>CM068829.1:144263147-144870647 GCA_028554795.2 Sinohyriopsis cumingii
AAACTGTCCCCTACCACCTAAACGCTACGTCCTAGACAAACATAAAGTTAAATTCTTGACGTACTTTATCTGGCATTTTTTGGAGAGGCCGAACTGTAAACAGAGAAGCGACCAGTGAGTCACCTATTTCGCTCTGTGATCAGCCAAAGATCAGCACCAACATAAGAAAAGAAATGATACGTTACTATGGGACTATATTCGTGGGCACTGAAACGGAAGCAATTCATGTACCCTAAAAAACAAATAGGGACTATATTCGTGTGTACCGACCCAGAAGAAATACTATACTCTAAAATCAGAGAATATTTAGAATTATAACGAGGGTATGTCGTGGGGAAAATATTTTTAGTTTGTTTGAATCAGCAATCATTGGATTGTCCTTTGCGAAATTATAAATTGGAATGGTGAATATTTGTTGATTGGAGAAATCACGACGATTGATAAATTGATACAAAAGTAAGGGATATATATAGTGCATTGGATCTTTATTTTTGTTTTTCTCTCTATTTTTATGCTTCATTTTATTTCTTTGTATTTTTCCAAGGTTTGTATTTATCTTCATCGTCTTCTCCATAATCATCCTCATTCTCCTCTTTTCGATTCAGACGCGAGAAATGAAGAGCTATGGTTGGAAAATTTTAGCAGCAACTGGTATAACACAATGTATGCGAATCATGAACAACTTTTTGAAGTGAAACTTCAGACAGGATCAATGATTACGCCTGGAACGACACGAGATGAAGGAATTGAAACTACGAAACCTTGCGATACACCTATACGGAGGACTTACAATACTGGTTACGTAACCATAGTTCTGGAAAATTTTGACTCTCAAGGAAACAAAATTAGAATTAAACGAATTATATCGCCTCTTGTAACAGTGTATGAAGACTGATCTTCCTTATCATTTGTAGGCAATTAACGCCAAATCATACATTTCTACGGCTCTTTGTTTAATCTAGATTGTCGTAGAGATATTTCGGCCAGTGTTCCAATACCTACCACAGATCAAGGGTACGTACATTGTTTTATTGTGCATGACAATCAACGATGAGCAAAGACTTCCTAGCATGAATGGCATGGATAGAACTTTATTTTGAAATTGGTTTTAAGCGTATTTTTTCCAGGTGAATCTATATATTGCATTGTGCTTTAAAAAACTAATTTAAATAATTGATCGAATGACCATTATTTTATTCCACTCCAGAAAGAATATAAAGTTCTGTGAAGATAGCATTTAGGTACATCGAATCTACGATATGCGATGCTTTTGTTAATGACGATATCATGCTGTATCCATTTTTGTAACAAAATTGTGTGTAAATTCTTATTGACATTATTCAAGATTATATAAACACTGTTAGATTACGGGAATAAAACGTAAACATTACTGAATAGAATCACTAATAACCGATACATAGGTCGTGTACCACTTAGGCTGTTTTTAGTGAAAACAGATACATAGCTTGTGTATCAGGTAGCCTATTATATCGATGTTTGGATTTGTCTCGGACTATTTATGCTCTTCCATAATATTTTTAAGAATGATTGAAATAAAGTGCCTGTAGTCGTTTGTAAATCCCACTGCAACTGTAATTGCATCCAGTTATAGCTTAGTTTTTCCTGAACTACTGCTTCGTTCAACTAGTGTGTGGGTACAGTATTATGTCATTAAAGGCCGAGACCGTACCAGCGAGAGGAAGTTGTACCTTTCTTGCAGTCTGAATTTCGATTACGTGGAGAAAACATATTTTATAGTGATATGATTAACTGTTATGAATAGAAACTACATGGCAGTGATTGATAGGTGAAGCATAATGCATAGTTGACCACCTGTAAACGTTAATTGGCTATATATAGCAAGGAACTAATTAGCCAACTATTCAGTATACCACCAGGCTGACTAATATGTAGTTTCTTATTACACCTTGTTGGATACGGTATGATGACTAGGCTCCGCCTACTCGACCAATCATTATCCGTATGTAGTATATGCCATCAACCTTACAAGCAACGGACTAGTTTGGAACTTTGGTCTTTAAACGTCTTGTCGAGCAATAAGATTGGGTTTGTTACCCAGGACTCCAAGGTTTTATGAACATTGGTGTGCTTAAAATAAGCCTGATTTTTAAACTCTAAGGTCTGATTGGTCAGAGCCATGACATCAGCCAATCAGATGTTCGAAAATGGATTTAACTCTAAGTATGAGTAATGTTTTTATAACCTTTGACCCTAGCCATACAAAGAATGAGGTTTAAAAGCAACATCACGACCCGTGTTTTATTTACGATATGTTTGCTACTTCCTAGCAGTATGCCCTTGAAATAATCAGAATGATATTAACAATAGAAGTATTCGGTTGCAGATTATCGCTCTGGAATGTGTACATCTGTAAGGCTTCTTGTCTTAAATTTTCATTGTTTGTGATCACATGACGCCTACCATTGTTTGTTAACTATGCGGTAAATATTAAGCTCGTTCGCAGGGTACAGATCCCATGATAACGTGTATGCTGTTCATGGTGAAGGCAAAATTTAGATGATGTAAACTAGCATACCGCGCATAGTTTACAACAGATGTATACATTTTCCACGTTTTACGTATTAAGTAAACAATTAATAACTAGTATCACTTAATTTTTTACTTTGACATTCACGGACAGCAAATAGAAGTCAAAGTTCAAATTTTTGAAATAGTTTCCAGTGAAAAACAAGAAAACAACCGTCTCGATGTAAAATTTGGAAAACCGAATGCCACATATAAATGCTGCCACATTCAGTTGAACCAGTCATCTTGAATGACTAATTAAATCAAGTTTTTGATTTTACTGATGAAAACAAGTTTCACATTTTTATAACTTAAACTTTGGTGTCTTCTAATAACGGAACGTGGATTTGCTTACGAGTGATGAATATAAATGACACCTCCTTCGGAAAATCCTTAAAATTAGAAAACACGGCAAACACTATGGTACGGGGTTGGGAGGTGGAGGAGACAGGGCCTTGGTTTTGTAGACTTCCTCTTGGTATTTTGGCCTCATTGAATATCGCCCAAATCAAGTCCGGAGCGGTGGAGAGAGAGAGAGAGAGAGGGAGGGGGGGGGAGTGTCTGTCTGTGTGTGTGTGTGTGTGATAAATTTCCTTTGTTGCTCCTTCTCCTCCCCTTCCCCCAACTCTGTTCAGGCTGTTTTTTCGATTTTATTACATTCTATATAAGGTGCCTAATTTCTCATTTCCTGAATCTTTCATTATTTGAAAAATGTTTCACCATGAAAACTGAAGTCTTTTAAGACCGTTTTTTTTTCTTCTCTTTCTGTCAGCCGTTTCGGTGTTACTATCTTTTTAAAAAATATAATAACCTGTTATTTCCTTGTCTACATTGTGAATTCTAAGTTCGTGAAGAAATGAAAGTGTATTAAGGCTAAAAGAATAGTTTCGAAACTACTTAACTAATTGAAGCTGTTCTAATAGCCACCAAGAATCAATATTATTTGATGAACAGACCGGTTGGTGTGACGGCCTTGTTTAAACCAATGCAGCAGGCGGCTCTCAGAATCGCGTTGGAAATTACACCAATATCCTGTTTAGAACCGGTATGAGAACACTTTTTCTCTCGGATTAAAAGGTATGAGAACACTTTTTCTCTCGGATTAAAAGCTTCAGACCATTATATCGACCTTGCCCTCTGGATCTAGATGTTTTCGTTAAGAAAACAATACATAAATTATTGACCGCGAATTTCTACGAAGTTTAGGTTCCTTATTTACCTTATATATATATATATATATATATATATATATATATATATATATATATATATATATATATATATATATATATATATATATATATATAAAGTGTCGAATTTTGAATTGTATTGAACCTTAAAGTTGAATGCATTGAGCATTAAAATTTATATCACATTTAAGCCAGAAAAGTCTTTGTGAAGAGTCACTTCGACCTTACTTCTTTACTCCCCCTCCGTTTCAGTGTTAATACTTGAAAGGCTAGTATTTATGACCCAGTGAGATTTGACCATGGCATTGCAACGCTGTCCTGAGAAAGTAAACATTTGAGCTACCATCCATAACCGCTTGCCCATGTAAAATTATCATTTTCAAAGGGAAAGTGATATGCACCGTAGTTCACAGATCTTAGGATATCTAAAAAAATCTGGCAAAAGAAATGATTATCTTGGGATAATTTAGGATCCACTGCTTACGAATGGCCAGAGTAAATTGATGAGTACACTTTAGAAGTAATGTGCATTTAAAGTGACGACCTTAGTCGAAATTCTTTAGTTTTAAATTTCCTGAGAGAGTATTAGTTTGACTTCGGGGAAGCCTAAAAAGAATGCGGCTTTCCTCGTTAACAAGAAAAGGGGACCAGCAGGCTGTCTTGTAAGAAAATAGAGGGTTTAGTGCTAGAACACACAAGTTCTGAAAGAGAACAACATTTAGGTACGCAATTTTAATTTTTCACGTTACCTTCTATTTTTGTTTTGTTGGTTTAGTGCAAATGTGTTTGATATGACTAGGATCCATATTATGTATCGTTTATTCAATTTCATGGAAATCTGCTGATGCCAGAGTTGTTATGTAATTTATCTCTTTACTTTTACAGTTACTAGTTCATTGATAGAATTGACGATTGCATGCTATCCAAGTTTTCATATTTGTAGGATTTCACAGGGTTATATGAAATAATTTCCTTTGTCTGTTAGGACGATACTGATTATCGCAAAAGTCCGGGGAAAATATCCATATTCTGTTATCAACTGCAACGTGTAAGAGTATATAATCTAATCGCAAATCATATACACACAAGCTGTTAAATCCACTACCACCTACATATGCACTTTATATATATATATATATATATATATATATATATATATATATATATATATATATATATATATATATATATATATATATATATATATATATATATATATATACGTTCTAAGTGAGTTATGTAACTATATTAGAGTTATCCACCCACCCCCACCACATATATGCTTGTTATGACCACCTGTTTTATGTCATTGCAAGAATGCCAATCAACAGGTCACTTATATTTATATACATTCCTGTTAGGTGAGAGGAAAGGTATTAACGTTTGTTGTAATTTGATGAATCAGAACTATACCTTATTATTACAGTAAAGATTATCACCGTCTATACTCGTTTATAAGCAGATTAAACTACAAATTCCATAGACCCGTATATGCAGTCACATAATGTGCAGGCAGATCTGGGTCTTTGTAGCTTGTTAAGTGTAATAAGTAGTGCAAATAACATAGAATATGATCTTTCGACGCATTGTGCGAAGACAAATCAATGTCTGTAGTGTCTGTAGTTGGACTTGACCTGTAAGCGATTATGTACGATTATCCATTTGTTCAACGTTTTCGGAATTTAGCGTATTTTTCACAATAACCAGATGAATATGGCAAGGTACCACGGTCATAACGTAGAAAGGGTTCGCGATCTTGAGATCGAGTAGGCGAGATAGCCATCGAGTTTTCCAAGCTACGAAATTGAAATTCTTACTTCGAGCAACAGGGCCATTGCATAAAAAACATTTTGCGGTCTAAAACTCAGATACCCGATCTAGAGATAATCAATTAGAAGAGTTGTATGAATCACGTTTTCACGTATTCGAGACAATCTCGAGTTCTTGATGCTCGAAAAGACAATCGTGAGATACAGCATGGCTTCTTTTCTTTTAGCATATTTAAAGGGTGATTTAGGTTTTCTATGTTCGAATATGCAATCTCCATTTGAAAGACTCTATCTAGAAAAATATATTGGGATTAAAACCAATTTTCCGACTTTCAGCCTTTAGATCGCGTTTTGTCTCGGATACTTGATCTAGTGATCCAAACAAACATCGTGAAGTGGGTTCGGTTTCGCGAACTGGAGATCTAGATTGCGCATGATGCTGAGCTATATTATGTGAATTACAATGATTATATAATTGAAAAGTATCTTTTGATTGGCTCGTACGAATCAGGTTAAGTGATCATCGAGAGCACAAAGTGCGCTTCAGCGTTATTGACCACATATTTTACCCTCGACTTAGACATAGCACGTGACACATTTCCGTGAATCAGTTGGGTCACTTCCCGGTAGCAAATGTTATGAGGTCATATTGTTCTGTTAGATCAATCAAACATCCTTACCCAAAAAATGTTTCAGAAAATGTTGGTTGATGAGGCAAAAATCTTTCGAGTTAAAAATGTGGACCTTGTAAATGAGACAAACATTCATGTGAGGCTTAGAAAGAATACCTTGGCACTAATAAAATTGTATGCTATTAATACATTCTTTAGTCGAAGCCCGCTCATTAACGTAAAATAGTCTCTTTACAATAATTCTATTTCGAAAGATATATTCTTCGCAACAGTAGCGTTTCAGGCAAGATCTGCAAAATTGCACTTGTCATCGTTATGTTTTCTTTCAAGGTCGGTGACAAAGATACACAGAAGGTATGCGATATTTCACGTATTTACATAATATGAATTATTTATATTTAATAGGTGGTATTGTATCTAGTGTGTATAATTATTTTCCTTAGGTTTTGTGACATGTTATCAAGGTTACATTCACGATATTTTGTCCCCACCAAAATACTATCAGATGAAGAAAAAAAATTGTATTTCAACGAACACAGGGCATGCAGACATCTTGAAAGGAACTGCCCATTTAACTGAGAGGGTATGGAGGGGGCCTAGTTCGAACCGAGATACATATATTTTTTTATTTTACCCGAAAGATAACTAATTTTTTATTTTTTAAATAACGAATATAATTAGTTAATTCTTTCTGCAAAATAGAGCAAAGCTATTGTAAGCTGATGTGTGTTTGTGGGCGTGCGTGCGTGATAGCTTTTATTGGTTACTACAACTCTAGAATCCAAGCCCTCTCTTCTCTCCCCCGGCCGTGAAATTAAATGGTTCATGGTCCCTTACATCATAAGTTTCTGACTCTTCCATGTTAATATTCACCGTCCTCCAAACCCAATTTAGATTGATTAAGGTTGTGTGTTCATGCACCAAATACCCCACATAATCATAGTTCATAAAGAAAATAATATATCTACGGAATGTCGAAGGTTATCAGCCGCTGACTATTTGATTACATCCAGCCTTTGAAGTCTGAAAGAGAATGACGTCATTTAGTCACCTGCATGATACAAAGTGATAAATGTTTGAATCATACAATATTAATAGATATGACTATTATATGGTATTGCGTTGCATTGGAGTTGCCTATTCCTTGCTAAGTCTCGTCTAACGTACAGTCAATATCACTGCCCAAGTTTTAAGAAAAAAGATGACGAATTTGTTAATTGGGTCAAGGTAATTCAGCAGATAAGTCACATGCTTGTCACCTCTGTTGGCCGTCGTTCAATCCACGTTGCTGGCACCGATTACAAGTATCTGATCTAACACATGTGATGATAGCTGCCATATTTATTTATGTTTTTAAGACAGGTTGGGTCAGTACCTGTTTCATCAGATTTTTTTACATGTGCTGGAAATTATTTACGTCTTCTGCAATGTGGCCTCTTTGACTATAATAACTTTAATTTACAGTTTTCTCTCCTTCTTTGCTCTGGAAAAGGTTAATGGAGACAGTTATCAGTTCTATGTTCCTAAATTCGATGTCGCTAGTTGAAATTAGGCTAAAACTGAAATTTCTTAATCTCTGCACTAATTCAAAATTATCGGAGGCAACTGAATGCGTGATTGCATGTGTCTATCTTACGACCAGATTTATTGAGAGACGATGCATCAGACTTCTCAATCGACAACCTCCTCTTAGCAAAAAAAATTATATAAATTTAAAAAAAAAAAAAAATTCCCATAGATGAATGATGTTGCCATCAGTAAAGTGACACAGAACGAATTCGAAAATGTGGACTCTTAGGCAAGAAAGGAAAGGGCAACCAGAGTGTTATTTCCATGCAATTCTAAATAATCTTCATTCAATAGTTTAAAAGATTTTGTTATCTGGAAATTTGAATTCCTTTTGTTACTATAAATTAATCAGCACACACAGACTGGAATGCAATGTAGCGTTCAAATTTATTTCCATGTTGTTGTTTTGCTGTGTCTTTATTTTCTGGTCGCTGGCCTGGCTAGCTAACACCTGCGTCCGCAGCTCCAGATGGGCGAATTTAGAATGACAGGCAAGTATCGTTTGCAATGAAAATCACCGACAGTTTTATTGAGGTCTGGCACAAGATTGAGGGAATCTTGGCGCCAGATTGGGGGAAGGTCCGTATACATTCTCTGGAGTTAGGATATCACGCGCCTTGGTCACAATCAATTTAATAATTAAGGTCGCTCTAACTCGATACTCTAAATCACAACGGTATTATGGAATACTCATTTAAAATCCTATTTGGCCGTGTGCCCTTTAATGAGTTCATAGAACCATAAAGCGAATAATGGCCCTAACATATTGCTCAATAGTCAATGAGTACGCCACATCATTGAAAGGTTAAACATCGCAAAACGCTACCAGACTGTTGGAAATAGGGCTATTAAGTTTCAGACTCATTTTAATTTGCAAAATTTACGCGAAATAGGGGCAAATGTATTGGTAAGATTTTTAATTTATGTAATGCACATTTCTTTTAATTAAAAGGTATACAGGAAAATAAAAACTATTAAAAATCCACTGAACAGTTAAGAAATCACACCAACATGTCTTAATTTTTAAGTCTAGAAAAAATGTTTTGATTGGTCAATTTTATGTCAGACTTGAATATGAGCCAATGAAATTGCTGGATTGGAGACTTAAATTAAAGTTTGGACTTAAGTGTTCTTGCTGAAATAAAGGCCTTTCAACCAAACTTCATTTTGAATACCGCGGAAAATAATTCTTATTATTATATTTTTATCTTTGACATGAGAATCATCTTGGCAAGACTTAATCTAATTTTTAGGCTAAACTAATGAGATAAGGAATAATTCTTTAAGTTCTTGTATAGAAGAGACGCAGAAAAAAAACATGCAAATGTGAAATTACAGTTTCGTGACGTGTGATGATTTGGTGATTAGGGTAAATTGCTGTAGTATTTGTGCGTTCAAGAAACTTTCCGTTGACAACGACTGTTATCCCGAGGTCATTGGAAATAGGTGAAATATATACTATCAAGCCATCTTCACGCATATGTTTGATTCGCTCGATATGAGACCCGTTTCGTGTAATAGTACATTAGTTAATAAGTCACTGTGGATTTTGGTACCCAGGTTTCATGCGATTGGAAAATGTTTTTTCATGCATGCAGTAATATGAACGAGGTTAAACCTCGAAGCGAGCAAACGTTGCTGGAATCATGAATGTAGGTATGTGCGTACGTTTACCTTTGTTCTGACTGATGTCGCGCGACGTCATGGAGATTTTACGCATCTTTGCCTAGGGGCGCACTACATATATTATGAACTTTTGAGATAGTGGAAGGAAAAGATGTAATGTTGTTTGCATTTGCAACATGCACAACGGAGAGAGAATGTTGGCATACCTCTATGTTACGTTCATGTACTGTAGCTGAAATTTCGTTGGATACTGTATTTGTGGAAACTTTACATGATATAATCACGCAGCTAACCAAAACGACTGCTCCCATTTGCCCGAATTAGTATAAAGTACATTATATTTAGCAGGTATTAAAATAGAGGAAACGAATTTTGCCAGACTAGACAATATGTTTCTCAAAGTGCAATGAACGAATTACCAAATATATACAATGTTTAAAAAAATTATCCACGAAGTAGGTGCACATCTAAAGTAAGGCCAATCTGGATACTTTATAACCCATTATACATACATAAATCATATTCCAAAAGTAAGGGTATTGAACGTTCTTTTAGCAATACATAATATATACAAGGTCTTTGTAAAATGGGCCAGTATAACTAGTGCGGAAACCCTGGGAAATTATTTGTCTTTAAAAATCCAATCATTGCTTCCTTATTTTCCTTACTGGAGCATACGCGAAAGACCGAACGATAATGGAAACGTTTGCTAGGGATACAATTGTTACATAGTGTGTTGTATACATACGTCTTATCACACGAGTGCAAAATCTCGAGTATACGATACCGGGTGCTGTGCACTCCAAGTCACCGTCGTTGTTTGATGACAGCTGTATTATCATTCAAGGCATTCCCAGGTGTTGACATTTAGAGGTCAGTGTACCTGATTTGTTTTGCAATTTATCGGTAACCTACGTATTCAATGCGTTTCACAGTAATTACGTTTCTAATCAGAACATATGATTATGATCTTCTGTGCATACCATTCATATCCAAAGTGTCTTTAATGCATGTCATTCATACCCATGGTGTCTTTAATTCATGTCATTCATATCCAAAATGTCTTTAATTCATGTCATTCATATCCAAAGTGTCTTTAATTCATGTCATTCATATCCAAGGTGTCTTTAATGCATGTCATTCATACCCATGATGTTTTTAATTCATGTCATTCATATCCAAAATGTCTTTAATTCATGTCATTCATACCCAAGGTGTCTTTAATGCATGTCATTCATACCCATGGTGTCTTTAATTCATGTCATTGATATCCAAAATGTCGTTAATTCATGTCATTCATATCCAAAGTGTCTTTAATTCATATCATTCATACCCAAGGTGTCTTTAATACATGTCATTCATACCCAATGTGTCTTTAATGCATGTCATTCACACCCAAGGTGTCTTTAATGCATGTTATTCATATACAATGTGTCTTTAATGCATGTCATTCATACCCAAGGTCTCTTTAATGCATATCATTCATACCCAAGGTGTCTTTAATGCGTGTCATTCATACCTAATGTGTCTTCACTGCATGTTAATCATACCCAAGGTTTCTTCAATGTATGTCATTCATACCCAAGGTGTCTTATATGTATATCATTCATATCCAAAGTGCATACTATGCATATTATTCATACCCAATGTGTCTTTGGTGCATGTCAATCATTCATACCCAAGGTGTCTTATATGTATATCATTCATATCCAAAGTGCATGCTATGCATGTTATTCATACCCAATGTGTCTTCAATGCATGTCAATCATTCATACCCAAGGTGTCTTATATGCATAGCATTCATATCCAAAGTGCATACTATGCATGTTATTCATACCCAAGGTGTCTTTAATGCATGTCATTCATACCCAATGTGTCTTTAATGTATATCATTCATACCCAATGTGTCTTCAATGCATGTCATTCGTACCCAAGGTGTCTTATATGTATATCATTCATATCCAAAGTGCATACTATGCATGTTATTCATACCCAATCATACCCAATGAGTCTTCAATGCATGTCAATCATTCATACCCAAGGTGTCTTATATGCATATCATTCATATCCAAAGTGCATACTATGCATGTTATTCATACCCAAGGTGTCTTTAATGCATGTCATTCATACCCAATGTGTCTTTAATGTATATCATTCATACCCAGTGTGTCTTCAATGCATGTCATTCATACCCAAGGTGTCTTATATGTATATCATTCATATCCAAAGTGCATACTATGCATGTTATTCATACCCAATGTGCCTTTAATGCATGTCAGTCATACCCATGGTGCCTTATATGCATGCCATTCATATCCAAAGTGTCTAATATGCATGTCAGTCATACCCAAGGTCTCTAACAGGCATGACATTCACACTGAAGGTGTGTTTAATGCACGCCATTCATACCCAATGTGTCTTTAATGCATGCCATTCATGCTCAAGGTGTCTTTAATGCATGCCATTCATACTCAAGGTGTCTTTAATGCATGTCATTTCGACCGAATGTGTCCATTATGCATGTCATTCATACCCACGGTGCCTTTCATGCATGTTGTTCATATCCAAGGTGTCTTTAATGCATGTCATTCATACCCACGGTGTCTTTCATGGTTTCATTCATACCCAAGGTGTCTTTAATGCATGTCATTCAAACCGAAGGTGTCTTGTATGCATACCATTCATATTCAAAGTGACTAATATTCATGCCATTCATTCTTAAGGTGTCTTTAATGTATGTCATTCATACCCAAGGTGTCTAATAGGCATGTAATACATACCCAATATGTATTTAATGCATGCCATTCGTACCCAATGTGTCTAATATGCATATCATTCGTACCCCAACTATCTAAAATGCATGTCATTTATACACAAGGTGTCTTATATGCACATCATTCATATTCAACGTGTATAATATGCATGTCATTTATACACAAGGTGTCTTATATGCATATCATTCATATTTAACGTGTATAATATGCATGTCATTCATACCCAAGGTGTCTTTAATGCATGTCATTCACACCCAGGGTGTTTTATATGCATGTCATTCATAGCCAAGGTGTCTTATATGCATACCATTCGTATCAAAACTGTCTAATATGTATGGTTTCAATCTAACTATAACAACTAGATCTGAAAACAAAATGCATTAACAAGTAAACCCTGAAATATTTAAACTAACATAGTTTTGTATTCAAAATACACTTTTCGTAGCAAATTGTTTTACAATCCGGGATGAAATGGTTGTCAGTATTGATTGACAATAAAATGTTGCAAAGTATTGGCTCTGTAAACATAATGCCGTTGACGTCTGGAGTATTTTTCGTATTTGAGCCATCAAATAAAATATTTATATCAACAATTAATCACCTAAATATTGATTTGTATTAAGCGAATGTCCTCATGAATCGGTACTTTGTCGACATTGATAACTAATGGCGCACATGGCGACAAAAAATCAAGTTATCATTCCGGATTATTAATAGTCAGCATGATTTAATAACGATTCAACGTAAGTTCTGGTGATTTTTTTTTTGTTTTTACCTGCAGGACATAGAAACAATAAAAACATTAAATCATTATAATTTGTTGTTGTTGTTGTAGGGTTTAACGCCATTTTTCAGCACACGATATGCCAGTATTAATGGTGGAGGAAGAACCAGGGAAAACACCGGAAAGAACCACCGACCCACGAGAAGCTACTGGCAAGCTTTCTCGCACACCCACATTAGCCGAATCCGAGACTCGAACCCACGTAGACAGAGGTGAGATGGCAGTGATCCGTAACGGAGAGCGCTTCAGACCACTCGGCCACTCGGGGCCCCATTTTAATTTGTAAGAAAGTACCAATCACATTACACATAACGTTAACAATAAGCTATCAGCTCATTTTAAAAGGGAGGTAACTTAAAGTGAATCTAGTATTTAGGTAAGTAAAAGCGACAGATTAAGGCTAGGACGTGAATGCTGTTTTAAAAAGGTCTATATAACTTAACTTATAAACAAAATCACTAGTTTAGAACTAAGAGCGTACTGATATACAACTTATTTAAATTAATAAAAATGTGATTCATCTAAAAGTGATTACGCAATAGATAGTTCCCGAATGACGTCATCAGCCGCCATCTTTGTGGTCATTTGGCAGATTGACCGTTGAATTTATATGGTGTTTGGAAGTTAAAATATATTCATTGAATCTCTAGATACTTTTACGAAATTTACATACCTAAACAGAACGCAAATCGGGCTTTCTGTTAGTATCTATATTTATGAAATATAAGTTTACCTTGCTTCAGTGTGCCTTGTTAAAAATGGTAAATTTTGGTAATCGACTATAGGAGAAACGGCCAGGTTGCCCGTCGTCCAGGTAAAATGGGCAGAATGTCGTCTGCTAGTGACCTCATCGGGAAGCATCTATTCATCGCATAACATGGCAGCTGCGTTGAGGTTTGAATTCTTGGAATATCTAAACTATTTGATTATGTAAAATTGTATTTATTGTGTTGAAAACATCAAATCATCCATATATTGGACAGTACACAGTCAGAACTTTTAAATTCCCTAGTGTCACTGATAAAAGTCTGCGCAACTTCGGTGTTGGCATTTTTGCCTTGGATAAGAGTCCATGATAACTGATCATCATACACAAATCTCAGAGCACGCTGTTTATTTGTTTGGTAGTGTTCAAATCACTGCAGGAAGAGAAGTTGAAACTGGGAATGCTAAATATATGTCGGTTTGTTGAGTCTTGTTACTTCTTGACCATTACATTTGAAGACATTTAGTCGCCTTGAAGCTTTCTTACAGCTATTTTTTACACGTGAGTCGATCTGCAACTGATAGTCAATATCAGTTCATAGCATTTTGACATTTTGTTCAGTTTATGGAAGCAGTACTTTTGTTAAATATAAGTTTCATACTGAATGTATTTTAGCCCACACATTGTACTTCAAACTTTAAGGGATTAGCTTGGATTTTGTTCACAATAAATCATTCAGTCTGAATCTGAATGTGGGACTCTCTTTCAAAGTTTCAATCAGAGTGCCGAATCTGAATGTGGGACTCTCTTTCAAAGTTTCAATCAGATTGCCGAATCTGAATGTGGGACTCTCTTTCAAAGTTTCAGTCAGAGTACCGAATCTGAATGTGGGACTCTCTTTCAATGTTTCAATCAGAATGCCGAATCTGAATGTGGGACTCTCTTTCAATGTTTCAATCAGAGTGCCAAGTCCGGTGAGGAAAATTACAAAGTGTCGTCATCAGCATAGTTATCAAAAGAACCATAATTAATAAAAATAAAAATATCCTTGATAAAACATTAAAGAGTAAAGGTCGAAGGAGTGACCCTTGAGGAATCCGTTTTTGAATTCAGTCCAGCTACACCCTGAATCACAATTTGCTGCTAACAATTTGACACGTAGATCACTAAGAGACTTGTTGAGTCATCTAGCATACTATAAGCGCTTAGCGTGCAAACCAGAATTTCATAAGAGAGAGAGAGATAGATTAGAAATGCTGCTACACGTTGCTTTTCGTCAACAGCCTTCTTCCATTCTTCAGTTAGATATAAAATAGTTATCTGGCATTCGTGATACCTTCGAAAAATACCCATGAGGAACCCTTTTTTGAATTTCAGTCCAGCTCCTCAAGACAACCTGCGTCTTAATTTGCTGCTTACGATTTGACAGATCGCATATTTAGAGACTTACGGAGCCATCTGATTTACAATAAAATAAGTTCTTAACGTGCAAATGAGAATATTATGATGGAGATAGTCAAAAGATTTAGATAAATCCATCAAATTGTGGATACAGCCTTCTTCCAGTCTTCATGTCAAAGTAAAAGAGTGGTCTGACATCCATTACATTTTCGAAAAACATCAAAATATGTTATAAATAATGTCTAAAAATATGATGCAAACTGGGTATCATTCGATTTCTCAGACATTTTGTTATTTATGAAAATCGGAACCTCCTGACAATGAATAAAAAATATTTTACTGTTGTCTTTTCTTAATTAGTTCTGTAACATGGCAGATTGTTTCCCCAGTTTTTAACACTGTAATAGGAATTTCACCATCCTCTCTTAGCTTGTGTGAAGTTCAAACTTCTTATCAGTTTAAATGCTTCGTGGTTAACCTTCTTAAATTCATAAACAGCATCTATGTTGATTTTGTCCTCAATAGCCTTGATAATTGGTTGAGTAATAGGGACAAAATGAAAACCCTTGTTAATGTCTAATGTCACATCTAGATTAAAATTGTCGAAGTTTTCACAGATTTCCCTGTATCTTCAACAAGAATGATATTTTGTGGATCAGCAGAAAATTTGTTAGGAAGTTATGGCTTAATATTTCATTTTGACTAGAAATAAATATACTTTCTGTAGTTATTAAAAGGTTTGCACGATCTGCACCGAGTATACCGAGTGTATGTTGTAAACATCATATGCCTAGTACTTACAGCTTTCTTGGTTGTCTGTACATGTACATGGATATGTATGGTTTGTTGGATAACGTTTGCTTACAAAATGTCATTGACGTCTATATGGGGACATTGGTTACTCATGTAGTATTAAAAAAAATCACTTCATTCCCTCATGTTTGAAAATTCCTCAAATCTATCTGTTCTTGGGAACATAATCATCATCGGTGACCCAGTTATGCTGATCAATGAGACACGTGTATTAACTCTGCTCACTGGTCTAGTTTCGCACAATTTACCACTGATAAATGTATAACTTCCATGTCCACATTTTCATTGCAGCTTTAAAAAATAAACAACAAAAATATATTTGTTTTTAATTAAAATATATTTTGTGTCACTTCCACTTGACTCCATCGAGTTCCATTCATTTACGAATTAAGACGATTAGTGACAGAAAAGAGTTTCGACTGGTATAAGAAACAAATTAGGGTTTTGGGATGCTTGAATTCGCGTACAAAACAATCTCAGTTTTCTCTTATAATGCGGGCAGTTTATGGAGCTTAAATATAACTTACAATAAATGGTCCAATGATCTGATTCAGCTTTCTATTTAAATTATTCTTCTTTCGGTCACTTCCGGTTTCTGAACGATGCAAAGTAAACAAACTGGAAAGGACAAGTCGAAGTAAACTCTTGATCCTTGTTATATGTAACCTTTGCTGACTCATTAAAACATAATGTTCAGTCTAGGACAAGTTCCATCGATAGCAAAATGGTTACAATGGAAGAAAAGTGTTAAAATAAATTATTTGGTTCTTGCAAATGAAAGAGTATACAATATTATTACTATTATATACGTTCAATTTGCAGCCACAACTAGTGCTAACACAAGAAGGTCGTAAAAATGTATCCTAAATTTCAAATATACATGGACAACTGATAACAATTTAGGACTAAACGAACAAGATAATTACTACCAAATTTTGCAAATGCAATATCTCACAAGATGTAGAATCTTTTTCAAACAAATGTTATGAAACAATATGTCCGGGCATGACAAAATATATTTTAAAACTACGATTTTGCATTACATATTTATCCTCGAGCTTTGCTAAGGCAGAAAGTTTTTTTTTTTTTTTAGGGAAAAACATCGTTCATCGAAGCTACACGGTCGTAACATCCGTGAGTTCTGCTCATTCAATTTTAAACTGTCCTTTTTATCCTATTTGTTATTTTACCTCCCCGTTTTTCTTACTTTCATTGTTTCTTATTTTCCTGTCTATGGTTAAGAGACATCAACTTTAAGACCTAAGTAAACTTTAATTTCTACAAGTTCTTAGAACCTGCCATTTTTATGTTATTTTACCAGGTGCCGTTAAATTAAAAATCAAACAAATAAATTCCCAGAGAGAGAGAGAGAGAGAGAGAGAGAGAGTCCTCTTCAAACAGCTTCGTCAGGGCCAATTTTCCTGCTCAGACCACGCCACTGGGGAAAAATACTAATTGTGCCTCAGTAATAATAAAAGTTTGCGTTAAAATGTCAGTTTAGAGAATAAAAAAAAAAAGCAAAATGTTAATATTTGCAATATCAAGCTAGACTCAGGGGTGGGCAAACTACGGCCCGCCAAGGGTTTTCATGCGGCCTAGGAACAAGTTATCATGCGCACTGACTCTGTTTATGTTACTCTGTTTATCAAATAAATGTGCTTCTTTTAAAGTTTAAGTTTAAGTTTTCAAATATTAACAACATATTAACAACTGAAAATGAATTATGATGTTATTTAGAAGAACCTAAAATTATTTTACTTAATGAACTATGCTGCCCGCGACAAGTTGTAAATTTGTGTATGCGGCACTTGTACTGGAAAGTTTGCCCACCTCTGAGCTAGAGTATAATTAATATCTTTTTAGTTATGAAATTTTTTAATTTGCTCATACTACAAGTGCATACATTTACATCATACAAGTGTTTTCATCACATACAAACGGATTTTATCACTGCATTTTCTACAATCGGGGCATATTTAATAGTTTGTCATGTGTAATGATTGTGGCAAGCATTTTGAGGATCTTATTTCTTTTTTCACGATTGGCACAGATTTTATTGAAGGCTCAAAAGTTGCAAGCAGCTTATGGGTAGTTTTTTTTTTATCATTCTCTATTTATCTACAAAATAAAGCAACACAAAGATTTCTTTCATGGCCTCGGAAACTAAAGGCAAACCTATTTTATTACCAGCGGGAGCGGAATCACTATTACATGCTGTTGTTGTTCTTTGTGTGTCTTTTACCGAAAGAGGATTTATTTATTAAAGGTATCACACATTTTTGTTGTTTAAACGGTACAACTTCTTTTCTGATTGGAAAGCAAAAATATTTCTTACAATGTTAAAAAAATAAATGCTAATTTATCAATTTAATTAAATATGGGATCTTTAAATGATGTGCACAGTGTGAAATAGCTGAATGAGATGACATCATATTTAAAGAATTGTATTTATTTGAAGTCATATGGTTATAATTCCAATTTAGAAAACATCCTCATCTTTAGTATTTTGCAAATGTTTGCCATTATTGCGAAATATTGTCTTTTAAGCAGTACTTAATCAGCATTTGAGATATGACAAAATAAGTAATGCCACAAACTTTCTTAAGGGATCAACTAACTTGAAATTATTGGGCTCCGTGTTATTGATTATGTCACGTGTGCTCGTATATTTCCTACTCTTTTGAAACAAAAACAAAGCAAAACAAACAAATAAACAAAGGTATTGATATTGTAAGACCCTGTTTATTGTTTGTTGGTTTTCCTTAAAGTTTATGTGTTATGTACATCTGTATTTTGTACATGATGTTGTCAAAAATCAAGGTGATGGTGTACCTGACCAGTAACATTTATTTTGTAAACAAGATAATACATAGCTAATATTCCTCTATGAGTGTGATTAACTATCCATCAGATCGTATTAATGGTAAACATGCTTATTTGAATTTGAGTCTATGACATTAAGTCTTTCACTTGGAAATTCCTAAACCGGTTGACAATTTTGAATGTTTTATAGAAGATAATGACCCTTTGGCTCCCTTATTGTGTCGTAGCTTTATATGTTTTTTATTTGAGAAAAACAAATTCTCATTCTTGCTTTAACATCTGGAGCAGAATCAGTCTTAACGTTGTGTTTTTTTTTATATTATAGTTTGGGCCGAATTATTTATTCAAATTAGTATTAAAAAGAATTACCAAGTAGCCAATAATATTCTTGGACTGAAGATCAGCTGGAATTATAGTGAATTCAGACAAGAACATTTTGGATTACTTAATTGTGATAAATCAAAAGACTTTTAACATGTTATCATACTTCAGGTTATTGGCGCATTAGCACGTTTGAAATTACAGGCACATCACCTCGTATCAAAATTTATTTGGAATACCACTGGAATTCCATTGAAACGTCATACATTTAGACTTGTGATAGACGGTTTAGAATTATTTGTGATTTAATTCACAATGCTGCAAGTCCTGTAAGTCCGTTTATAAATTGTCACATGGTATCTTGTTTGTTGTTAACTTTAACAAAACTTGTTGGCTTTCACTCTTTTATAGCTAACAACCATATAGAGAACTTGTCAGTGTAGTGTGCGAGGCATGTATTTTCCTAAAGAAGTCGATGAGATTTTACCAAATATCAAAGAACAATGTAGAATTTACTCTAAACTGATCGAATTAACGGTTTATGTATTCGAGAAGATTTAATTTGCATGTCTGGTTAGTAACCAATTGTCTCATATTTGTCTGATTCAAAAAGCATGTAAGTGTATCGAGGAAATGGCTGAACTGCCATATCATTCCGAATGCAGCTCTCCATGTCAGCCGTCAAGGAATTGTATTTACATTACCCCAAAGTTTTGTACCTGCTGACTTCCTCTGTTATCTGACTCGTGTAGATAATTTGAATTGGCAGACAGTTTTATTGTCAATATCTAGGTTGCCGTTTTGTGGCAACCCTTCAAGAACTCTCTGATAAATACTAGCGAGAAAAAAAAAAGCTTTTTCTTGCGAGAGGTGCGTAATGTTTATACAGTCGCTACACGGAGGTTAATCTACAAGTTAATATACTCGTTTATTACAGACTTTTATGCTCTTGTACTGAAAGTGTATCGCCTGTCTGATACACTTTTAACTAAGGATGCACACCGTAGCTATTCTTAAAAGAAAAAAGAAGAAAGAAGAAGAAAAAAAATTGATATAAAAAATAAAAAAGATATGACGCAATTTTAGACTGACTTGCATTAACATGTATGTATGTATGTATGTATGTATGTATGTATGTATGTATGTATGTATGTATGTATGTATGTATGTGTATGTAGGTAGGTAGGTAGGTGTGTGCGTGCGTGCGTGCGTGCGTGCGTGTGTGTTACGACTCTTATGATCTTAAACTAAGTAACAGAAGAGTTTTTTAAATTCTGCAAATAATGTTTTTCCCTAGAATACAAAGTGAAAATGTCAAAGGAACTTACAGTTGTTATTTCCCAAGAATATATAGTGAAAACGTAAAAAGAATCTAAATTCGTTCAACATTTTTCCTTGAATACAGAAGCTAAGGGTTTGCATGTATTTGTCTCTTGCGTTATATGACTCATGTATTATATGAATTTTTCCAATTGAAAGTAATTTGTTCCAATTACTGTGTTCAGATAAAACATAAATCATGTATTGAAGGAATTTCATGCAGTACTCTGATACGAATTGTGAGAATTAATTTATGTCTTAAACGATATTATCATTTATGCTAAGAATTGATTGTACTAATTATGTCAATTAATCGATATTTAGCAAGTAATGTAGTTAGGACAAGACGTGAAGTCCATCAGTTTACATCTGAGTAATTAATATGAGATTTTGTGTGTCGACTGACATTGTTCAGCTAATAATTTACAGCCAACATCGGGATATAATAATTTATCTAAGAGGTTTAGTTATGTCGTGGTTCCAGTTAAGAATAGAATAGGACAAAAAGCGTTGATAAAAACATCAATTTCATATTAATACGATTGTGTATCAGTATCAGGTTGCAAACTGACCACATTAGCATAGTTCCGTTGAATTACAATAAGACGATATCTGACGTAAAAGAGTAGGAACAGTGTTCGATTCTATGAGAAGAAAACACCTAACAGGTATTTAGGCAGGAGATTATATTTATTTGAAGAGGAAAAATATCCCCATACCTGTGCTAAACAGTGGGAAGGAGTGCAGACTTTAACCAGGTTACGGTTGAGGACCCGAATAAATTGGAGAGAGAGAGAGAGAGAGAGAGAGAGAGAGAGAGAGAGAGAGAGAGAGAGAGAGAAGAAACACGGCAATGCTGATCTGTCAGCAACAGTGATTTGGAAAGGTCCGGAAGCAACCAGATTATGCTATCATGCCGTTAATTTTAGTTCGATCATTCGCTCGATGCTGTGATGAAATTTGTTTTAAAGGTATAACAAAACATCTAATTGCATTTCGCATAAATTTTCTATTTCTATTTTTAAGAGAAAGTGTATCATACAAATGTCTTGTTCAATTTCAGTTTGTCGATTTGATTGATTCAATTGTTACATTTTACGCACGGGGGCTCGTGTTTTTTATATCTCAGCTCAGATCTCTGTTATCCCATCCATTATTTTTATATTTAATTTCATATTTTATGCTATTATTTACTCGATCTGGGCAACAACACAGTGGTCGATCATCTCCTAGATAACTAAAGCCAAACCACCATAACAGGTGGGGTTGTCACTTATCACACCCTCTCACAACAAGCATGTTCGGATTGACAATCCAACTATGAAACATACATGTCTGATGTTTGAAGCTGTTATTACTAGTTAAACAATGTTGCAAAAATTAATCAACAATATTGCCTATGGCACATTATTTAACACGCTACGGTGGTAGATATATCATTAGTCTCCTTTAAAGATACGATGACATTATTACACGCATTTTCTTCAACTTTCGATTTAGCTTGCAATCCTTACTTCTCACAGTCACGACCTCGTCTTTTTCATCTGTTCTTCCACTATTCTACAATAATAATTAGATGCAATGTCAATTTAACATCTGTAATTATCATCCTTAATTAGTTCCTCTGAATATAAGTCTTAATAGTTGTATAAAATATGTAAGTATTTTCTATCAGACTCCTGCACACTAAATAATAATTATAATTATTGGTGCTGACACAAGCAGGTTTCCAAATATCGTTACATTTTGAGTCTATAATAGTTTTGGCATATAAAATGTTCGAAAATGATACGATGTTTCGTACAAGAATATCAAAGAAATGTGTCTGCCATCGATGGACATTGTCTTTGGTGGGTGGGTGAGCTATGAGACGTTCTTGCTTTATACAAGGACACAAGAAACATGATCTTTATGGGCATAGCTGATGTTCTGTTGAAATGATGACTTGCGATTCGGCGGATTTCTCAGAATTAATAGACTAATTTATTAAGATTATTCTAAGCTATAGAACTAAAGTCTTAGATGTTCTCAAATGTTCTGTAGGATGAAAAGGGATTGCCAGAGTTTGTCATGCATTAAATTATGCCATATGTTTGTAACAAACTCTAACATATAAAACGAATACTTCCGTCGTCTGCTAATGAATATGTTCTTCTTGATGACAAATTCTAACTGGACATCACTTGCATATATTTTTGCTGTGCTGACACTGGTGGGTAGGGACAGGAAGTGGATGTTTCATTTTTTTTTCTTTCAAAGTTTGCTCTGTGTCATATTTTTTGTTCAGTCAACGCATTAATCTGCTTTGATATTAGTACACCGGATAATTCACAAACGTATTCGAGCTTTGTGCCACGAGACCATTCTGACTGCCATCTTAGTGCATTGAAAGCACAAAACACCAAACATTAAATGGACAGATCCATATGCAAATTATCCAAGTCAGCATGCCATTTATTATTTTAATCTACGATAATGGCACTTAGGAGTCCTATATAGATTATGTTTATGGTAAATCTATATACGATAAAGGTGTGAATAAGTGTGCTTTTTCGAACCTTATTTGTCATTGTTCTATTCATCACATAATGTCAGATGCATAAAAACAAACGTATCTTAAGCGCCTTACAAGGACCGCGACAAATACAATATGCC
Source organism: Sinohyriopsis cumingii (assembly GCA_028554795.2). Classification (NCBI taxonomy): domain Eukaryota; kingdom Metazoa; phylum Mollusca; class Bivalvia; order Unionida; family Unionidae; genus Sinohyriopsis; species Sinohyriopsis cumingii. The sequence continues at coordinate 144,286,078 of CM068829.1, forward strand.
CGATGGCAGTTGAACTTTACATCATGTTGTCCATGACATTCCAGTCCTGGCAGATAGCCAATGGCCGGAACATCGTTCATTTAAATTCGTGTTAAAAGGTGTCATTGTCGCCACTGGGGGTAATACTTGATAATGTATCACCATTAACATATCCAGGACAATCTGATTTGAAACCATTCTCTTTGAAACTAATAGACCGTGTCCCAGTCTAAAATTAAAGCTGATAGATAATAAGAGCAATACAACACCCGTAGAAATCAGCCAACCAAATCTGCTTCACGTTTGAATTGTATTAGAGTATGGTGTTTGTATTGGACTGTTTTATTGAGGCTGAGGGTATATCTCATTCACGTTTCCATAATTATAAATGATCATTAGTGAATTGTTGGATACCGATCGATCAGATATTTATGTAAGTGGAAACAAAAGCTTCTTGACAATTTAGTTTTATCTTCTTTAAGGCTATGTCTTGTTTGTTATGAAGTTCAATTTATCCATTTGAAAATAAAAACACATTTCAATTATTAGGTTCGTACAAATATTTAACGTATTATCGATTTCGGCTTGGTAATCTTAGGATTGATACAAACGTATAATTGTAAGTAGATTTGAAAGAAACCGTGAAGGGGAGATAGAGATAAGTAATTACTGAATTCAATTTAACGGGTGAGACTGTATCTTTTAAAGTGCAGACGATTAACGCAGATAATGGATAAACATTTATCTACGAGGAGGCAACAAACAACCGTAATTTTCACGGGCAGATGGTTCGCTACATGCAGATGGTGATTAAACTTGGTGAACGGTTGCATGTGTTTCTGGCAAGAGAGTACATTGATTGAAACAATTTTCTACTACATATATGGGTTCCAATGTTCGTAGATTACGAATTAAAAATGATCTAACCTGTATGATAGTATTATTTGTATTAAAATATTAATTTATTAATTCTGCCTACTATTATCAAGCATTCTTCTATAGGAATCCAGGGTTAACACTTTCCATTCTGTTTGCTCTCTCTCTCTCTCTCTCTCTCTCTCTCTCTCTATATATATATATATATATAAGATAAAGCAACTCTTAACACAGAGGTATGAAAATGGGTAAATTTACTTTATAGTATGTAGTTCCTATAATGTTTGTTCACTTTCCTCATTTGTGACCTGCAACATGGCAGAGACCTTATACAAGAAAAGTCCAATTTCATTTCTGCTGTCTAGACATACATACATGACATAACATTATTCGCCATAAGTACAGAAGTTCTCAATCTGTTTGTTTGACCGGTTAGTGAAGTTTGCTAAGTTTGACTAATTAAACCTCTTGAATGTATGGTTTGAATAAGTGACATGGTGTTTATTTACTGAAGAAAAAGAAACAAGAAAATTTGCTAAATTTCCGAAGGCAATTTAGTTCTTTACAACCGCATGCAATGAATTACTGTTTACAGGTGCATTTTTTGAAAAGAGGGCTATGAAAGTGAACATCCGTGGTTCAAATCTTTAAAGTATCGTTCATTTAAAGACAAATGAAACAAAAAACAGTAAAAGAGTAAAATAAAAGCAAATTACTTGCAACTGATACCGAGCACGTATTGGCAATTGACATTACCACTTACAAGCGTGTCCCTGTCCAGAATGCATGCCAGCTAATTTCTACATGCACAACATTACATACACGTTATGTTCAAAGTCTGATATTGCGTAGGGATATGTCAGTGCTGTTTGGCCAGGACATAGTCAGACAACATTGTAATCGAGTTCTTGAGAGTAAAACATACAAATGTTAGCCACACATTTTCTGCTATACAGTGCAAATATAATACAAAGCAGATTATAAACGGTCCATTTAGGTGCAGCTATAAATAACAACAGGCGGACCTCACTGAAAACACCAAAATAGTTCCGATCAGGGTGTGCGATACTAAAATATGGATTAAATATCCAATGCTAGATCAATCATGTACCTTGCAATGCACAAAAAGGCTTCAGACGTTCCTTGTTTGTGAGTTCAAGGAAAGAATGATATTGAAATGGTGTAGGGACACGTCAACTAGTCGGGCCATGATTTGTCCATGTGCCATATAGAACGGGTCCAATGTATCAACACATACCTTTCGAATTCCTTACCTGTGAGGATACGTTATGCAAATTCTCTTGCTTCGTTTAAAACATAATTAAAGAAATTCTTTTTGACCAGCTGGAATGACATATTAAAGCCTCCAAATAGATAACTATAACATCGTGTCCAGAAATAATATGTGCATATTATATAGGATTTTGAAATGTGTATACCTGTGTATAGTATATCGTTCATCTATGTATCTGTGGCTAATATAGTCACACATATCAATTTATTTTTAAATTTGTGTGAGTGCGTGTACGAGGATAGCTGAATAGCTATTAATAAAGGCGGACTGAAAATAATTTTCTGACTTCAAAGGGAGTGATAAAGATTATTTGCGGGTAAAGTAGTAATCCTGATTGGCTAAGCTAAACAAGGGGTGTATGTTCCTAGACGGAATTTAGAGCTGTATAGTTGTTCCTTTGTAGAATTATTCAGTCCAAGTTTTAGTGATGAAGGGTAAGTCTTGACTCCGGGGAATATAAATATTTCTCCTTAAATCATTATAAGGACGAGTGTCAAAAAGTTCAGGACATGGAAAGATAGATTCACCTGCATTGTAATAACGAATCTCGAATAAAGCACAAGTTTAGTCTCGATTATATGCAATGTATATTCATTATGTAAATCTGTAATTATTGTTGAATTTCTTCGTTTTAAATTCATACTTAAATTTTCTTTGAGTTCAGAAATAATCGTGCGGTTATATGATTCATGTGTTGTAAGAATATCATACAATATTTCTTTATATGAATGAGTTCGGATTCAGTTGTTTGTATGTAAGATAAATCACGTAGAGTAAGACTGCACGTATTTCTTCAAATGAAAATTTTGTGAATATGTAAATTATCTGTCTTAAATGATCTGTATGATTTATCGTGAGGATTGATTTTCCTAAGTCTGGGGATCTCTGTCAATCAATCGCTAACTAACAAAGTAACGTAGTTAGGATACGGCTTGAATTAATGTGTAATAAAGTTGTGAATTCATTCCAATTGAATCGATAGTGTAGCAATTGGTACGTGTGTCGACTGATAGGTCAGCTGCTATATGTGTTGCCACAGCGGGGCAATAATATAATAAGAGAGGGCTTATTATGGCATGCTTCTCTGTTCCGAATGCAGTAGCCGCTAACCAGACACCGATTTATGATAATTATAATAGGTTGTTTGTGTGTAAGTGCGAAATGACCATAGCGTGTTCTGTTGAGTTCGAAAGACGAATATCTGACGCAAGAGAGTGGGAATATTTGTTGATCCCAGGAGAGGAGAAATCTTTTATGTATTGAGGTTGAGTTCTATATTTTTGTTTTAGATGGCATGAAATAGCTCTACATACACCTGTATTGTACAGTGATGAAAAGAGCACAGTCTCCAACCAATAATATAGTAAAGAGATAGAAGGAAACATACGTAAACGCTGACCGATCACCAGCTGTGATTAGGAAAGGACAGGAAGCACCAGGCAATCTGAGTTCGATCAGTCACTCGCTCATTATGAAATTTGTTCTATCAATAAGATAACAGCTAAATGATTTTCGCATACTCTATTTCTGAGAGAAAGCGAATCATTTTCTTTTCATGTTCGATTTCATTTTGCATATTCATTTGATTAAACTGTTATATATTACATGCGGGGCTCTTGTTATTCTAGTCTATATCTCTGCTCAGATCTCTCTTATTCCATCCATTAAGTTCATATTTTATTTTTTATGTACTCGATCTGGGCAATAACACCGTAGTCGATCATCTCCTAGATAACGCTAAATAAAAGCCATAAGGAGTGTGGAGATCTCTCACATCATCCCCCACCCCATGACAAAGGAATCGTTCATCCTCAGCGGATATGGACGTAGATTGTTTACCACTTGTCTTGTCTTTTGATCAATAAAGAAACATTCAAGATCAGATATAAAAACAAATCATGATCATCTATTTCAGACACAAAAGGACAATTTGATTATCATCTTGCAACATGCCTTTGAAATATTAAAAATTACCGTATGTAGACGCTTATAATAAGAGACAAGCTGCGAACGACAAAGATTATTATATGCCGTAGTGTAATGCGCCAGCAGATCAGGGTTTATGTGTTTGTTCTACTGATTATTCCTAACAAACTGCACAGATCCAGATCTGCCGGACGTTATTTGATGGAAGATCTGGTGGTGTGCAGTTTGCAGTTGGATTCACGTATGTGCGATTATACACGGTTCTTTAAGCTGTTTGGTGCTTGTTTACATTATATCGCTTTGGAATGCACGTACCAGTGTCACATTTCGTGCATCTAGTTCTCCTATTAAAGTAGGCGAATTTGATCTCAACTAAACATGTGTGTATTTCCAATTGATTTTTAGATTCAAATTAATTAGATAACGCACGCATCACGTTGTAGTATTACTATTGCATTGTATTAATTAATAAACTGCGTGTACTGATTTTCCCAAGGACCAAAGTTTCACAATAATAACCAATGAAGCAAGTCGAAAATGCGCAAACAGTTTGAAGAAAGTCTACGGAAACATCCATCTCAAATGCTAAACGTAGAAGCTTCAACTCTGCTGATAGGACACCGCTCCGGTGTTCTTGTGGTTAGAGCGTCCGCTTCTTATGCGGGAGGCCGCAGGATCGAACTCCGGCCGAGTCATACAAAGGCTCATAAGAATGGTACTTAACAGCTGCCTCGCTGGGCGTTCAGCATTAAGAGGTTAGTGTTAGGACTGGTCGGCCTGGTGTCAGGATAATATGACTGGGTGGGACGTCGTGCTATATGTCTGCGGCACGATGCCTCAGTGCTAGACATCACTATAATGTACCACACTGCAGACATCGTAGCGATATGACTGTTTTTTTTTTTTAAAGCTGCGACAAAAATCCAAATCACACACACACACACACACACACACACACACTGATGAAAGGTGTTGCAAAATCAGTCCTTAAAATTTTTAGGAATAAATAAATGGTCTTTGTCTATGATTCAGCTGCTGAATGATAACTTTACTAGTCACTCGGTACATTATTCATGCTTAAGCCATGCATCATCAAATTAAAACAATATGTCCTTTTCTACATATTGGTAAACAATATTGGTCTATCTCACAGAAGGCCTGAGCTTAGTTTCGTTCTAAATTTTCTCTTTTCTAAAGTAAATGTTCACAAATTAGTATTCTCACACAGGAATGCCCCAGTTACCTAAATTTTAAATGCAACTTGCCCTGGTAGTGGACGTCTGATTGAATATACTTTAGCGTCCAAGAGTAAAACAAAAATGGCAACGATGAACCAGAGAAGTGTTCTCTCAGCTCTGTCTTGAAACTGGTCGCATCTGTAAATTAGTCTGTAACATAATTCGTATATTAACCGCTTTCTATTATATCAAAATTGCGACTTTATTCCAGTGTCGTGTAACCCAAAATGTCGTGTAACCCAAACAACTCACGAATTTCAATGTGATACATACAATTAACCCGTCTAGACTGGCCATCTATCGTACTTCTACATAGGGGCAGGAACTAGGCTTGGAATCGGTCTAGACCGTTCTCATGTCGTTGTTGTTGTTGTTGCTGCTGTGGGGTTTAACGCCATTTTTCAGTACACGATAGGCCATGCATGGCGGCAAGTATTAATGGTGGAGGAAGAACCCGGGAAAACCCCGGGAAGAACAACCGACCCACGAGAAGCTACTGGCAAGCTTTCTCACGTACCCACATTGGCCGAATCCTAGACTCGAACTCACGCAGACAGAGGTGAAATGGCAGTGATCCGTATCGGAGAGCGGTTTAGACCACTCGCGGCCCCTTCTCCTGTAGTACTTCTACATGGGGGCAGGAACTAGACTTGAAATTTGGATAATCAAGAATACTAATATTTTTATATTTATTTATAGAAATGGTAGAGCTGGATATTAATTGTTCCCAGATTAAATTAATTCCTGAACAAGATGATAAATATTTGTTGTTATGCATGTATGCATGTATGTATGTATGTATGTATGTATGTATGTATGTACGTATGTATGTATGTGATTTGGATTTTTAACGTAGCTTTAAACAATTTTGTAGCCATATCGCTACGATGTCTGCAGTGTGGCAGTTTTATAGTGATGTATAGCAAATGGGACATCAGACATGTGGCACGATGTCCCACCCAGTCACATTATCCTGACATCAGGCCGGCCAGTCCTAACACTAACCTCTTAATGCTAAGCGCCAAGCGAGGCAGCTGTTAGTACCATTTTTGTAAGTCTTTGGTATGACTCGGCAGGGAATCGAACCCACGACCTCCCGCATCCGGATTTGTTGTTTTGATTACAGGTATTAAAGCAATAGGAATTATTATTAGATTTCATGCTTGATGTAGAAAATGTGGTTTCCACTCAGAAATAATACATTTATAATCTCTGATATTATGTGAGTGAGACTCGATCGATAACCATGTACAAATATATGCCGTATTTTTTCCTGATTTTAATTGCCTTGCATTGTCATTGATATTTAGAAACCCACGGGATCCATAAAACTGGTGACGACAAACTACAGCAACTTAGTACCATAATGATAAATATGCACCCAGTTAATGAAATCGTGAAAAATATAAAGAAAAAATACATATACTGTATATACTGTAACGTGCATTTCTATTTTGTCTTTAACTTTTGGTTCATGACCGTAGACTGCATAGATCTATGAAAAGAACATTTATTTGTGTTCGTGTTCTATATATTTTATCTATTGTACAGTTTGAGGTAATTTCCAATTGGATAATTATTTGGTTGTGTTGCTACGTAAGTCAGGTAATTAACACGAAGAAGTCGTAATACTCAATCGTTACTGTCGTATCAGAAAACTAAAAAGGTAGGACTTTAAACAAAGTCAGGACACGCTAAGAGGAAATTCAGCCGTGCTAAATTTTGTTCAATGACTGCAACATGTACAGCCTAACTAATCTCGAGCTCTCAAAACAATTAATCATACTCAGAGAGGGTGTTAAACTAATTGTAACCTTTAAAGTGATTAATCGAATAATCGTATCACTAATGAGCTTGATGCTAAATTTGTAATAGTTTTAGCTGTATATATTTTCATATTTAGAAGATCTCATATATTAACTGAGAAAGGCTGTTGGCAGGTCTAATTAGTAATCTATTAAGGTGCCTCTGTTTTGCTGAGTGTGTCCTAATTTCCTATTTTTTTCCTTCTCATTTATTACCCTTCGGAGTGGACAAGACATCAGTGAAAAGGAAACCATTGTATCCTTAGAAATCTAAGGCTGAGAAGAGACGACCAATATATCATCAAAATTATGGTAATGAAAATGGAACCAAACTTTAAGTGTTTGTTTCTGGGTTTGACGCCATTTATCAGCACATGATAGGCTATTCATGACAGCCAATATATTTGGTTGAGAAAGAGCACAAGAAGAACCAGCGCTACTTGTAAGCCTCTCGCACACCAAAGATGGAAAGAGGTTAGATGCCAGTGATATGCCGTGGCGAATGCCTTAGACTACTCTGCCTCCCAAACCAAACTAAAAATTCCAATAAAAATTATTTCACCACCGCAAAATTAGGTGCACAGGTGCACAGTTCAGTAAACCTTGTTAAATCAAACACACTATTAACTTATGACTCTTCCAGTCATATTTTTTTTCTGGCGTATGATCATTTGACTTGTACAAAAAAGAAGATCCGATTCCAACCTGTCATTACATTGAACTTATTTTATATATATTTGCCATCACAAACATGAATCACGAACAATATCTACGTCTGGTAATGATATCAACGTCATAATAAGCCAAAGAGGCTTTCTCTCAAATTGATATAGAAGCTCACAACATTTCAGCGCTATTAATATAAGTTACAGCTGGAATAATCTTCATGTACTAGTGTGTGATAGGTTTGGTTCCTCGTCTGACTCATGTCTAATTATTGCCTCACCTACAAGCAAAGTTGAATGTTTGCATAATTACCGTGCCTAGAAGCCCAGACCTGTTGACTGAAGTAGCAAACATTCTGGTGTTTTTCAAGGGCTAAATTTCGTTTCAACAAGTTGAACAAATTTACTTTAACCAAAGCCATTTATTGTCCCGGTGGAATGTACAGGATGAGCAGATCACGTACGATCACCTCTCCTTTTTTAACCACATAATTCGGAACGCACCAGCGCGAACAGAACAAGTCTTAAAGTGCGGTTATTTCTGCATTCAAATGTTGGGGATTTGGACTGGGCACATAGTCCGCTATAGAAGAAACATGAGCACACACACACACACACACACATACCCCCATATATATATATATATATATATATATATATATATATATATATATATATATATATATATATATATATATATATATATATATACTTACTTTAAAATGGATACATATTGCCAAAAATACGAGTTATATTATTCTCATTTGTTTTCGAAAAACACTTAAACTGTTTTACGTTCAATCCTTAGCTTTTTTTAACTAGTTTCATCAAACATTTCTCCTGCAAATAGTGTTTACTGTGTTCTCAATGGGCATTCATTGCAATGTTTATAATATTTAATAAGTTTATAATATATTTTACCATATATTACCCTACTTTCTTTTTAACGTTTCTTTTCCAGTCTGCATTTTGACACTACCACAGCACCTTCAAAAAAATTCCCAACAATGCGATCGTGTTTGATTACTCTTCGGAACAGGGTGCCAAGAGCTCGTTTAATCAGCGGAAACAAAAGAGAAAAGAATACATGTAATCAGCGGTGTTTGCTACTAGCTATCATCATGTAATTAGAACGACCTTTTGTGACGTTAGGCCATAAACAACATTAACGAAACATCGGACTAGCATGTAAACAAGACAGTCTGTTTGTTTTATGGCCCATCTTGACTCCTAATAATGAAGAGTCAAGTGTAGGGTAAACTTGGCCATTTCACTGTCTATCTAGGATGTGGTGAGGGAACTAGGTGTTTTCAATGGAGACATACGAAATAATCATACAGCTTGTATCCAAATACTGTATGTGTAACACTTATCTGCATACTCTATATACAGCACCTATCACACACTCAGTGTATGACACCTATAACGTGTCATTTAACTGTATGAAAGTAGCTCATTATATCAGTATCATACTAAAATACACTAGCTTCTTCTGCATTGAGAGGTCAATGTGTGTGTGTGTGTGTGTGTGTGTGTGTGAATGGGTACATATCTACTTATACTGGAGAAAAAAGGAAAAAATTAACTTTTTTGTTGTCAAAACCAGTCCCCCATACATCACAACCATACATGCTAACCTGTTAACTGATACACTGTAATACATTACAGTAATGTGGAAATATGCATATTTTCTAAAGTACAAAAAGACTGCTTGAATTATGAACTTGGACATGAGATTCTCATTGATCTCCCTTGCATTACAAATGACATTTTAATGGAAAGTTTTGCCCAAGTGTGTGTATGAGCCAACAATTTCAAGTGTCTGATTATCACAGGAGAAAACCAAGCGCTTGACCTTCATGAGAGAAAAAATAATATTGTTTTGCTTTTAGTTTTAAATCCACTTAAATTTAATTTCAGTTCAATTCAAAATATGTACAGAATGAAATGTTCCTCAAGATACTCACTTTAGAAAAGAATACAGCGTCATATGCACACAAAATTGATGAGTTGTGTGTTTTCTAAATAAATAGATATGGTGGTGCTGACAATATCGAGATGGTCTTGTGAGCTATTCCAATATTAAACAATATTGGACTGCATTCACAACCCTGTTGAACACCACTATTAAAGGCAACAATGTTCGAGAATAAAGTCTGTTTTTCACAGTATATGCTATAATGTTATATATGTTACTAATTATCTCAAAATCTTTACCATTCATGCCATAGTCATGACAAAGGTTTACCTGTTGAAGACTTTGATTTATTGATAAGTGTTTTTGATATTATGTTCTTTGACGTTATGTGTTCCTTTCTAAAATTATGCTGAACCTTATCTATTGTATCAATACTCCAAAGATAGTTACCTATTGATTGCTTTATAACAGGCCGAAATATTTTGCCAAGACTACTGCTTACAGTAGTTGTTTAAACCATATAAATCACCTATTATACGGGTTGGGTTTATAAAAGACAGTCTACGGAAAAAGGGACAGTCTATATCAATCAGGGAAGAAAGACCTGAATTCAGCACAGCTATGCTAGGTAGTTAATTAAATATGGGACTACGCCTTTTAAAATTTGATTCAGCATTAGGTTAGGTCCGCTAGCCATCCTACATTTAAGTTATTTCTAGCTAAGATTACTTCTTTGGTTGTGAAGTACTTATTCAGTAGAGTATTATATGAAATATCTGGGATAAAATTAGGGTAGTGATTTTCAGTAGTAAAATTTTATTAATTATTGAAGCTCCTATTTATAATGATACTCAATGATGTTAATGGGGATACAATACCCACCCCCCAAAAAAAAACAAAAAAAAAAAAACAACGTCGATTCCTAATCGCGCCAACATACCATGCTTTGATGATGCATGCAAAGACGTCGTCAGGGAACGGAAAAGATCCTTCAACATTTCAATACCATTCCAACAATTAAAAATCCAAATATATGCTGCAAATACCGAGCTAATGCTATTCGTACCATTCGAAACGGTGATTGGCAAATCTGCACATCCTATGTCTCCATTATATCGGATTGGAATACTGACAGGAATAAAAGAAATCTGATGAAATGATCACAACTCTATCAGAAATCTCGAAAATATTGGCCGAAATGTTCTCGAAGAACTCCTCACAAGATAATCCTTCTGGCAACTTGCACCATGCCCAATGACTTAAACCAAAGGGTTCCTCTAGATTTCAAATCTGCTAATGCTAAAGATCGCAATAAATATTTCACTCTCAAGACATAGAAACACCTCTTCATCGAGCCCACGGCGCTTCATTTATACCAAATAATATCAACTGTCAGTTTCTGAAACTCTTTTCTGAGCAAGTTCTAAATACACCGCTTAACATTTCCAATCAAATTTGGGCGACTGGTTACTTACTTCTCTCAGCTGATTACATAAAGACCAAAATTACCCTTGCACCTATCGTTCTATATCATTAACAAACCACACAAGCAAAACCATCGAGCTGACGATAAATGATAGACTACTCTGGTATATCGAATCCAGCATCCTACTATATGACATTTAATGTGGATTCAGACTCCAAAGGAACACAGTACACCATTTTATCGAGCTTAAGAGAATGTATTAGTGAAGAGTTCATACCAAAAGTACGAACAGTTGCCGTGTTTTTCGAAGGAGAAGCTTATGACACAATCCGGAAATACAGCATAAAGAATGGCCTTGTCAGCCATGTTCCTATAGGGACCGACTACCTATTTTGATCTCAATTTGTTAAACATAGAATCTCCGGAATAGGGCGGTATATTGTCAGTCCCTCTATTTAACATCTGAAAGAACTTCTTTAATCCAGAAATTTACTGCTCATAATATGTTGACAACTTTTTGATCTGCTATGGTTCAAAGAGTGAGCATACAATTGAATGTCAACTAGAGTTGAGCAACACAACGTATATAAACAGGAAGAAAATAAACGGCTTCTAAATTTAGAATTCAACAGCTGAATGCATTTCATGATAACTCAAAGTTATATGTTGACGGTTGTCTTATTTCTGTTGAAGAGAAGAGCAAATTTGAAGGTCTTATTTTAGACCATAAAACTTACATTGATTGTACATAGTAGTTACCTCGTGGGTGCATGTAAGAAAAAGCCTTGTATTTTGCACGAGTTGTGTCAAACATAATGTAATACCTAACCCAGCAAACCAAAATATTAGGCCCTATTAAAAACTACAATCCTATTCCAATAGTAATACTAATAATGATAATGTAAAAACATGAAACAAAGTCAGAAAAACATGAGGTAGTTCACTATGTTGTAATACCTTAATGGTATTGTGAATGGAGTTTTGCATGCACATTGTCCAATTAATGTGTGAAAATTATTGGATGATTAAACGTTGAGATGTGAGATAATGTTTGAACTACGAGACTTTGGCATATTTGATCATGTCATATTTATCTGTCACTGGAAACATCTACCACGTGTGAATTACTTCTTCCGTTCCTGAACGTATGCCACCCACCCACCATTGTTTAGATCGCCATCTGCATCTCTTATAGATGTTTACTCAGTGTGTTATACCAAATGTGAGTATAAAACCTTGCTCTGGTCCTCGTAATGTCACGCTGTTGTCATGCCTATTACTGAATTCGTCAAAGAAATCATTTAAAGACATCAACAGTTCTACAAGCCCTTTGATATCAACATTAAGTGGAAAGAAGTTCGCATTATAGCAGTTATTGTGCCATATTCATTTTCATGTTGGACCATGCGTGTGTCGTGCTGGAATTTCACATGAATAGTTTAGGAAATGAATTATCTTACCTTCCAAGATTTTGGAAAATCAAAGCCAGAAATATGATGTTAGTCCATACATTAGTGACTTCAACCATCCGGTGGAGTTTATTACCGAAAAAGCGGAGATGCAGGATGGTGATGGAATCAATGTGCCCAGCCGAAGAATCACATTTCTTTTGTCAGACATTTTGTTGAACAGTAAGTTAGAACTAATGTTACTGTTCATTAGTGTGTGTGTGTGTGTGTGTGTGTGATTTGGATTTTTAACGTAGCTTTAACAATTTTTCAGTCATATCGCTACGATGTCTGCAGTGTGAGAGTTTATAGTGATGTCTAGCACTGGGGCATCATGCCGCAGACATGTAGCATGATGTCCCACCCAGTCACATTATCCTGACACCAGGTCGACCAGTCCTAACACTAACATCTTAATGCTGAGCGCCAAGCGATGGAGCTATTAGCACCATTTTTGTAAGTCTTTGGTATGACTCGACCGGGGATCGAACCCACGACCTCCCGCATCTGAGGCGGACGCTCTAACCACTAGGACACCGGAGCGGTCGTTCATTATTGTAAGTTCTTGGTTATGTAGAACTTGTTATTTTACTTTGATGTGCGAAATAGTATGCATTTGGTAGGGTCTATTTCTAACCGTATTACGACTCATTGCATCAGCAGTACGTTGTACTCTCGTTCGATTCGTATCGAAATGCACTTGTCCGTTTCGTTCAATTCTACTTAATCATAGGTATGAATATATAAATAAGATTAAAAGTAAAACCGCACACCACGGACAATGACAGGACAACTTAATTCTGTCTACATTTTGTGTGCAGAGGGATTTTTCCATGTTGTTTGAACAGTTGACTCGGTTACCGCCATGGCTAACCCTAAGAAGGACAAACATTAATTGGCTAACTAAGGTCATGTGACGTGAATATGAGTCTATAAATATGAGTGCAGACAGTACACGAGCAGATAGCTGTCAGAGCGGCAAAGTATGAACATCTAGGTAGAACATAATTTTTGCCATCACTTATATATTTTTACATAACCGATATTAACTTTGGCACTTTAAAGTCCCAAAACTGAATCAAATTGTTAAGAGAAGTTTTAAATAGATTTATTACATGATTGATATTGAGTTTAAATGCTTTATAATTATTATAATTCTTTAAAGCCGCTGCTATCTCCCACCACACTGCCCAAGTACACTAGTACTAAAATTATTTCTTTTTCATTGAGATCACGTTACTATGTCAAAATGTGTTACTGTCACACAAGACTGCTCTATATTATCAGATGTGTGTACCCTCCTAGTGTCCGTTGGTAGTAGTGCCGCACATTCTTGTCGACTTGTGAGAGAAGCGTTAACTGCATGACGGCGTACCACCATAGATAATCTTGGACTTTTTAAGTGAATGCCGTTTATCCAAGAAATTTATTAATTTTTAAAGGATTTTTCATGTGTTACCTTTATCAGTTGTTGTTTTTTTTTTTTTAAATTAAATTTTATAGAATTTAACATCATTACGTTTTATGTTTTATCTGTTTGTATTTGATTATACATTTGTTTGGAAGTGTTTATCAGCCTAAATTTTTGTGAAATTCAGTTTTATATTTTGCGAACTTAAACTTCTGTTGGCATTACAGAGCCAATTTAATTAAAATGTGACTTCAGACACTGCTAAATACAGATATCATTCTCACCTAAAAATGACCTTCAAATAACTAATAATATTAATGTTGAATAACAAGGAAACATTAACCTATCAACGACTCATCGATGAATGCGCGGGGTTGGGGGAGGGGGTAACAAAAGCATTGACTACCTAAAGGCTATACGTGAATATCTTTATTGCCATTTGTAAAAACGCAGAAAGTAATCTTAGATGATCTTATTTGCACGTGCATCTTACATCAGCTAATAATAGTTAATCCTGTATATGTTTTCACTTGGTCTCATAATGAGCTGTGAGGGTCCGAAATCTAGATGTAACATTCATTATCATTTCTTCATCTATACTGCTTTCCTTGGAATTCGATAATCTTTTATGTCATGTGAACTCAATAAACATTTTGTTTCCTGTTTAGTCAAGAATGGTTTTTACTGTACACAACAATATTGCGCAATATAATTGCTCCATACGTTTTGTGATACGCAAAATGCATACATATCAGAAAGAATCCAAGAATGAGCTCCATGTTTTAACTTTTGAACCTTCTGGTTGATTTTTTTCCTTCGAAAGCAGCTTTTCCATCCAAACAATTCACTGAGTTTGAAAATATTTGTAAATAAGTGATGCAAATTAATTGTGTAAGACATCGTGTAGCACATGACATTCTGCGAACGTTTGATTCAATAATGTGAATGGGTTTAACTTCGGACTCTGAAGTCCATTCGGAACGCCTCAGACTTTGCCCATGTAACACACCGTAATGTTCGAATGAAACTTGTTTATGAAGTGTCATATCGACGACATGAAGTACTAAATTTAAGGAAGAAATTAAAAAAAGTAACCAAGATAAGAAATTTGATCCAAATTTATCAAATTTAAAAACTAGATCAGGCATGTTTTGATCAGGGCAATATTGGTCCATTTCTAAAATAGTTTTAACTCATTACATCATGGCTGACACGAATATTTACCTGGATAAATACAGCATTCAAGACGAGAAAAGTAATATAATCAGCTCTACTTAGTACCATCACTACTTCCGCTGTTACATTTGCTACAACTACTACATTACTTTTATGAGCAGAAAAATATGCATGCATAAACACCACACATAAAAAATCGTGGACGATAACGATTTGCATTCATCGAAGAATCTGTAATTATGTTTGACACTATTTTTGAAGAAAAGGATAGGAAATTTAGCCACAAGATGCATTTAAATTAAAGAGACTTTAGTCTGCATTAAGAAGGAGTTTCCTATCACATATTGTTACAAGGTCACTCTACCTCGTAATTTAATTTCACGAGATACGCGTAGATTGATAAGTGAGCATACATTTTGTTAAGTTCAGTTCTGCAAAAATGAAAGAGACCAACTCGATTCAAACTACGCGTAGGTGAACATTTGATAAGAATCTGATATAACTATCGTCATAAAATAGAATTAGATCTACCTCCAGACACCTTCAATATGAATCTAATTAATATGGTGCAAAAGCGATTAGAGGATTTGAACTGGTGGCTAGATAAAAATTGAAAACAAGTCGCCAACATCGACTATCAATAAAATTGGTAATTTATGACATATGAACAGTTCCCCTAATGGCGCAGTGAAATTTTATTTTTTAGTCGCATTGCCAGGCTGCTTCCTGGATCACCTTTACCGTCAAAATATTTTAAAGAGTTTATTTAAAACCAGCAGATTTAGGAATACAGTAGTCTAGAAGAGAAAAGTTCATAACTACTACAAAATGTATGAAAATGATATGCCCAGGGACGTTAATATCCAACCCTTATGAAGATGAGAGGAATCGTTTTTGGCACTTAAACAAGTCTTATTTACGTGCTTATGCAATGTCACTGAAACATCTACTGTTCTGTTATTATCTACTAGATGGTTCAAGATCTACAATCGCAAATAAGCCGAAAGTGTTTGTTGATACAAAAACTCTGCTACCGTAGGTAGGTTTTCTAAATAAGTACATTACATGATTTAAGCTAAGTGCAAATTAATAGGTGAAAAAGTCAATAATGAAGTTTAGAATATGTAATTATCGACAAGACGTACTGTTCAATAAGACCGTATGTTAATATTTTATCATTCTCTGCCTCGGTACTCATTGACCTTTACGATCATGTCCTCTTTACTCTTGCTTCTAATTTAAATAATCCAGACTGACGTGGTTTATCGCGGATAATGCTCCAGAAACCTATTTACTGTGTGTTTTGTCTTTTAAAAAACACGTGATCAAGTCTTACTGGTTGCATACGCATCTGTTAAACTTCGCCTGTTATTCAAGCAGTAAGTGTATGTCTCAGATCCAGTTAGCAGTCGTCTAACTTCTTATGCTGACAATACCCGTTAAATTTACAAAAGAACTATCGACGGTTAACGCGATATCTGCAAACTGAATGAAGAGAGATCGTTATGATGCATATATTGATTTGTTGTTGTTGTTGTAGGATTTAACGCCATTTTTCAGCACACGATAGGCTATACATGGCGGCCAGTATTAATGGTGGAGGAAGAACCCGGGAAAACCCCGGAAAGAACCACCGACCCACGGAAAGCTACTGGCAAGCTTTCTCCCGTAACCACATTGGCCGAATCCGAGACTCGAACCGCCGCAGAAAGAGGTGAGATGGCAGTGATCCGTAACTGAGAGCGCTTTAGACCACTCGGCCACTCGGGGCCCCGATGCATATATTGAAATACTAATTGCAGAGGTTAGAACTATCACCCTAAAGAACTAGTTCCCTTTAAATATTGAATTTCATGCTTGATATATCCTGCATTTAATGTTATTGGACAATAATTAAGTATACCCAATTTAATGAACACAGCTAATTGGACAAATGTGTGTTGATGGCAGACAAATAAAAAATGGACCAAGGAAATCTTGTCACGCTTTCACACGTTAAATCTGACCCCTGGTTTATTACAGTCTTGAAATCAAAGCAAGATCCAGTAGGTACGAAAGTAAGACATATGTTAGAAATAAGTCTAAAATTTCAAAACTAAATGCAGTGAAACAAAAAGTATCATCTTTAGATGACAGTTCTACTAACCCATACTTGACGTCGGGTCCAACATTTATTGATTTTGTATTTATTTACTTATTTATTTATTTATTAAATGATCATGACTGGGTATGTATCGATGAGTAAATTTTAGCTGATTACTCCCAAAGTTAACACGGACACAAAGGGTGTGGTATGTATATTTAATTTAATTGTTTGTTAGTTATATTTTAATTACATTTTTATTACATGCTATTGTAATGTAACATTGTATGTTGGACTTGATCTTGTCCTAAACTGAGTTATTTTCTGCCTGACCCAAGTTGACTTTTTATTTTATTTATTCATAGTAAACATCTAATACATAGCTAAGTTATTCTCTATGTGTGTGGGCTTAATATCAGGATCTTTATTAATAGAAGAAGTAAATATGTTTATTTGAGTCAAGGTGTCGGACTTTAATAAGTGAAATTTACAGTACATGGCTTTGATTTTGTAAACATCATGATCATTCTAGAAGGTTATTTTCCATTAGGTAATGATTTTTATATATAAGAAAATGGCAATTGTGACCCGAGGTCAAGTAGAGAACTATCTAATCTTTTCGTGCTTTAACATCTTGCACTTTCAAGTTGTATATTTATGTTCTGAGCAGTAGTTTTGGGCTGGAATGTTTCGTTCAAATTATTGAATTCATAGAGAATATTTGCTTGAAACGAGTGAATAACGGATATATTTCATCGAGTGGATGAAAAACTCAGTATTTTCACGAGTGGCAAAGCCACGAGTGAAAATACTAGAGTTTTTCACCCACGAGATGAAATGTATCATTTATTCACTTGTTTCAAGCAAATATTCTTTTTATTTTATGCTCACATACGTTGGCTGCCTAAAGTTTGTGACACAGTGAATTAGCAGATTTCTTACGGTAATGTCAGCTGTTTACCGTGCATGTTCTGCTGTGCTATGTGTACCTGCGCACAAAATTAGTTCCACATCAGAATGATAAAAATTAACTGATATTTCCAGAATAACAAACTACAAGTTTCAAGGATAACAGACAGGGATTATTAATAAGAAAACAACCACAAGTAATTCATCAATGTATAATTGTTTTAAAAAAAAAATTAAAACAGAAAATCAAAGTGAGGTAAGTATGTTCTGACCCAAAACGTAGTTCCTGTGGTGAAAAAATATTGTTATTTTTTCACTACAGTGAAATAATAATATTATTTTAATTAGAAAATCAAGTAATTCACTGCTTAGCATAAAATAAAAGTGGTTATTTTCTCTGGAAATACAAAAGAGCTCTGATTAGATTATTGGATAGAGACATTTCACTTGAATTTATGGTATCTTCGAAACTTGTAATAATATTTCTGTGATTCAACAAAAGACTGTTGACACATCAACACTTTAATAGCTACTACAGATACGTCATGGACTTCAGTTTGGGATTTGTTTCGGAACTTTAACTGAATTTTATTCAGGACCTTAAATTACTAGGACTTGTGCCTGTAATTCTTAGATTATTCTGGCATTTATTTCGCAATACCGTAAGTTCTTTTTTCTCATTTTCACTTTGTATTCAAGGGAAATAAATTATTTGCTCAATTTTACAAAGCTTGTTGTTTTTCACTCTTCTCAGTTACTTATTTTAATAGACTCGTTACAAGTGTAAATCTAACTGCTCACAAAGTGAAAAATTCCGATAGACTTTACATTAACGTTGTGAGTGATTGGGTAAAATGACATTTCAGTTTATATCTAGCGATGATAATCCTTATAATACAAATTGCCCTCTTTTTCTTCTTCAAATGAACATATTTAATCAACAACAAAATAATTGAATTAGGTAACTCTTACGCCTCTTTTTTGAGCCTATTCGCGTGCCGCACCCGCACAGAATCTCACGTGTAGTTCTCAAAATGTACCATTGTGTCCATAAAATTTAGACGAGTATGACGTGACCATCTATATAAAAAATTAAATTATTTATGTATTTATTTGTATCACAGAGCCCAGCTCTAGATATCACATAACAACTATTGTTTCAGCCATGAGTGATTTCCTCTGTTCGATAATTTGCTCGTTTAAGTTGTTAGTAAGAACATCAAATTATGGCTCACAAAAACCTAAATTATTTTGTTTCTCATTTCTATATCATTATGAAATACAAATCGTACATCCTTTTATGTTCGCATTGTTTACAGCGAGTATCTGGACCAGAACTTCCTTGTCCGAAGATTCTGAAAACGTTTTGGGATTACTAGTACATTCATATTGGAAAGATGCATGTTTCTATTAATCAACACTTAAATACAATGATTTATACAACTCCAGACTTACTACCTATTCCCATCAATTTGGAAACTTTCAACTAAGGATTTGTCTTTTCAAATTTGTCACCTGACTGATACATGATAAAAAAAAGAGTCATGGTTGTTACGTAACAGCTGTGAAAAATTTCCTGACATATATAAGCGCTGTCAAAGTCTAAAGTTATTTAATACACAAATTAATATAACTTGACAGTTTCGGGGTTTTAATATTTTTTGTATAATTGCGTTTTAAACTAAAGTCTGTCATCCCTGTACGTCATCTCACAATACGTTACATACATACTCACTGCATGTCCTTGCAAAAGTTTCAGCGCCTATGATTCCTGAACAAACCGCTGAGCCAGGGTATTTCTGTCAATGGTGCTCAAGCTTCTAATTGAATATACATGCCTTTGTCAATTAAGTTTATGGTTCAGCTACCAAAGCCGCGCACATGTTGAGTACAGAGTGTTTCAGGGAATTGGGATTCCTAAAGCTCACGAATGATTACAAAATAGTTTTAAAGAAAGTGCTTAAAACGATTAAAATGACATAATGGGTTACATGTGCATTGGTTGCTAAACGATCTCTTTATGGGAGGCTACTCTCTGCTGATAATGAGACTGATACTCAAATAAACAGGAACGGCAAACATCCCTATCTGC
The DNA here is from genome assembly GCA_028554795.2 of Sinohyriopsis cumingii. Classification (NCBI taxonomy): domain Eukaryota; kingdom Metazoa; phylum Mollusca; class Bivalvia; order Unionida; family Unionidae; genus Sinohyriopsis; species Sinohyriopsis cumingii. The sequence goes on from CM068829.1 coordinate 144,306,324, forward strand.
AATCGTTGGCGAGTTTTGTTTCAGTATCCCCCCCCCCCCCATCGAAACAATTATTAGCGTACATGTACCCTCTCGCTGCTGTAGGAAGGTACTGCTTTTCCTCGATGGTACATAGACAAAATCCATGGCCAGCCCAAATTAATATTACTAAGGTATTTCTTCCTTTTTTAATTAAGTTAACTCTTTCTGTCTTGAAAATGCGCATATTCACCCCAAGGAACTTGGTTGCATGTATTGAGAAGAGAGAGGGGATGCAGTCTTGTCCTAGACTTAACAAGGGACAAGGGGAAAATATTATCCTTTGAAATTAGTGTATTGATTTTCATCGTGAGTAAATACAATTATCAGTAACATTAAGCCAACCCCACCACCACCATCACAACCTCCATGCCAGACTTGAGCTGTGAGTAGGGTGAAAAGTTGATGTTTGTACTTAATTGGCTTCGTTAGTTGAAACACATTTTACTTCATAAATTAGTAGTTGGTGATTACAAGATGCTTAATACAGAAGGTTATTGATTAAAACGAAAGCCAATAGCTTATTAAATTCTTTTCCATTGATTATACAAAAATGTAAATATGTGTCAATATATCACGGATGATATTTAGTTGTAATGACAACACATCGTAAATATATGTGACAATATCTGACAGATGATATTTAGTTGTAATGACAACAAATCGTAAATATGTGTCAATAAGTGACAGACGATATTAAGCTATGATGACATCAAATTGTAAATATGTGTCAATATATGACGGATGATATTGACTTGTAATGACAACAAATTGTAAATATGTGTCAATATATGACGGATGATATTGACTTGCAATGACAACAAATCGTAAATATGTGTCAACCGGCCCGCTTTGGCTTTCTTCCATCGCTATGCAGCAGAATTGATAGCCGCCAGATCAGGGCCTGGGGAAAAAGTGAAATGATATATATATATATATATATATATATATATATATATATATATATATATATATATATATATATATATATATATATATATATATATATATATATATATATATATATTCATACATTAATACAGGATATATTTCATCGTGTGGTCCCAAAAACGTGATATTTTACGAGTGGCGACGTTTTTAGTACCACAGTATGAGATATCTCCGGTATTAATGTGGGAAAAGAACATTTTCTTTTTATTATAAACTAAACTTGCTCAAGAATCGAAGTCTAGAAGAGTAAACTAACTTACTCTTCTGCACAACACCCTAACCCAACCCCATTTTCGTAAATTCACCTCACTCAGCTTGGTCATATAAATATACAAGAAGTAGGATTGGCTTGACCTAAACTGTCGGAGTAAATTACGATTTTGCCATTTTGTAAACTATTTGACCCTATTTGAAAACAATGCAAGTCCGATTCAGCAAAGCATCACAGCCACATGTACTTGATTCGGTGGTAAACTAACTTGTACACTCACCAATTAATCAGTGAGTATACACATTAGTTTACCCCCGAATCAGGTGCCTGTGTTGTCAAGGTAAGGTAGTAAGGGGAAATAACAGAGAAAAGAGAACGGCGTCTGGTCGAAATTTTCTAAATCAAAGATTAATTTCCATGTCTGAAATGTATGGCAGTTTCTATTTATTTGTTTAGCTCACAAAGTACCGGTACTTGTTTTTGTTGTTGCAGGTACCAATTTTCTAGACACACACAGCAAATCGTCGCACGGCATTATAAGGATATATTTTTCACATGTGAAAATATAAGAATGGTAAAAATTATTTCGCCATGATTCTGGGGTAACAGAAACTTTCCGGTGATATATTCTGAAAGAGTATGAGCTGGGTGGAGCTTGAATAAACCTCAAATGTAAAAAGTGGCACCGTATAACTGCTTTGACGACCGTTGCCTTAATTCCATCATAATAATTTCAATGACTGTATGACGTTTCATTACTAAATGGAGCATATCTCCGTTTGTTGAGCAGATATAGGGAAGTAGCTCACGAGTGAAGTGGAACCATTGTATTGTTAAGTGTGGCGAAGCCACGAGTGACAATAAAAATTGTTGCCACTTCAAGAATGAATTATTTCCGTATATCGACTAAAAAAAACGAAAATGTTCGTTTTTTATGTTAAAGGAAAAGCCGACGATTAGCACGTGTTAACTCCATTCTGTGCCAATGCAATTATAGCTGCATTATAAATTCGACAAAAAGTTCAAAAAATTTGCAAATATATTTGGGACAGCGACGTTTGAAAACTGTAGAGTGTACATATAATGCTTCAAATGATGTATTTTGTCAAAAAATGACTGTTTTCGTGCGAAAAGACATTTTTATGCTTGTTCACACATTTCATGAGCGGATTGATAATGTTGGGTAGGGTAAATAAAATGATAACATCGTCGTATCTGACAGATTTAAGAGCGTTACATCTTTAAACAAAAGATCATAAGTTTACTTGAAAAGATTTTCATTTTTTCACTATGATGAGAAAGCCATCGTGCAGCCCAATAGCTTGTCTTATCATTTGCCGTATTTCTTCATTGGTGATATAGTCTTTGTATGTGACGCCGAGGATCTTTTGGAAACAGCTCATCTCTGTAGCCTGTATCCTCTTCTCCAAGTCTGCTGTTATGGTCCATGATTCACAGGCATAGAGAAATATGGAGATCACCAGTGAGTGCATCAGTCTGACTTCTGAGCTGAGTGTGATGTTCTTGTCCTTCCAGATGGGATTCAGTTTTGTCAGTGCTGCTATTGTCTGTGCAATACTGGAGATTATTTCAGGCTTCGATCCTTCATCTGTTACAGTTACCCCCAAATCCTTGAAGCGTGGACTGTTTCTAGCTTTGTACCTTGGACCCTGATGTCAGTGCTACTCCTCGGTAATGATCTTTTCATCCTGTGGTTTTAGTCTGTTCAGCAGTATCCTTAACATGACTTTGCTTGGATGGCTTATGAGACTGATTGTACGGTGATTTTGACACTGTTGCAAGTTGACTTTCTTGGGGAGGGTGATGATCAATGATTGGTCCATGGCGATGGCCATACTCCTGTTCGCCAGATCTTGTTGAAGATGTTTGTGAGGGCGCTAATCATTGCTTCTCCCCCAGCTTGGATTAGTTCTGCTGGGATGTTGTCCACTCCTGCTGACTTGCACTTTTTCAGTGATCTCCCTGCGGCTTCTACTTCTTCGCGTATGATAGAGTGGTTGTCGTTGTTAGTTGCTGGAGAGACGTTCAGTACCTCTGGATCTATTGTGGCTCGGTGGTTGGAAAGTTCTGCGCAGCACTCTGTCCATCTTTTCAGAATATCTTTTTCTTCAGTTTCCCGCCTTGTCCTGTAAAGAGGTAACCCGCCGTTGTTTTGTGTTTGTTAGAACATGGACCAGTTGGTATGTTTTCCTGCTGTTGTTCCTTTTCAAGTTTCCTTCAATGTCTTTGGACATTTCTTCTATCCTTTTCTCTTTTGTTTTCTTCCAGCTTTTCTTGACTTCCCGGTTGACTGCCTTGTACTGCTCTTCCCCTTTTGTATCGTTCATTTTCTTGTTCAGTTCCCTCCTCTTGTCAGACAGGTTCAGAACCTCAGCTGTGACCCAAGGTTTCTTGACTGGGCAATGTCTACAGAGGATATCGCTGGCTGTTTCGGTCGTTGCTGTATTGAAGGTGGTGATCAACGTGTTAATGTCGGTATTGGCACATGTTAAGATCTGTATATAATGATGTGGAAGGAGAGAGGTAGGGAGTGAAAGAGAGGAGGAGCAGAAGAAGAAGAAAATGGAATATGCCTAAATATGTAAATTCGGGTCTGAATAATACATACAAAGGCTGTCATACTTCCTAGGTGGAAAAAGAAAATACTCCCAGAAGTGATAGTGTCACTGTGGCAGTGAAAGTGGAATAAACGCCTATCATTTCATAAGAATCTATTTTTATGACATCCAGCCACGTCTGACAAAATCTTACTAATTAGGAACGTGTGGCAACGAATTTAAATTATTCGACTCGCATTGAAAAGAAACGAGAACATTCCGAATGAACGAACCGCAAGCATGCGTATTTTCTATCATATTTTTCCCAGACTAATATCTGCACATGTTCAGTGTAGCTACCGTCTGGGCAGGCTGAGACTACGTCGGCTGCAGAATACAGGGTATGTGTCTTCTCACTCGTGCTCAGTCAGTTGCTAGAGTCTGCAGTGCTCCAGCCGAGTTTACATTGATACTGTTATAAGCCATTGTTTTCACTACATTATGGCCTTTTTAATTTATTCTAACATTTTGAAATCACGTTTTCACTATTTGTCTCATTACAAATAATGCTAATTGCAACAAAAAATTATAAAATATTTTCAGCCATTGCTCGCATAATATTCTGCACTCGTTATCGTCCAAACGAAATGTGCCTGTTTCTTCCAGCTTCTGTGTAGAGCTTACGATTTCTTACCTGACGAATATATGAGCCATCTTCATTATATATACGTTTTCTTGCTAACAATATGACTATCTGCTGATTTATAGTAATGGAACCTGTTTACATATTTTCATCGAATATGTTCTTCATCTAGTTAATGAGTATTCTAACTTTACGTTTTTAGAATACAGGTCAGTCCCTTGGGTACCTGCTGGCAAAACAGAGTGTACCATTATGTGCAGAGTTATATGTACTAGGGAATTATTTATTTAAATCATGAAGTTGTTTCAGTACATAAAAAATGACTCGCCATTTCCGGCATTGGTTAAAACTGACGACTTTCTGAATATTATTTATTATCATTCTATTTAGCATATGAGAGTGACGTGTCTTCGTACAGTGTTTCAATCAATACAATTTGTTTTTATTTTAGCACTGATAGTGATGACAAATGTCTTCGGGATTGGTTGAACTGCGTCACCGTGCATAATAAATTGTTTTTCTTGCAAACAGCTATGTGACTTGCCAGGTGGTATTGATCACAAACCGATACAACCATTTTCATTTTTTGTTTAAAAAACCCCTGGTATCAACATGTTTTCTTAAACTTTAAGTTCTTAATCGATTTCTTAAGAGATTATTATTGTGTTCAACTTTCACAATATCAATCATTATTTAAGTCTGTTTGTTTTTCTTTCCAATTTTCCTTTTCTGACCATGAAAACGTCGTCGTGGAGGATCTTTTTCCATTGTTTGAATCAGCTATTTTTAGCTTTGAAAATGTTACACAGGCCCTTACGTTGTCTAATTTTCATGATGAAAATTCCCACCTACGCTGATAGTCTTCAACTTAGCAAGTCCAGTCTCAGCATGAATTCAATGATAAAAAACTAACCAAGTTATCACCTTTTTGTGATAGCAAAATTTATTCAAAGCTTTACTGGAGAGCCAAGAAGTGTAAAAAAAAGCTCAACAGCTTGATCTCGCCATAACAGAGATACGACAACCGTCAAGATGCAGCGTTGGATCATCATGAATCGTAATCGGCAGATGTGCATTTAGTTAGCTTTTCACTTCAAAAATTTGAACCCGTTGTTCTCTGCCCATTTCTGTACTTTGTTCTATGCTTATATGTAGTTAGTGCCATACCATACTTAGTCAGTGATCTACATCAGACCAAAAAGATATCAACATATAATGAGCAGTGATTTCTTGGATTAAGGCATTTCACTGTGCTGTTAATTTTGGTGTTGAATAGGGCGACAATATGTTGCCCTGCGGTACAGCAGTCTCCTGAGCAGAGCTTCCAGGACTGGTGGCGCCCAACTTAACCCTGAAGTTTCTATGTTTAAAAAAATCTGAGAAAAATTATGTAGGGGTCCCCTTAGACCTTGGACTAATAGGTTGTTCATTATGTCTATGTTCGATGTGGTGTCGTACATGTTCTCTAAGTCGAATAAGACAGCAACTGTATCTTCTTTCTAAAACTTTTAATAAATATTCTTAAGTCTGAAAAGATGGCTTCATGTGTTTCGCTTACGTCTGAATTCACATTGAACGTCTTATAGCTTGTTTGATCTCGATACCAGAATAGTTTCTGATCTATCATCAACTCCGTAGTTTTGCAAGTACAGCTTGTTAATGATTTGGGACTATCGGCGGAATGGTTTGTTTGGTCTTTTCCAGATTAGGGTATTACTATTGCTTCTCGCCAAGACTGCGCGAAGTCGTCAGTTTCCCACATTGTACTGAACATATTTTAGCAGTATATTTAGAGCTGCATTAGGTAAGTATTTCAGAAGTTGATGGTTGATAGTATCTTTTCTGCTGAAGTTTCTTGGACCATTCTATTTTCTTAAATATTATTGGAAATAGCCACTATTACATAGGTCGTCACCAGCTTCACAAAGGAAGTCAAGAAAATGAGATGGTCTGCACATCAAAAGACGAGTAGTATCCTAACGCAGGATTCTGGTAGGTACACAAAATATTACTAAAATGAATAAGACTGGATTGAAACAAAATCTTTCTTCTTCGACCCAACGTGTGTAGTGGCCGTTAAAGTCGCGAAGCTAAACAAAAGGCGCTGGCAACTGTTTAGTAAGAGTCTGTCACGGAATTGTATAAATCCTTTTATTTATTAAATACATGTACTCGGGTTTCATTTGTTTTTGTATACAACGATACCCAAGGATGATTTATGTACATTCTACAAAGATTTCGAAATAGTGAGTTCGGTTCATCTTATGCCGAACGTGCAAAGTGCTTGGGAAGAACCGAATACTTCCAGCGCACAGACGACGTATTGCGACGTTGTCTGTGTATAAATGCCTCACCGTAAGACTTAATCTTTACATTATGGAACGTCGTGTCAGTGAGCGGTCTACTTTAAGGACTTGCACATCATCAGCTGTAGAGGTATTTGAGTTATTAATTTCTTGTGTATAAGTTATAACTGTTGTACTAACACGTTTATTTTTGTATATTTTCTATGTAGCTTCGGCTTACGTGGTACCATGCAAATATTTTATATTCTTGTTTTGTGACTTAGCAAGAGATTTATATTAGCATTATAAAGTTGCATTTTTAAGAAACGTTTAGTACCGTATGATTCTTGTCGGGCACGACTAGGTTCACTTCTGAACCTGTGTATTGTTTTGTGATTATTGTGCCGATAATGTAATCTGTGTAGCTTACCATATATAACGTCATTACGTTTTATCGTATACGCCCGTGTCATGTATAATACACGGTGTTGGATTTATTTCAGCTGACCAGAGTGATCGGAGTGATGACCAGAGTGATCGAAGTCGCAGCTGTATAGCTGACCAGAGTGATCAGAATTGTCGGAGTGATCGGAGTCGACGTGGTGCCAGCTGCAGAGCTAACCATAGAAGTTGACCATAGCAGCTGTGGAGCTGAACCATAGCAGCCGTAGAGCTGAGTAAACAGTGTTGCTGGTCGAGTAGCAGGTGATCGGGCGTTGCTGACCGAGATTGGTAGGCACTGATTGGTTGATTGACCAAACTGGAATACTGACTGCTTGATTGACCTTTGTGACTGGTAGCCATCTGTGCTGATGATGGAGTGTGTAACATCAATACATGTAATCATTTATCCGTGGGTTAATTTTTTGGGGTTTGTAATAAAAAGTATGTTTTTGATATTATAAATATATTTTAAATAACTGTCCCATTGTTTTCATGATTATCACTATTTGAGTAAATACATTTATACTATACGAGTAAAATACAACAGTTTTACTATTTGAGTAAAACATATCAGTCTTTCATTGTAAAATCAGTGTGAATCATTCACCCGTTGTCATGGTACTGTATAAGGTCATTTTATTCGTATTTTCATTATTTAGTTCGTGCGGATTATGTTAATTGATCCAATATTTGGATATTACACGCAAGTATTAATCATAATTCTTTTCTCATTCAAGTCATTCGTCATTAAACATTGCATTTGTATCACCATCAAAAAGTGTTCTGTTGTAAATCCGAAATCCCACCAGGTTATCTTGTTACAGAGTCAAGAGATCACTTTGATTCGTTGGTGTACTAAGCTGAAGATATGTTGACCAAATGAAAAGCATTTTAGGTAACGACGTACACACGGATACGACTGTTAAGTAGTATTGATAATAATATGGTTGTGAGGAGTTGAGTTATTTATGAGGATGGACGCTCCTCGGGCTCCTTTACAAGTATTTCATGAAAAGCTGCAGTATGTGCTGAACATTGTAAGATTAACTCTGTTCTTTTCTTCTACAACGATTTTTTAGAAGGCAAACGTCCATTGGATCATGCTGTTTACTAAAAGATTGATTTTGTCCATATTTGCCTTTAATCCTCGACATTTCTACTGTAATGTGGTGTCAGATATATACTTTAAAGTGGTGGGAGTAAGGGACTTATGGGCAGGGCAGAATATGTATTAGGCACGGTAGGCATTGTGCCGAATGCCTACGAAACCATGTTACTAAAATGTGTACGCACAAAAAGGCAGAATTATGTCACTGTCAATAGTTTTGGTAAAGAAGTGCCAAAGGCCTACAAGGACCTTCACCCGGCCCTGATTCTGGGAGTCTTCCCAGGTGGTATATCAGGGAGTTCGCCAGTGGTCATATTCTCAAGACTCCAAAACTTATTAAAGAGATTGACATGATCATCAGATCCTTTGGAAGTCTTGTAGATTCTTTTGGTTTGGTTTAGAGCATGCACTACCACTGGTACTCTGCTGATCTGATGGTGGACCGAATTTAACCAGTTTCTCGGTAGGAGAATTAGGAATCTTTTGTGGGACACTGATTGTAAGTCCTCTGGTTTGCTGGCCATTTCGTGTCTTGAATTTTGTTGGCGTTTCGTTGTTTGTAGCATTCGATTATTTGAGTTATCTGATTCACTTTGTTTTGGGTAGCTACAAGCACGGGTTTTGGTGGCATTAGGACTGTGAATTTAGTTTGACCTTGTGGTCATGGAATATCTCTCTGGGTACAGATGTTAGCTGTGAAACGTTTCTCCACTCTAGGTGGTCTGGCGTCGGATTTGTCAGCTATGTTAAGAGGATCTGTTTCTTCCAACAGTTTTCTGACCTCAGGATAGCAGTTGCCTTTATCCTTTTTCACGCTTTGGATCTCCTTCTCTAGTTTCCACCAAAGGCAGTCTCTATTATATATTTAAAAACATCCCGCCTGGTAATTCGCACAAGAGATTTTTTTCTGAGCTGCACGATCTCTCGTGACACTCCTGCCCGCATCTTGGACAGCCTGTTTTCCTCTTTCAGTCATGTTTGTGGTTGTCATATTTATGTCAAATGATTATGAATGAATGGGTCAATGGGGATGTCTTAGAACCCGACCTTGATCGATGCAGGCACATTATCTCGCAGTTTAAAATCAATAGGTAAATGTTTGTTTGTGGGAATCAACTTGTCTTTACAGTAAATGTTATTTCGTTTCACTTGTGAGACGTTCTGATAGCTGGGATTTTCAAGCATCTCAGCCTCACTATAGCCATCTAAATCACTAGATCGAATACCATCTCTTGATGCAATGACAGATTTGTGTGGAACTAACTTAAAGAGTATGCCCACAAACTGCCCTGAGCGAAGTTGATTACTAGTGAGAGCATTGCAGCTACGCTCTACTAATAACTGGCCCAAACTATGATATCATGCCATAATCCTACCTACTAAAACCCGCATAGATGATAACTAGTTTTATATCATTTTGTTCCTTTAAATACTATATATATTTATTGTGCATCTGCCATGCAAATTGACGATTGCAGTTAATGGTTTATTACCATTTAAATTAACGGCATATTTAAGGCAGCTTCTGTTTGCAATACTGAAATATTTCCATTCTAACCACCTCACTTGCGTTACTATCCCATATGCTTGTTTTTTACATTTTTAATAATGAATTATAATAAATCCACAACGGATATAGTAACACCATTATCTCTGTATAATATATAGAGTGTCGTTGTTGTGAAAATACTAGGACCAGTCTGGTAGGTAGGGTATTATTGAAAATAAAATGTTTTAAAATGCCCATGTCATATTGCATTTTTGAGGGTTTTAACGTATTAAAATTTTTATTTAATGACTTGTAAAGGTTACAAGCACATCTCCTGTTAGGCAATTCTATTCCGCGTATTTTGACACCATGAGCACCTATATATCTTTATAAATAACAACACTAGACCAGTTTTATGTCGAGCAGGTCCGTATATGGCCTATTGGTCAGGTTTTTGAATATCTCAAAAACTACCCAGGCTATTAACCTGTACTTGATCCCATTGGTGAGATAATTCAATTCCACATCTTTTGACACCACAACCACTCAGCTAAACCCTAGGATTAAAATGTTTTTTGGCGTCAGGTTGAAGTCAGAATTAAGTCGGATTGGAAAAATCCGGCTTTAACCGTTTTGCTTAAGTCGACCGCCATAAGTTACCAAATCTCGGAATCCATTTCAGCTGTGCCAGTTTGGTCAACAAACCTTTAACTTTGGACCATCCACCATGGAACAGACGAAATACTTACCTGTTCTGACTTATCTGGAGAGAAAAAACGTCCAACGAAAAGGCCATCTCGCGCGGCTGCCGAGAATCCGGGGACAGGGTCAAGCTGTATGGCTTTTTCTTCGACCTTAAACCAACTTCTCTTCCACATATTAGATACCCCACGGACAAATATCCAAAAGCCCACGACTTAATACGAATTGCGTGAAACGTAGATTGAGTGCAGATCTAACGGTTTTTCTCCAGTTATACAGGAGTAGCATCCATGGTATAGAACAATGGTAGAGATTAGGTGGAATAGTGCATATCGCATACCTTTTGAATAGTGAAATTCGACCGGAATGGATACCAAGATCGAAAAACTTAAATATGGCCTGATTGTGTTGAGATCAGTTTTGTGTTTAATTCTTATCTGCTGATGTTTAATTAAATAATCAATCATCATTTTTACCAAATTTTACATCTGACAACCCGTTAATATCCTAGATATTACAGAAAGACTTGTTCATAGAATCTAGAAATATTATTTTCTTTTGTTGGCTGCCCAGTAACATTGGTGTAAAGGGAAATGAACGGCAGATAAAGCGCAAACGTTGCACTGTGGTCACCTGTCTCCAGATAGAATATTATTTATACTAGCTTCAAATATTTAATAAATTATATGGAGCGAAAACTCCGCAAGCAAGCTTAAGAACATCAAACGCACTATTAGCGAGTCGCATCCCTGGTATAGAACAATCGTAGAGATGAGGTGGAATAGTGCATACCTTTTGAATAGTGAAATTCGACTGGAATGGAAACCATGCCAGTGTCCTTTGACAGTGAAATTCCACCGGAATGGAAGCCATGCCAGTGTCCATTGACAGTGAAATTCCACCGGAATGGAAACCATGCCAGTGCCCTTTGACAGTGAAATTCCACCGGAATGGAAACCATGCCAGTGCCCTTTGACAGTGAAATTCCACCGGAATGCATGCTATGCCGGTGTCTTTGACTTTCGACCGGAATGGATGCCATGCCATTATCCTTTGACAGTGGGTAACATCCTTGCTGAGTGTCGATTTCCACTTTTAGAGACAGGCGTGTTTTCTACTTGAACTGCTTGAAGAAACTGTACGAGGACGTACCACCCGAGAACATCTGGTACTTTGAAAGGGAATGCAATTCATTGAACTCATTTTAATCATGTTTTTAGGGTTTTAACATACATTTTTTACAGAATTTTAACAGCACTGTTATCTTGTTGTCCGTAATGTTTACGTTTGTTTTGGAAGGGTTTATCGTCCTAAATATTTGTGCAATTTATTTTTACGTTTTTTGGAACACTGACTTTGGTTTGTAGTACAAAGCCATTTGTACTGCTGTGCCGTAAAACACAAGAGACATGACAGAAACATGATCAGATATGCACAAAAGGTTAAAGGTTACAATATTAAAAATGACCTCAACAAGTTTGTATAGTTAGCTTGCAGGATACGAATTGGAGTCGTATTACAGAGACAGTTTGTACGAATTATGCAGCTTAAATGCTAAGCCTCACTTTACAGGACACATTAATGTCTACAAGTCGATGTATAAACAGGATGATGATGTCATAAACTCCACATCCAGTAAATTCAACTTAAAAATTGTTTCAGACAATTTATTTTAAACAGATGGAGACACAGGGCTAGCAGCTAGATAAAAATGATGATACCTTGTTGATAAAATACCAAAATATTAATATAACTAAAGCAGTTTTATTCAGAAACAATAAACAATAAAAAACTCGTATTTGGGTGACGTCAAGCATATATGTTTTTTTAAATGATGAGAAAAGCAAAAGAAAAGATCTATTCCGACTGTGTCAAAAACTTTGTTCAATGAGGAAACAACATAAGGTTATATGTAACATCTGTCACGAGACTGTATTAGCTACGATGTCGTAGCCTCAACTTGATTTGTTGTGGTTGAGGCTACGAACTGATCCCATATCATGTAATGGAGCAAAAAAAATCATCACTAAAGTGAGAAAAACAAACAGTGTAGAAATCAACTACATAATTATAATCATGTTGTGAAAGAAGTTTGGCTTATTTTGAATTTATTAAGCCCGTACACGATAAAATAAATTGGCATGGTTACACTAACCTCATTCTGTCCGCCATGACAGATAACGCGAGGCTCTCACCGTTACCTCTTTTCTACGTAAAGCTTGCCAGATCATATTTGGATATTCTACGCTATATTATTATCAATCAAGTGCGAATAATCGCTTCTTGGTGGAATTTCAAAGTTGCCGATAAACCATATTTACTTTTAATGCGCAGAATTTCTGACCCAAACGGCGCCAAATGTTTACTACGATTTGTTTACATTTCCAAATAAGGCGTCAATGTCCTTATATGGCACACAAACAAACGAGGCTGAGAACGGAAGTAATCATTATTTGAAATAATATGGCAGACATCTAAACGAAAATATCGGCTAAAAAAGGTAAACGAGATTTTACAACTATTTCTACAATGATTTTCGATACTTCCTGTATTAAATAAGAGGACTACTCAATTTATTGGATTATATGCGAGGACTATGTTTAAAGTGTTATTATTAGGCTAAAAGAGCGCCGGGTGTGAATCACACCCGGCTTGCTCCATTAACACGTATATGCTCATGTTAGTACCCTGTCCACGAGGAACGAGTAAGGGTACTAATATTAGTACTAAAGACTGTATCTGTAACGCATAAATGGCTGAGTCATTACTCTAATTTGCACAAGGCCGTCATTTGGACCCCACCCCCTTAAAATATAATATTTAATGACATTTTTAAAATGCTAACTTTTACTGAGTCGAGTGTAAATGACACATTGGCTGATTATCAGCCTCGCGAAGACTTTGGTTTGAAAACCTTATACACAAAACAAATAATACTTCAAAGCTTATCTGTAGTCACGATCAGCGTTTTGTAGCTGAGAAATACATATTTTTTGCATGCGGTGGTCCTAGCAATATTGTATATATGTATGTTATATCCTCTCAGAAAGGTGATACATTATGGATTTTTTTTTTTTTTAATTTAGAAATATTTTAATGTTTCTTGTACATACATACATACATACATACAAATTCTTGGGTTTTCCCACTCCGCAAATAAAGGTAAATATCGACTTAAAGTTGATACGGTCTGAATTCACTTCTGTTTATTTATAATACGTTCCTTTTTTATAGATTTTCACAAGACTGAATAGAATTGTTTACAAAAGTGTGTAAAAGACACTATTGCTGAAAGATTACTATAATATTTACTCTATCTCAGAAAAAGCAGCAAATTTCATAAATGCATCTACTGTATGTTGTTTCGTAATATCAGAATTAACTTTCGCGACGGAATAGTGAAGATGGTTATCAAAGGCTGGTAACTTTTAATTCTATCACCGTGCTTCTGACAATAGAAGGTGGCGTCCACTTAATGACATGTTACATCTAGTAATAGGCCCTTCTGACAATAGAAGGTGGCGTCCACTTTAGGACATGTTACATCTAGTAATAGGCCCTTCTGACAATAGAAGGTGGCGTCCACTTTAGGACATGTTACATCTAGTAATAGGCCCTTCTGACAATAGAACGTGGCGTCCACGTAATGACATGTTACATCTAGTAATAGGCCCTTCTGACAATAGAACGTGGCGTCCACGTAATGACATGTTACATCTAGTACAGGGGTGGGCAAATTGCGGCCCGCGGGCCACATGCGGCCCGCCACAGAGTTTTTTGTGGCCCGCCATGACATTCAGAAAAACCCGCCTTAAACTGAGATTTGCTTCCTGTTAGCGACCGAAAATTCGTCTCGTGTTTTCCATTAGGGCGGCTACGTCAATGCGCGTGCGCAGGCAGTGTAGATAGGCACTTTGTTGATACAGCACCTGAGGAGCTGCAGCTTGAATAATTGACATGCAGTCAGATCACACAGTGAAAGAAATATTTAATGCTGCGACATTAGTTGACTTTTACAAATCTTTGCTGACAAATTCCCATGTGTGAAGAAATTTGCTGGGAAAATGTTCTCTATATTTGGATCTACATATATTTGTGAGCAAAGTTTTTCTTGCATGAAGATCAACAAGAGTAAATATAGATGCTCTTTGACAGACATAAACTTGCAGGCAGTGATGAGAATCTCAACAAGCAACTTCACTCCTGATTTTAAAAAAATTGTAAAAAAGTGTGATAGGGTACACTTGTCTCATTAAACTGATTCTATAATTAAATTAGCACAATAAATAAATTGAATAAAACTACCACTATTGTTTAATTTTTATTTATTGATTTTTATGATACAATTTATATTTTTTTTGAAATGAAATGTAATGTTAATGAATACAATCATTTTAAACGGTGCGGCTCTCCGCTAACCTCCTCTCCCACAAAGTGGCCCCCAAGTCAAAACAATTGCCCACCCCTGATCTAGTATACATATCCAGGTTCCGCGGGTAAAGGGCACCCATCGCCTTGCTGGCACACACAAGCCCGTATTCCCTCACGACTAAGCACACATCACCAAAAATATTACGCTACTTAATCAGTGATATATGCACTCATGTGTAGCAGACAAACTCGCATGACGATCTAGTAATTAATTCTCATCTATCTACGCAGTCATTCCGGACTCCTATGAAAGAAATCAAGGTATATATAATTAATTATACAGAATTATAAATATACACCAGATAGAACAAAAAGTGCTATCCCTGGATTCTGTAGAAGAATGCTTGATAACAGTAGGCAGAATTAATAAGTATAAGTTTAGAGTAACCATGCCAATTTATTTTATCGTGTAAGGGCTTAATAAATTCAAAATAAGCCAAACTTCTTTCACAACATGATTATACTTATGTAGTTGATTTCTACACTGTTTGTTTTTCTGACTTTAGTGATGAAATTTTTTGCTCCATTACATGATATGGGATCAGTTCGTAGCCTCAACCACAACACAATCAAGTTGAGGCTACGACATCGTAGCTAAAAGACCATATGCGAAAAAATAAAATAATATCAGTTAAAACCAACTTTAATTTAATAGATTTGCCAAGACTTCATGCTACTGCAATGTTCAGCTGCTTTTATATTGTAACTGGTTACCCTTGATATTTTAAATTTAAGAAACGTTGTTTGATAGTGACGATCAATGCCGGCTAAGGCTGCGGGTCAAACCTACGTTTTCATGGCGAGGTTTTCATATGATAATTCGTAATGGTAAATTAACAATAACAATAGCGTATTATCATTATTATTAATTGCTGGTATAAATACGATATCAGAATATGATAACACACAATTGACAAGTAACAATGATAATTACCCATTATCACATGCATACTATAATCGGATTAATTCTGGGATCCTCTGAACGCATCTTTGTATAGTTTAAAATTCGTTATATTTTTAAAACAAGGGGTTAGAATGTTGACGCGTGCATAAGCAGATAACCGACAATTTGCCTGAATATATATATATATATATATATATATATATATATATATATATATATATATATATATATATATATATCTGTGTGTGTGTATGTGTGCGTGCGATATCCATTTCTCGTTTACAACATCAGATGAAATGTGACAATGATATGAAATCATAACCGCCATTACTGGCTTGAAGGTGACCTTGTCACGAACGATGTTTACGTCTGGAAAGCGTAATCAAGATAATGGCGGGACAGAGCGACTTGTTAATTGTCTCAAATCGATCTGAAAGCCGACAAAGTCTATCGGCACTATTTCATTAGTTACAGCCGTAATAATTATCTTACCGCCGTACTGGCTCCATCTGATGATTCAATAATTGACTCCTATTACTTTACTTCACCTTAGTAATTGTGCACCTGATGTCTGACTTTCGTTAGCGTGCTATACGGCTTATTAGACCAATCTGTGTTCTATTTAGTACATCCATTCTCAGATTATGGGCCTATGAATTATATAACATTTTTTTGTGTGCTCAGAATGAAGTTACTATCATGGAATTTACATCAAAAAAATCCCCACCCCAAATGATCCTTCCTTTACAGTGGTAAAGTTTAAATTTTTTTATTTCAGTTAGAACCTATTGCTGTCATAAATGCCACGCCTTATTTACATTTCGATCCTGAAGCATGTAGTTTCGATTTTAAAATTTTCCGTGATGTTTCGCCCGGCATTTGTAATCTACCTTTTGTGACAACATACATCGCCTTTCTAATAATCACGGAAATGGCATAAGGGCGTCCACGTGGGTAGTGTAGAGGTAGATTTTTAAAACTCCATTTCCAGTGTGTTTATATATATATATATATATATATATATATATATATATATATATATATATATATATATATATATATATATATATATATAATTCGAGCAACGAGGGATTTTCAGCTTTACGACCATTCTACATGTCTAAAGGTCCTATATAATTGTTGACAACAAAGGGTTAAGCACAAAAAAGCTCGCTTATTTTGCTCTCCTTTGGTAGGAGACATCTAAAGTCCACTGTTTTGCAGAAACGAACGAAAAAGGTATATATATATATATATATATATATATATATATATATATATATATATATATATATATATACACACCTTGTGTCTACAAAAGCAGGTAGAATGACGGAGTTGGTGTTTAGTATCTCTCGTGTGAATACTGTAAAATGGACCATTTGATGTCGACACCTTTGTTAATGTAAATCTAAGTTACAAAGTGAAAATTTAACCAACACTTAAAGCATTGTGAACTAAATCGCAATGAATCGTAAAAGTAAAGACTTTTTCGGAATGAATTCCAATAGTCTTGAATGTTATGGTGCACCACAATTACGCAAGCCAAAACGTCTCTGAATGAGTTCTCGATAATTCCAAAATAATGTGTTCATCCAAAATCAATGAGCACGGAATAATTCCAGTTATAAGTGGAAATACATAATTCATCTCGAATTATATCGAAGCACAATTGCAAACTCTGATCATGGATTGGACAGAGTGATAGAAAACAGGAATTAACGATTTTAACTTGAGCTATAACGTAATAGAATGTGAAACTTTCCAACAGAGAAACCAAACCTAACTCTAAACAAGGCAGATGTTGTTTAGAACTTAAAATGATGGACTAAACTGAGCTACCGTAACATGTTGTTTTTTTTTTTTTGTTGGGTGGCGGGGTTACAATCTAGTACAAGTACAATCTACAATCATGGACAAAACTTATGCATGCATATATATAAATGTAACCTAGTACATAAAGAAAA
Source organism: Sinohyriopsis cumingii (assembly GCA_028554795.2). Taxonomy (NCBI): domain Eukaryota; kingdom Metazoa; phylum Mollusca; class Bivalvia; order Unionida; family Unionidae; genus Sinohyriopsis; species Sinohyriopsis cumingii. The sequence goes on from CM068829.1 coordinate 144,324,035, forward strand.
CTGTTAAAAAGTTACTAAAAATATAAAACAAAATATCAATAAGGCTCGATTTCCTTATTCTGTATTCACTCTTTTTACCTTTAATATGAGTCTTCTGCTTGTCTTTATCCCATCGTGAAGGTCAACTTTGTTTAGATGCCATGGCCCGTCTCAAGTTTCAGGGCGGATCCAGAAACGACGTGTATTCACGGGGGGAAAACAGACAACCAGAAAGTAATATGTGGGACAGAACACCCAGTTGGGGCTCAGGAAGCTCATGTGTCGTTGCTAAGACATAATTATAACAATATGAATGACATAAAACTTACTCATTAAACTTTCCCGTTGTTGCCCGCTCATTTGTTGTTTTATTTTGGGAGAGATAGGGAAGGATCGCACCTTCGCCACCCCCACCCCCATCTGGATCATCCTCTGGTATTACCAAGGGAAAAGAAACAAATTTCGAAATGCCGATGCGACAAACGTCGATGAGACAACACTCGGTGAAAAAAAACGCTGCACTGAGTACTGCGTCTCATACTTTATTCTGTTTGTCAATGTATGTGTCTGTGGAACGTGTTGTTATTTTATAGGTGGTGTTCAGTTAGATAAAGTTACAGAGACATCAGATATGGTAATTCAGTCTTATATTGATGTGTGTAAATGTTAATGCAGTCTATCGTGGATCGGGTTATTCTCTACGTCTAGGTGCTGAGTAGAGTGCGTGAAGGTATTTCAACTATTGGTTTTTTTTATCTTTTATACAAATATACCCAACATCCATGTAAAAATAAATACCTGACTGGCTGCAGTGACACACTGACATACCTGAACGGAACTAAATTATTGCCTGATGTCGATGTAGGTAGGGTATGATGCAGTGTTTTTACCTTAAGTGCAATCTGACTAACCGAAGACCGCTGCCTAATAAAATTGCTACATGTATATTTTGTACACACAATTTTCGAGACCATGAGATGTCAATCTACTTTGTATAGTAAATTCCAAACAATGCTTATGAATCACGATTAGATGCAAACAATCTGCAGGGAAAGAAATTGGCAATAACTGTATTGATAGGCAATGAACATTTAATGAAGGGGGGGTTGAATTGTATCCAATCACGGGTCTCACTCAACCATTAGAATTCACCCGGTGTTATCAGAAGTAGTTTAAAACAGAAATCATCAATAAAAATATTTGGATATTCATGTCGTTTCTTGGTTTTCACACACTTGTCTTTCATAAACACATAAAACGGTTGGACCGCTCCAGAGGCCTAGTGGTGAGAGCGTCCGCCTCGGATGCAGGAGGTCGCAGGTTCGAATCCCGGCCGAGTCAAACCAAAGACGTATATAATTGGAACTACTGCTTGGCGTTCAGCATTAAGAGGTTAGTTTTAGGACTGGTCGGCCTGGTGTCAGAAAATTGTTACTGGGTGGGCCATGGTGCTACATGTCTGCGGCATGATGCACCTCTGCCAGACATCACTATAAACTGCCACACACATATCATAGCCATATGACTGAAAAATTGTTAAAGCTGGATTAAAATTCCAAATCATACACACACACACAAAACACTCATAAAATGGCAAAGAGAAGAATATGTGGCATGCGTTACTCGAATGAATTGCCTCATGAAAAGACTAACCATCGAAACTGAATGTCAGCAGGGCTTTACAAAGGGGTAGGTAAAGCAAGAGTCATTTTCGACCCATACTCAAATCCAGATGAAACTTGTACAGACAAAATATACCCCCTCTCTCTTCCTTAAATATGTACTTGATTTTTTTTTTTTAAAATCCAGGACCGCTTTTAATATAGGAAATTAACAATTAAATTGCCTGTGGTTTTCTTCTCCATTGTGAAAGCTGTATTAGTGGATTGCAAATGTGTAGCTAAGAAATCTCGTAACGCGCATATTGCCAAAAAAATATTTATCGTAAATTATACATTTGAACGCACCAACAGAGGATATTAGTTTTGACACAGTACGATCACTGAACTGCCACTAGTTTCTTACTATATATCAAAAGTGTGTCTGGAATGGATGATATGAAGAAAAAACTACAGTAAGACAGATTAATACAAACGTATTTGTTCCAGTAAGCAATGCTTCTCATACCCATTGTGTTCACACCGACATCATTACTGTCATGCTCAGTTAGAACTCAAAATTATCGCATTAAAAAATATATGGTGTATCCATTAAGCTTCTGTATATTCAGTCGATTATATTTTTAGGAAACGGTTCTAGATTTTTTTGTGTACAGAAACTCGTGCCATATTAATGCATTTATGTCTCTGGAGTACTGATATTTTACATTATATGACTTCGAAATTAAGGATGATGCATTATATATATAGAATTATATATATCAGCATCTTATCTTTGTGAAATTTGTATTTCCTAACCCTTGCACTTTTAATAAACTAGGTCACATGGCACTGAGTTTCAAAATTGATATGTAAAAGTCAGCTAGCCAGGGGCTTGAAAATTAAACCTTCTCTTTTGAGATTTTGAGCTTATCCAAAAGTACTACAATATCATAAACTTAAATAGTAGTATTAAAAAAAAAAACTAAAAAAGGGAAGTTTATAGGAAGTGGGATGAAATTAATTTTACAGAAATGAAATAACTTTTTTTTAGATGTGTTTGCATCTTAAAACCATATGTCAGGGTTTGGTTTTTGGCTTCATGCTCTAGCAGTGTTCTTTTCAACTACAACAACACGACTAGACTTTTTGTAATGATTTATTTATATCCATAACTGAATGATTTCAAACCACGTATTTCTACTTCATGAGCAATTGTCAACCAGTCACCTTGAAATCGGTGACATGAATAGAAAATACTCTTTAATAAGCCGACTTTTAAGACCGATTTGAGAACCTGTATTTGTATCCATGTCATTCTCTGACAAGCAGTATGTACCAGTCCCTGTAATTCTCACGTAAACAATAAATTATAAATACCACTGGGGAGTGCCAGATGCTTGGTATATCGATCGCACTTTAAAGAAATTCAGTTGGCTAATTGTTATAGAGGAGTGCCCTTATTTCCAAGTACACTGGACAAAGAAATTTCTCGAGTTATATTATTATTAGGCTGGACATTCTTCCGGTTTTATACAAGATAGTCCGATGTTCATCTGGTATATTCGCTCCTTAACATGATCATTTTGGCATGTGTGCAAAGGAGTTTCCTTTATTTTTGAGTTCAGTCAGTGCCCTCCCTCATTAAAGACAATTGACATCTAGTCAAATGGAAAACCACGACATACATTGAAACAATATTTGACAAAGTGAATTTTGAAAACAGGCAAGCTCGGCACATATCGCTAGCCAAGGTTCCGATAACAATGTCTTGGCAGGCGAAGACATCTTAGAACTTGAAAGTCGACGAATTCTGTTCACATCCAAATATTACGATTAAATGTGACAGGATTGTTAAAATATAAATGCGATACCAACACAGTACTAACCAGAAATGGCTACTATTATAGCTTGCAATAGATGCCAGACAAGCGAGGTGATCAAGACGTTCGGGTGTTTTAGCTTTATCAATTACACCGAACAGATCGGTTTCTTCGCCATAAAAACTTCGATTGTTTTATAAAACTGGCCTAAATTCTTCAAAAATAATTGGATTTTATCCTCAAAAGTTCGTTCTCAGCCACCTCTCTCTCCATCTCAATGAATCGTTTAATAATGTGTAACAAAGAACGTATTCGTGGTTATCGAAGATTGCATTTTTGTCGCTGCGATGACAAACGCATTCGTTGCCACATAATAAATGGGAACGTCTGAAACCGTAAAACAAAATTAAAAACATTACTAATGCATTACACAAAAATATGCAACTGGCGTATTTCGCTATTTCTAAAATTCTTTTACGGGAGTTCTAATAGTGCATAATCATTTCAGCCCATTTTGAAACAAAACAGGTTGCCGTTGATCGAAAACATTAAAATAGGTGTTCAAGTACAGACTGGTTTATTCACGCTCACAAAAGACGATAATCGTGAATATAGCAAGGAGCTTACTTCCTTGGGAGAAGTATTTGTTGCTGCCATGGTGCCTATTATCAAAGGTATATGTTTAATATTATTACAAACTAATATTTCTAGACAGTTGGTTTAAAAATTGTCACATTTAATGAATTGAGTCATCGCGACAAAATATGCCAATAACGACGACAAACCCGGCAATATGCGTTATGAAAGGCCCGTTTTGGACTGAAATTCCACCATTGCCTTGCCTCAATTCCTGAATGAACGCAGCCACGTCACAAGCTTCATGACGTCTTCACAACAATAATACTTTTTTTTCAGATGACAGCGTTTAAATTCAGTTATAAACTAGTTGTGAATCGTTTAATATTTTTGAGTCTCAGAATTAGCAGCGAAATGTTTCTTTAAGTTTTAAAGAATCAGGGAAACAACTGTACTTTTTTATGATAGGCAAATTCTATATGGATTAATTTCATCAAGGATGTACAGTTTTAAGTACAAGAACAACACAGCAAGATGATAGAGACCGGGATGTAATAGCCGGAATCATTTGTCCTATCGGATGCTTGCAAATGAATGTTTTCGTATTATTGATCACTGGCGCCGCTACAGCAGCGCGTGCGGAGGCGGTAGCTCAGATGTGTGTCAAAGGGGGGCCCTCTATGGGGATATTAGCATCAATACAGTCACCTGACGGTCAATGTACTTTGTGCCAAAACCACAGATATTTGAAAGTGATGTCTTCAAGGTAGCAAACACAATAAATAGTGGGCCTTATTCAGTTATACGGCTAATTTCCTTATTTCAGCAAATTTGTTTGTTCTGAGATGAAGCAGCCATCACTGATATGCACAGACACATTATAGAAAAGTGGCTACAAAGATAATTTCCGAACATTTACGTTTTGCTTGGGAATAGACTGCTATCGATCAGCTCTCGTCTGAGACCTATCACTGCTGCAGCGCTCTGTGCAGCAGTCGGGAAATTCTTGTATGCAGTTGTACATGTATCCTTGTAATGTATTACTTGAAGGTAGCAATTTCGCAATTTTAGCACTTTATACACACAATAATCAACACCTTTTTCTTCCAAAGCATTTATACTTAGCAATTCTTCATTCGTAAGAGAGAAAGAAGAGAAAATGGGACGAATATGCAAAAATTCAACATTACGTGTATGCTATTTTATTTTTTCGCTCTCAGTTCAGTTCGTATCGTCTCTTTGCTTTCTTGATTTCAGTTTGAGCATCAAGGCAGAAAAGATGTGTTTTAAATGCTGTCTATTGGTTTTAATGAAAGTATGGATAGAAAATTATTAGATATTGTTGAAATCCTTATATTTAAGATATTATGCAAAAATACACAAATATTTTTCCTTTGTTGGTAATGGTTCACCTTAAGTTATTTTCTTATGCTTTATTTGTATATTTGACACCAAACTATTAAGAAGCCATAAGCAGAATTATTTATTCTTAACGTGATAAGGATATAGATTAATTTCGTGTCATTGGGAATGCATTGACATACACGTGTCAGACAGCTGATTCTCAGTTAGTTTTCATATAGTCTAAACTTTATCAATATGATTCATTTTGTTTTCTTTCTTAAAAGTGTTGGAGTATACTGGTTGCGTATGTATTGCAATCAATAATGGCTAAGTTTCCACCGCTCCGGTGGCCTTAGTGGTTAGAGCGTCCGCCTCGGATGTGGAAGGTCGCTGGTTCAAACCCCGGCCGAGTCATACCAGAGACTTAAACAAATGGTATTCGCAGATGCCTCGCGTGGCGCTCAGCATTAAAGGTTAGTGTTAGGACTGATAGGCCAGGTGTCAAGATAATGCGAATGGGACATGGTGCTACATGTCTGCGGCATGATGCCCAAGTGATAGACATTACTATAAACAGCCACGCTGCAGACATCGTAGCGATATGACTGCAAAATTCTTAAAGCTACGTTAAATTTCAAAATCACACACACACACACACACACACACACACACACACACACACGTCGATACAATTACAACTACATTTATTTTTAATTTAAGTTAACACTTGTCACTGTTCGCAAAAAGAAACAGAAACAAATATGTCGTTCTATATTGCTATTTCGGTACCGTTTGGAAATATTGATTCAGTAATTATTGGCTTCCAAATGGTTTTGCCAAACTAAGGTTATGGTCTAATCCTAAATAATAGGTTATGAAAAGAAGATTGGAAATGTATTCTCGGCATCAATACGGCATTAATATAAACACAACATTCTGAGTCTAAAATGTTAATCTTCACACACACAAACACGCATATAAATAAATAAATATATATATATATATATATATATATATATATATTCCTATAAATGTAGTACTTTGCAGACATATTTGCAGCTAGAATAACTGTTCTTAAATAATTTCTAAGTTTAACAAATATACTTATCGCTGTAGTATATGTCTTTGCAACGTATTAATTTGGTCATCTTCGTTAGCCAAGGATTCGATAACCCTATCTACGCCTTGGCATATCGAGCATACATTTCTGTGCTTCGGGTCTGTGAATTTCATTGGATGCGGCGGCAACCCACCGCATCCAAAGAAAATTAAGTTGTTCAACTTTGAACACTGTTCCCACGTGATCGAGACAAGGAGAGCACACAACTTTAATGCACTGATAAAAAAGCAATTTTCCATTGCCAGGCCGTGTTTACACAAATGCCTTTCACTCAGATACACACGTAATGGCTTCCGTCTGGTACATAGTCATACTCATTATGTTATACTTACAAAATAGCCTTTTTAGGTCAACTGCCACCACCGTTTTCGGCCGATGTACAATTCACCTCGCTATTGGTTAGTTTGCATTACATACCAAGGGAGGCAACATAAGAATTCCAATAGATGTCACTAGGACAAAGTCCCAATAAAGCTGTTCGATCTGTCAAGGTGTAGATAGGGGGTTATCGGAATCTTGGCTACAGAAGGTGCAATTAGGTATGAAGAATTATTTTTTTCCATTTCTCTTGTAACCTGGCTGGTAACTTTGCGACAATCTCTCAACGTTCTGACCTCTCAACGTTATGACCTGTTCTGTACTGCTCTTTGGAACTTTGCAAAATTCATGCATGTCCATTCTCTTCTTCTGCCAGTCTTATATTCTCTTTACTCTCACTTTGCCTTGTAGGATTGTCTTTGACAATTCAGATACGCGTGAGGTGTGACCATACCATCTTAGTCTGAGTTGTGATAAGCATATCTTCATATGGCACAATTGCACCTTGGATTCCAATATTATTTTTTTTCTAATTGGCTTGGTCTTTTCAGCGCTGATCTCCATCCCATACCTTAGTGATGCTTGTTTGAAACGGTTCACTAAGGTTTCCATTTTCTATTCATCTCCTGATGAACCATCGATGTCATCAGCAAAGCGCAAGTTATTGGTTGTTTGCGTCCAACATCGACACTGCCCTCGTGGTCTTTAAAGGCATTCCAGTCTCCTGGAATAATTGGAATATCCTTCCTGTGGTATGGTTAATTAGAGTTTGAAGCTGGTCGTAGAACTCATCCACTTCCTAGTCATCATGTTTAGATGTTGGGGCATAAACCTTCATGATGGTGATGCTGAAGGGAGATGCCTTCAAGCTGATGATAATCATCCCGTTAGACACTGGTCGACAGCCACTGACTGCACTCACAATCCGACTATATGCTCACGCTTTTCCTCATGCAACCTGAAGTAATCATGTGTCCTTTATCTGTTATTTTTCTCTGAAATTCTACCAGCGAATCTCATGTGTCATTGGTGTCTTCCCTTCTCATGTGATTGATCCTGTGCTAGTCTTAATGTCCTGACATTCCACGTTCCAATAGTTACGTTATCTCTTGCTTGTACTTTGATGGTAGTTGCACCTCCGTCCTGGTGTCCAGTGGGTGGCGCAGCCATTGGTATGCCGGGCTGCGACCGACCCGGTATGAAGATTAAATCATTTTGTCATTCTTTTCGCATCTCGGGCAGTTGCAACCTGGCGCAGCCCATCCTTCTCTCAGTTGTAGACCATAGCTGATATCCATGTTACTGTATGGCTCGCTCTGGTCTCGAACATGTGGCCGTTGAGATCTTCTTGGAACCCTTTCGCCCTGGCCGCTGACTTCAACTTGGAAGACTTTCGCTCTGAATGTCATGTTACCAACACCCTATTTTACCCATGGATATAAAGACTCTTGGAGGCGGGAGAGTTTTAAATCTTCCCTTGCAAGTTTTATCTTGCCCACTACCTGTCCAGTCTAAGCAAATATATATATATATATATATATATATATATATATATATATATATATATATATATATATATATATATATATATGCTGAGCATCAAGCGACGCAGCTCTTGATGCTATCAGTGTATTTATTTTTCTTTGATTTAACGAGGGGTTATCTGGGATTCGAACCTCGAGCCTCTTACATAAGAGGCCGACGTTCTATTAGAGAATACTAGTCTTTCATTTTTTAATTTTTTTTAACTGATAAATGACTATTAAAGTCTGTTTAAAAGGCTATGCCATATTAATGTGAATTCCGTCTAAAAGTTTGTGCATGGTATCTGCATTTTACTACAGCTATCTTGAGTGCCTGAGTTCCCACGAATTAGGATACAAAGTAAAGGTAATGATGGACTGCTAATTTATCGTTAATACTTTGTACACGTGTTATTTTATGCTTTCAGATAGTCAGAATTTCGGAAAGTCAGTGAATGACTGTCAGTCTGACTGAACCACGGATGCGTGGCCATTTTGTGCAAATCAATATCGTACTGCAGCTGTTGCACTCTTCCACTTTTTGACTGTTATTATTATTATTATTATTATTATTCCACTCTATTATTATTATTATTATTATTATTAATTACTAGATAATATCAACATTTTCCCATTTAAATGAGGAAATTTGTCACAATGAATCGTGTTAAGTACTAGTTTCAACTCACCAGACACTTATGTAGGATAGACACTTTTATCTCGGTGCTCTTACAAATAAATCAAACTACACATAGACTTGGAAAGAGCGTATGAATAATGTAAAAGAAAGATTAGGTTTTAAACAATAATATATTTGATTCAACAACAAAAATATACGCTTTGTTTATTATTCAGTATTTTGAACATCAAAGGTAAAATATGCCGGAGATAAATGGGTATTCTACGCTTTGTTGGTGGTTATTTTTAACTGAAACGGAAATGTCATTCAAACATGATTCGTCGGTCAGTTTACCGTCTGTACTCGCTTATACAACAAACCCAACTGCAATTTGAACAGATCCAGATCTGCCGTTGCATAATGCGTGTTATGCGACGGCAGACCTGGTTCTGTTCAGTTTGCAGTTTGACTCGACTTACAAACGTTTATAGACGGTGTATCTGTCAAACTGTTTTCTAATGAGGTTCATTAAGGGGTCAGTGATAACAAATATTATAATTGTCTTATTATTATTATTATTTCAAAGCAAGAATGTTGAATGATTGGGGAATTCATATTAAAAAAGACCTTGTTTCCACAAAAATTAAAACTCGTGTGCTGGCTAGATAAAATATATGCTACAGTGTCGATTTACATGCGAACAATGACTGCCATGCTCTCTTTTATGGATGGGCTTATTTTCGGGACACTTTCACACAATTTGCAAGTTTCATATTTGGTAAAGACCATAGTGCCTTTATGTATGCATATCACTGGCTGCTTAACGATAATCATTAAAATTGTGATTCAAAGTTTGCTCGAAAATGTGTGAGATATAAAGCGCAGTTTTCTTTAAATAATACACGTCAATGTGTCAATACGTTTGCTCACAGAACTACATTGGTGTTGTATGTGGGCGATTTAATGAATGGAATTACCATAAAGGCTGTGAAGAAAGCATCTTTATATGTTTGCCCTTTATTCGTGTACTAAATTTTAAAAAAAAAAATAGGAGCTAAACTTCGAATCTAAATTGTATGGTATTATTGTATACACACAGCCAAACAGTCAGCAAAATATGTTGAGCACTTGTAACGCACGAGAGGACCATTAAATACGTGTTTGAATAATGGACCAAATTTCCAAAGGAAGGTATATTTAAGTAGGTCCATTGTATCTGTACTTAATTCATTAAGTTTATGATGTGTTGAAATCTTATTAACCGACAGTAGATCCTTATCATTTAGATGCTTGTTAAATTGGCTATTTCATATAAGTAGCGATAATAGTACTTTGAAGATATTGAAATTAATATATTTACATGAAATAAACTTATTTCGTCTTGTCGTTATTTAAATGCACAGTTGACTCTTTTTCAAAATATTACCCGTAACATTAGACAAAGGACATGCATTAGTTTGATGTTTTATTGAACAGTAACACAAGTATATTATTGAATGAAGAGGCGTTTGTACATACTATGGTAGTCGACCTAAGCTGAACCGATGGGAGCTTGATTCAAACCTGCACCCATTTGGTCCCTAGTCAGGCACGCTAACCACTGAGCCACTGCGGTTCGTGTTTCCCATTACCTGCCTTTTACGACTTGCATGAGAACTCACGGGCCTTTATTGAGATAATCAATTTAATTTGGGGGCCTTCGAGTGATACTTGTAAGAGATCGTTGATCTCTATTTTCTATGTGGCTGAATTGATAGCCAATATATTTTAATGACTAAAACTTCGTTTAGAAACTTTGCTATTCAGGAGAACTTCATGTGCATGCATTGATTACTTAGAGTCGCTTGGAATAATTTATTTATTTCGAAAGATAATCATTAGTGTATCAACAGTTCAGGTAGTCTGCAGCTATGTAAGTGAAGTCAACGTGAGGCATGTTATGCGTAAAATTACCGTATTGCGGTTCTTTGCTGTATTTCAGATGTCGTGATTAGCACAACTGCGCTTTACTAGAATTACTCCAATCCTGCAGACCGGAATAAATTGGACAGCTAACAAGGAAGGAATGTCGGGAATGAGTGAGTGGTCAAAATGGCCGCTGGCAGCTGATACTACACGACTTACCTGTATGTTAGATGCGTTCAATTCAAATACAACATCTAGCAGTATTAACATTATATTTTGTTAAAATATCAGGGTCAAAAACATGGGTCTATGCTAATTAAACAATAAACAAACCTTTAGTTTACATGTGCTTATATTAATAGCAAATCAGGGTTCACGATGTTCGAGTCTTGACCCAATGTCTTAGATCTGAATATATTCGGTTTGCATGCCGAAAGGGTAAATGTGGTATAACTACATTAATATACTTATCAGGTGTTGTAGATAGTTTTAAAAGCTTCCTCCCACATTCTTAGCCTCGACAGGTGTGCTATTATTCGGCTTGGCTGTTCTTCATGCGTCATTAGTAAACAAAACGTATCATTTATTACATTTCTGTAAAAAGCAAGTTCATCACTAGTTTAAAGAAATTAAAATTGCATGCGTCAAACTTAAACTAATTAAAATTTCATGCGTCAAACTGTCCTTTGTGACTACATGCTAGTTACAAAAAAGACCATGGTTCCATCCAAAACATTTGTCAAACATCTTTGCCTCATACCTTAATTGCAGTTACCTTTGTTGTGGTTTTTGTGCGATACTCAAATTAAGAGATAAAAATCCAGTTCTATTTTACTGAGCTTCAGCAGAACTGATTGTAATCACACACACACACACACACACACACACACACACACACATATATATATATATATATATATATATATATATATATATATATATATATATATATATATATATATATATATATAATTTTCAACAATCAAACCACTGTATTTATTTATTCCAAGTTAGATTATTAAGTGTGGGATCACATTTGTTACTGAAAATCCGGAATAAGTTTTGTAATGGAGAGGCCCGGTTTTCTGGTTTCTCCGAAGCAACATTCATTCCATTTCGATCTGAAATTTAAAGGTTATGTTTGATAACCTGACCATTCTGTTATAAAACATGTCTCAACACAGTGTTGTAGCCTATTGCCAGATGAAGAAGTGAGAGAACACAATTAAGAAGTGATGGAACGCATGTTACATAGATGCGGGTGGAGGGGGGGGGGACAATGGCGAGCGCAAAATCATGGGAAAGAGCAGAAAAGTAAGGGAACGCCGTTCCCACAGCAATACACCCCTGTCACACCACCAAATTATGCTTGAAATTATTCTGACCAAGTGAAATGCTGAATTTGAACACTTCGAGTAGTATTTCCAATTCTGGAGTAACATTGTTACTCGAAACGTTGAGTAAATGTTTTTACAAAGAGACCCAGTGAGTCGGTGACATTACATCATTTACACTTCCACTGATCCCAAAACGTCCATTGTATAAAATGGACAGAACCTGATGGAATACGCAGTTTATTTTCTTTTTTTAGTAATATATAACCACTTTATATCTCGAACAAACTTAACGCTTTTGCTCTCATACCGTTTATTTCATATAATCCTTTCATCTAATCCATTTTATTAAGTTTCTATTTTGTGTACAAATACAACTTTAAAACGGTTCTGCACGTTTTATATGGTTAAAAAATGTACGCGAGCACTAAAAGGGATAAGCAAAATAGATGTTCATATAAGAATTTTTAGGGAAAAATTCTACCTAGAGATTTGAAAATGTGGAACTATATATTCCAAGCATCACAACAGATTGAGGATCATAATACCATTTGGTATTATATTACACATAACTAGCTACCATCTGTACGTCTCCCTTTGATACATTGTAAATTATCAACATGGGACATGACATAATCTAAGGAATTTATTGTGATCATCCAAAAAGGATGCCAAATCTGAATTTATCTTTTCCAATGGTTTCCCTTGAATTATTTCACCCACCCACACGCCAACACACACACACACACACACACACACACACACACATATATATATATATATATATATATATATATATATATATATATATATATATATATATATATATATATATATACTCCGTCACAACTGCATCAAAACACTCAGCGAATACCGTCGATAGCTTTACAACATGAAATACAATACAAGGATGGGGAGACACAATTTGATTTTCACCCCCGCCTGGTCTAGTTACGGCTTCCTGTTAATTTGGAACACGTACCAGATGTACCTTTCAGACATGCAGACACGTTTCGCCGTCACGAAATTCCCGATATGTTAATGCTTCATCACGTTTTGTAAGATATTGTTCCTCATTAGCATTGCGATTATTAATAACCGATCTATTTATGTATCAGCCACGGACTTGGTGAGGTAATGACGTCATTTACACAGCTGTGCTTAGATCAAGAAGTGATTATATGACCGATTAGGTTTATAAAAGTTGTTAGGCTGCATTTAGAAAGCTTTTTGTTGATTTAACAGTATTAGCTAGCAATCCAAATACAAGCTTGCAGGAAATGGTTAGAAATAGAATACTTTATTCGAATTGAAGAAAAGAACTGAAACAGATCGAGTTCAATACCTATTTATATGTCGGACACGAAAGTCTTACAATTAACAGAAATAGCTCCATGTATTGTCATGTAAATCATAGCGGTTATAATTAGAACACTTAAGAATTATTTATTTGAAAATAATAACCTTGTCTTCTCACAGGCGTCTATTTTCGGAAAGGTTTAAATTGAGAACAATATCTTATACACGAATAATAAACTTTGTACTGCCTTCTATTATTTACCTTTTCATAGTTCTAGGCTGTTACATTTGGTTGATAGATTTTTGTTACACCTTTACTTCGTGGCAATAGGTGGTTACTGGTGTCATTTCTTTTTCAGTGATTTAAAAAAAAAATCAGTACGATTTCCGTACTTTGTAAACACATTGCAGAACACTTTACTCGTGCTTTAAATTTTCGACATACTGTACCCACACGGCGGAGACACTGGTCAAGATTGCCTGAACAATAACGTCATCAAAAACAAGTCTAAATACCCGCAGTAGAAACTTGGCTTTAAATAACATTTTTATTTTTATTTTATCCAAATGCAGACCTGGCCCCAATTTTATTCAAGATAGTATTATTTATTCCAATTATCGGACGTGACTCATAATTCTTATGTTTTATTGCCTTGAATAAAATCAGTGGCAAATCGGAGGAAAACCATTTGATTGGAGTCTGTGCGGTATAATCTGTGTGGAATAATATGTGGGATACTCTCTGTGGTATAATCTGTGTGGAATAATATGTGGGATACTCTCTGTGGTATAATCTGTGTGGAATAATATGTGGGATACTCTCTGTGGTATAATCTGTGTGGAATAATATGTGGGATACTCTCTGTGGTATAATCTGTGTGGAATAATATGTGGGATACTCTCTGTGGTATAATCTGGGTTAGAAAAGTCTTTACATAATTGTTTTAACTGCTTCCATATTGACGTGATTTGATATGAAGTGTTTGTCACTAAGTGTCCTAAATAATGTACGAACTAAACTTTCCATGGGCAAATGAAGAGCACGAACCGGACATGACGTTCCATCGACATCAAAAACTTCAGTGCAGTTTAAACGTGAGGTTCTAATACACATGGAATCCATACAACCCTTCCAGCATTTAATTTGCATGTTGCAATACATTGTTTTAAATGTTTTCTGCACCGAAGATAAATCATGCCAAAATGGTCCGCGATTTCTTAATAGTTCTTAAACCAATCAGTTTACGTGTGTGTGTGTGTGTGTGTGTGTGTGTGCTTCTTTGAGAAAATATAAACAATTTAAGTCATGAAAGTAAGTGGATTAACAAAGATCGGAAAATATCGCCTGCTTGTCATGAACACATGGATAAAAATTTTGTCTACTTAGTCTACAGTCCAGGGGTTTCAAACTCAAACCGCACTGAGGGACGCATGGGGGCATTTTCGATGGTCCAAGGGCCGTAGCACCTTTGTCATTTCTCATGACATCTTGTCACGCCAATCAATTTGCGGGCCACAGGATACTGCTTTGCGGACCGAATGTGGGCCGCGGGCCACGTGTTGGAAACCCCATGTCTACACAATCATAAACGAGCAGAGTCAATGTTTTACATGCTTAATAGGTAGGCAAATAAAATCAATGTTTCCTACTCGATGCTATGGATCATAAATCCGATCATATTCCGCCTGCCGATGTGGACCCATCTAGCTGTAACACTCCGCAGGTCATCTCCTGACTATCGGTTCATGAATCATCTAGGACTTGCTAGGTCAAGGTTTGACCATCAATCTCACTGACCAGACGGGTCAATACAAAGCGTCTAGCATACCTTGACGGTACCGAATTTATGGCCACTATAAAAAAACATCACTGTTTATGAGTTGGTAACAGAATATTGTTTTCTTCTCACCAATATTTGCAATTTCATTCAATTCATATTCTTAATAATCTTTGACTTACTGATATTTTTGTTGTTTCCGGTAATCAAGCTTAATACTGTACGTCGATAACTATAAGTACAAAAGGTTGCAAAAAATGGACGAACTAATTTACACGGTTATCCTGCTTAAAATGTAATAAGTGACAGGAAATTAGGAATTCCTTGCGACCATTCTGAAGATATCGCAATATTTTATATCTTTCAGCTTCTGGCATTCGGAACAGACTAGCACAAAAGGAAACCGGACTAGTATATAGGTAAGAGGTACGAACACAAAAAATACTGCAATAAAATTGAACTGCAGATGAAACTAATATCGTATTGTCATGGAAACAAATACACTTCTGATATGACAGATCCAGCCACAGTTGATGCTAAATGTAACGTATTCGAGTGCCTGCTGTTATCCGAAGCGACAATAAAAAATTAGAATGTATGGCGACATCCATTAAATTTATATAATTTCGTTAATTTTAGAAATGTTAATTGTGACATCTTGTTTACTGAGTGGTCGGGAGTAAGGCCTATGCATAGTATAACATCATAACACTATCATCACATCATGCACAGTAATTTAAAGACAGTGGGGTAGATGACTAAAGCAAATGGCAACATAACAACTTAACCCCGGTTGTTCTCTATTTTATATTCACCATATTTACACTGTTTCGCATTTTATTTTTATATAATTAGTACCGTGCGTCTTTAAATACACAAATAAGTCAGAGCTCTTCGGCGTTACTGAATCGAGACGCCCCTTTGTGCATCATCAAGGGGTCATGTCCGTGGACACAATTAGATGGACTTTGCATTAAATACCTTCTTTACAAAGAATTCTACAATTCCTGCTGTTTCATAAGGTATTGAACTTTCCATGATACGGAACACAAAGGCGTCAAGACATTTCAAGTAAAACTGCGGCCTGCTGGACAGTGATAAGAGATTGATGGCTGGTTTGAAAGGGGCAGATAAAGGTTTTCTTTTTCTTATGTTGCCAAAATTTACCACAATGCGCTATTTCCTGTCGAAATATTGTTTTCTTTAGGGGCCACGACCTGGCGAAATCAGTCTGTAATTCACGAGGCTAATTATATGGTATTATAAAACAGCTGCATAAATTCATGAAAATTTAATCAGGTTTCGTATACACGTATGAACGTGAGTAAATATTTCAGCATCGTTTTCTATTATAAGTGCAATATTTCCCTTTTTATACCAGTGTCAATCATTTTACACGTAGAGAGTGATGGTCGCATAATTAAGCTGGATTGAGATATTTAAGTTTCCTGTTGGCATTAAGGCGATAATTCTTTTAGTAAATACTTCCTTCATTGGTTCGTTCCAGAACGATGTAAAACCATTCTTCTTTTCGTCATAAATTTTAATTGTTACTATTGAACTTTATTTTTTGCTACAACAATTCTCTTTATCCTGGAATACGATTTAGACTAGTTATGTCTCTTACCTCTTAACACGTATCTAAAAATACCGTATCTTATGTGAATGTACTTTTTATTCTTCATTTGTTAAATGGCTTCTAACCATTCAAGAGCCGTAACATTGTTCTTATAGCAGTGGCAAACCTCATTCAATGGCAAGCAAACTATTGCACGGATTGTATAAGAATTTTAACCAGGTATTTATTGAGAACACCCGGTGTTAAGGAATTCGGTTGATCGTGATGGTTTCCATCAATGACAAATGGTGTCATTCATTCACAAGTCCATGTCTAACGGTGAGGTTATATCGCTGTGATAAACAGTAGAGAGAGAGAGAGAGAGAGAGAGAGAGGATCCGTCCGCTTCAAAATAACATAAGTAGCGCGGGACGTCTCCGATACCAGTCACCGTCATCGTGCCAAAGCATCCCAAAACGCCGATTAAATTATTGTAAAATATATGATCGTGACAGTTAACTCTTTCAGGAATGTATTACCTGTCAATAAATCTAGCTACTAGTGAGATGGCAATTTCCGATATGGACAGTTCGTATTGTGTCAGACAAGACAATATTCCAGGGAAGGGTATTCACGCAATTTATGAACAACACATGACGAGCTCTGGGATGAGTACAGATAAATTTTGCACATATCTGATCTTTGTGGGTATTTTATGTGTCGTATATATTCATATACAAGACAGGGTAGGTAGGGGCGGCTGGTTCATATATGCGAACAAGGCGGGTTGGCTAGTACACCAATTTAAACGGGACGCTAAGTTTGACGAGAAATTATTGGGAGTGGGGGTGGGGTGCAGCGATTGCATGGTTTGTGTAGCGCGCCGGTGGAAGCTAGAGACGCCCCTGAATGTAGGAAATTTTCTACACGAAGTCTATTTCATATAACCGCCGCAGGCCTCTCCACGAACAAGCCACATATTATGGAGTTTAAGTTTAACCTGTATCAATTTCGCACAAAGTTCTATCATCTTTATTTTCGTATTCTAGAACAATTCACAAGATTGTTTAAGTTATGTGAAAGGTAAAATAAATCAGAGATTATACTAAAGCGTAGCCGTTTATTCTTCTAGTGAGACAGCATTGAACCTGGAACCGCGAAGAGCTGATGCGATGGTGCTGCCAACTCTTCGCCATAACCACTCTTTCACTGATTACGTCAGTACGGGGTGACCTCTTACCCGTATGTTCTCGCTTATGTAAAGTTAAACTATAAACAACAAAGATCCTGATATGCTATAGGATATTGCGTCTGAAGAACAGGGTATATGTCGTTGATTCAACTGACAACTTCGAACAAACTGCACAGACCCAGATCTGCCGCCACATTATGCGACGGCAGATCTGGGTCTGTGCAGTTTACAGTTGGACTTAACTTTTAACCGAGTGTATAAATGGTACTTTACAACACAACAGTCAGCCGTGTTGCATTAATATACTGTTAGCATGTTGATACCTGCCTTGGTATATATTAGTAATTTATAGTGTCTTTCATACTTCCTCATAGCCTCCTATAGTTTAATTCCATTACATACGCCATGTTGGGTGGAAAACATTGTGCACTCTATTGCTATACATGCTCGTTTAGGAAAAATACAATGTACGCAATGTACGAAATTTATCAGCTACTCGTATGCTGCTAAAAAAAACCCAACACAAATTGCATAAAACATTTTGTCCATCCACTGCTGGAATAGATTTAAATTATAAATACCATTCATTATTTAATTGGGTAACCTTATTGACAAACATCTTTGGCTTTGTGCTATCAATAATAAAGTTACAAATGTAACGGATATTTTTCTTCGGGATTCTTACATTTTTTATACATGAATTCAAAAAGAAATACTACGAAGTTTTGGTGCGAAACGGAGAAGTGAAACGAGACAGAGATTAAGACAAAGACAGGGCAACAGAGACATAGACGGGATGGATGGGAACGATGAGAATGCCGATGATGAAAGAAGCCTTATTTACCAATATCAAAGAAACGATAGCTGGCAAATACCAAATCTGGATCAGCGTTTTTGAAAAAGAAACAGGCTGGATTTATGTACAGATTTTTCCGTGTTTGATCATGTATAGACACAGACATGCGGACGGATATTTCCAAATGGCGGATCTTTTCTAGAGCTGGATTTATGTACAGATTTTTCCGTGTTTTATCATGTATAGACGCAGACATACGGAGGGATATTTCCAAATGGCGGATCTTTGCTAGAGCTTGAGATTTTCTCCATTATATGCGTTTAAACTTAAAAAAATATGGTACCTAAACTAAAAGTGATCAGATTGAAATAGATTGAGATTGTAAGATATGCATAACTGATATCAAACTAAAGTAAATACTAGCGGAAAAAATTACAACTATTACAAATTTGTTTTCTTGCACTAAATTTCCCAGGCTTATATTGAAAATTAAAGTTGGCAATTCAAAGTGAAGAATTATTTTACCACATCTGCAATAAACAATATGGACACCATACTAACAACACATGTCCGGTCTGGAGTGAGACAAAGAAAATAAAGTAGTTTAATCACTCACCCTTCGGCATGGTAGTACACATTAAATCAGGAAAAAGAAGTTTCTATCCTAACAGTTATGCCCATCTTATTCCATTTTCTGAATCTTCTCAATAAAAAATACGATGATATTAAAAGGAACCTGGATAAAATGGTCACTTTTAGATTACAACTTTACCACCAAAAATATATGTTACGAAGATGTTTGTTGATTTAGTTCGATTTGCATTTCTTGCTTTGTTTCATTCTGTGTACACACAAAGTTTTCGAAACTGTTCATGTTAATTTATCATCTGTGCCTATGTATGTATGTATGTATGTATCAGGAGGTGGTGGGACGATGTGACAGATCCCCTCTCCTTATGGTGCAAAGGTTATCGTTCTCTAGGAGATGATCAGCAACGGTTTTATTGCTCGGATCGAGTAAACAACAAAACAGACTATGAAATTAATGGACACAATAACAGAGATCTGAGCAGAGATAAGGAATAGAAAAACACGAGCCCCAGTATATAAAATATGACAAATTAAATAATTATATAACAAAGTAAAATTGAGCATGACATTTGAATGATTCACTTTCCCTTTGAAACTGAGTTACACAGTTTAGGCGAAATTTAATTAGCCGTTCTGTTAAACTGATATAACACATTTTCTCGCGATGGAACACAAATTGCTGGCACGTCAGCATCACTTGCTGCTTCCGGTCTTTTCCAAATCACTGATGATGTTAGGGTGATCTTTTCCCAATATGCAATATCATGTGGAACTCTTTTTCCTTCAAAATAAAAATATAACACCCAGCCTAATTATATGTCATTTTTGTTTCTTCTCCTTGGATCAAATAATATTTCCACTCTCTTTTTACATCAGATATCAGCAGAACAAAGCTATGGTCAGTTTTCAACCTAAGAACATTACTTTGCTAATTAGCGATTCACTGACATACGTTTCCAGACATACATAAAAAAAATCTATTCTTAGCATACATGATACATATCATTCAGGTCAGATATTTCTCACAATTCGTATCAGGAGAAATGCATGAAATCTTTGTGATGCATGGTTTCTATTACATACAAATAAATCCGAACTCATTCATAGCAACGAAGTATTGTATGGCATTCTTACAATACATAAATCGTGTAACATGCATGACAATCCTAGCAATACTGTGACCAGTAAGTTTAGGTATCCAAAAAAGGCAAATAAAGCAAATAAAAAAACGCAAATGGTAAAATCCTTATAATACAACGTCAATTTTACTTTTTACAAACCAGACTCTTTTGAAAACTCCAAAACCATTCCATCTGGAGCATCAGCACAGGTCACGTCCAATGGCAAATTGGCTGCCTCCATTAGTCACCTCGTACGACATGCATGGGGTCGCATTGGGGTTATTTATTCGTGAGCTAAAATGAAAAATGAAACATTCTAATCAAAGTACGTGTTTGTGAATATTAGAAACGAAAACGCCTATTCACATATAGATTGTTGACCTAAAGAGTTTTACAGCATTCTGCAAAGGAAACAAAAATGTCGAACCGAAAGCTGTGCAAAGCTGAATTAGTTTACATGGAATAAACTTCAAACTTGGTTAATTACCTGAAATTCAAAACCAAATAAGTAATACTAATATCAAAATTCTAACTAGTCACATTTATCACAACATCGGAATTTATATTCAAAGTTATCCATGCGTTCTTTAATAGATAACATGTAATACAGTAGGTTGTGAATGAATAAGGCATATAACAGGTCTAATCAAAGTGAAACAAAGCCTTTATGTATCAATCACCTTGACCAAATCTAATTAAATTAATTAGTCCCAAGTCTATGACGCATATTCGAATTCTGTCCGAATACATTACAAGAATATTCGAATAGGAACATTTCGAATTCTGTTGCCACCTTGAATAAATAAGCTCTTTACTTGAAGTTGACTGAAAGCTACGGGAACAAAAATAATCAATGGCAATCAATTATATAAATGGGTGTATATATATATTGGCATTCAGCTGGGAAGCTCGTAAGAGTGGGTTGTGCTTTTACACCTCCCCAAACCAAAACCCCAACTAAAAAACAAAAATAAGCAATAAAAACCTCGTTATTTTTAATTGTCACAAAGTATAACTCAGTAGCTCTGAACACGATAAACACGACACTGCAGTATGAGACCATCGGCACATGTTTGCAGCATAGCAAAGAGTAAGTGAGTGTCCAGTGGTACGCATTATTGTTTTTTTACCCAATAGGCACATTAAGAATCAAAACAGTCTGTCAGTACACGATCGGAAACAAGAGGTTCTTTAGTGTGTTGTTCTCTAAAGCGTGTTTGTCAAGCGGTGCGAACATAAATTATAATATTTGCTAACAATTTCTAATTGCCGTATTCATTGGAAGCTGACAAATTGCTCCAACGCCGCTCAACTTCCCTGCCTGCCACTACCCAAGAACTGACTAGTCACGTGTCACGAGCACTCACCCCTGCTACACTTAATCAACTGTACTTTAATCGAAGTATATAGTAATTTTGGACTCAGTATCTAACTAAATTAAAGGCCGAATATTTCTGAACGTCAGATGTCAAAATGATAATCACTTTCACACTTGAAAAGTTATAAAATTTAAAAGATATAAAAATGATTTTTTTAAATAAAGTGTGGGAAAATAAACGTCTTTTGCGGTAGGATCAATTAGATACTCAATGGCGTCACTCATGTCATTAACTACACGACTCGTAGTTCTAATTAGACAAAACATTAGGGCCAATCTAGAAATAGGTGAACATAAAATAGAGGATATACGTTTTGGAAAGCCCCTGATTAGTCGATAAAAGAGCAAGCATAGTTAAAGTTAAAACACCAATCGTAAACCGAGATGAGACGGAAACGAGTTATAATGATGTACTATCTGTTACACCAGCTTGGATCTGGGACTTCAGCAGTAGATTTCTTAGGCACGGAATGGGTAATGTTTGTTTAAAACACGTGTAGCGCGTATTATAAAAAAAGCGTCGGCTCGTCCAATTTTTTCAACACAGGAACATACATCAAGGATCGTTCAGTACAATGTGGTATGGGTTTGCTAAGTGAGTTCTCAGAAGAATTTTTAAAATTATGGTGTCTGCATAGGTTTCGCTTTATAACATGGGCTCTACGGGTACGTCTTATCAGTCACCTAGATGTGTTTGTACACACCTCTATTTACCGGATAATAAATATACCTAAAGGAGAATGATCAGCCATTATCTGCTATTTGCTAAGACACTCAAAGACCTACATTCCAGTGAAGCGCTGTAGTGTGTTATATGTCAAGGATACACTGGGCCAATACAACTATTGTACTACAGACGCGTTGCTAGACAGACAAATTCATCCGCCAAATTATGGGATTGGCCTACAATGAAACTGGGGCGCATTGGGGTCTGGGTTGAGAAATGAGACAAGGAAAAATTATATAAATACTGCTCTTGTTTATTGAAAGGGAATTGCGTTTTCAAATAAAGAAAGAAATTACCGTCACTAAATAATTAAATTAAAATAAGTATATTTAATAGAGAATTATGTGAAAGAATGTCTTACAGAGACAGGCATAAGGTGAATCATCCTATACTAGATTTAAGCTACGAAAATAGTCCCATATAATTTATATTGGTTATAAATTTAATGAGCGTCCCACATTCAGATACAGGTCCGAACCAGTGCTCTCACAAGCGTAATACAGGCTAATAATTTAAAGTCACGAGCTGGTACAAGTATACCACATGTTGTGGTGCCCTGGCATTCTGGAATGTTATCCTTATATAGAAGTAAAGTAACGGCACCATTTCGCAATACCTTAACTAAACTAAGAGGTCATGACCACCGAAGATAGGTCGTAATACAGAACCAATGGGAGTTCTACTATGACGGTAACGACTGAGATATAATTATAAGTTTTATCACAGTACGCAATAATTCTACTGAATGAAATTTCTTGTCAGACGCTTTTTCTAATGACTGTAACTCAAATTCCTAACAAATGAACAAAGAAGAATGACGTCTAGTAATCAAAGAAAAGTATTTCAAAAATTCCTGAAATGTATTCTTTGTTTGCAAGTGTTCATAACTAAGGAGTTTCACGTGTGTAGTTTACTCATTAGGGAAAACCGTAAAAATAAACTGTAATACAAGGTAATTATATGAAAAATATTTATGTTGTAGTTTTTACTTTAAACAGTCTTCATCCATGAATATAAATAGTACACAAGTCAAAATGATTTTAAAAAAAAATAATTATCCAGCTGACTCCTGCCATACTCATATCCGAAAAGTACATAGGTGCTCCATTATAAATCGAGTCACACTGCAAACAACAAAGATTATGAACTGTCGTAGCTAAACGCGCCTGTAGATTAAAGTCTATTTTGTTTGTTCTACTGATTACTCCTAAAAAATACATATACCCAGATTTGCAGGCGCAATATGCGCCAGCAGATCTGGTCTGTACAGTTTGCAGTTTGACATGACTAATAAGCGAGTACGTACAGAGCAATCAACCTGTGTGCATATAGGCGGTAGCGGGAGGGACATTAGTGGTTACAGGAACTAAATAAAGGCAATTATCTGGGAAAGTGTAAACACTAAATAACGTTAAGATTATGTGGCGTTGGTGTGGTTAATCACCATTAGTCATTACTTATTTTTGCTGGTCTTAGCACTAAAAACTGACCAGAGTATTTCCATCAATGTGAAATTGTGCATAGATAAGCAGGTGTAAGGATTTACATAACTAACAAGTTCGTAATTCACACACTAGAACATAAAGGAAGTATTAGTGATGTATACCGATTAATAAAATAATAGACATTTCTTTTTTTGTAATGTTTTCCCTTACTTTTCAGTTCCGAAAAAAGAGTTCAAATATTAATTTTAGATTTGACACTCAGATCGTCAAAGAAATATCACATTTTCAAATATATTCCTTTAATTGTTTCTTTTCTTCCCCCACCTCAATGGATATATTATACTAATGGCCAAGATTAATGGGGCCGGGTCACTGAGTGCTCTAAAGCGCTCACCTTTACAGCTCACTGACTCCTCTGCGTGATTGTTAGAAGGTCTGTTAGTAGCTATTCTTTATTCTTGGATCAGTGGTCCTCTACTACCAAATATATTGGCCGCCATGTATAACCTATCATGTGCTGGAAAATGTTAAACTCCACAAAGGAAATAAATAAACTCCTATTAATATCCTCTAGTCATTCAGGCCCTGCCCTAGGGCAAGGCGAACGAGGCAACCGTCTTGGGCCGCGCGCTTTCAGGAAATCAACTCCGCAATGCATTTGTTTTTTGCTTGGGGCCCCGCTCGTCGCTTTTGCTGCCTTGGGCCCCGCACATCCTAGGGCTGGGCCTGGTGTCATTACAATTGATAACAAGATCGTATGACCCCCTGCGTAATGTGTGAAGCCATGACGCATATCTGTATGGCTTCTGTTAACTATCTTAAACTAGGTAATCATCATTTGCAATAAAAAGCAAGGGGATCGGCAGGCCAGATGGTATTATTTTATAAAGCAATACTCTAATTGTGGACATACCTTATTAGTTTGATATTAAACTACTGCGTCAATTCTTGATCTACTGCGTCAATTCTTCATCAACAGGTTTCAGCAGAACTGAGATTTTGATGTTTTCAAAGAAAGAACCAGTTTACAATCAATTATGACATGACTACCGCAGAGAGAGAGAGAGAGAGAGAGAGAGAGAGAGAGAGAGAGAGAGAGAGAACGATGTAGTGACAATATGATTTAAAATAACAACAACAAAATATTTTAACAAAAATTGAGCCATATTTGTTGGTATGTAACGGCGGACAAACACTGAAAACCTTTTGTTTACATTTGTCGTCCCATACTTATTCAACAGAATATAATTAATGCTGTCCGCCCAAACTCCTCAAGAGAACAAACGCCATGCACCAAGAACTGTCGTCAAATTCTGTGGCGGCAAATGTGGAACCATCGGATATTTACAGTTGGTTACACAACAACTGATTGCAGTGTAGCATGCTAGACAGTGACACAAAAAACTGCAGTCTAGCGTGCAACACGGTGATAAAAAAAAACAAACTGATTGATGTGTAGCGTCTAGACAGTGACAAAAAAACTGATTGCAGTGTAGCGTGTTAGACAGTGACACAATGATTGCAGTGTAGCGTGCTAGATGACGACAAAAAAAAACTGATTGCAGTGTATCGTGTTAGACAGTGACACAAACAATGATTGCAGTGTAGCGTGCTAGACAACGACAAAAAACTGATTGCAGTGTAGCGTGTTAGACAGTGACACAAACAATGATTGCAGTGTAGCGTACTAGACAGCGAAAAAAACCTGATTGCAGTGTACCGTGTAAGTGACACAAAACATGATTGCAGTGTAGCGTGCTAGACAGTGACCCAAAAAATCGAGTGCAGTGTAGTATGCTAGAGAGACATTTTTCAAATACAGTCTCGGTTCGTTGTGAATCTCAATAGGCATATTATGCGAAAGAAATGTAAAAGATTTTAAGTTGAAGGAAAGGTGAAAAGGCAAGGTTTTTTTAACAAATGGGAATTACCATGCCGGGTGGAAATGTTATTTATCGGTCATATCATGCAGAGGAAATGTTAGCTAAGTGTTATTCCCAATCAGGAATGATTTGGTGATGTAAAGGGCTTACAGTTATTCGGGGTGGGTTTATTTTGTTGTTGATGTTTTTTGTTTGTTTTTAAATGTCCCTCTTTTTGGTGGGAATTCCGCTACTCCTCCGAGTCTAATGCCAATAAAATTGAACAATCAGGGTGTTCTGTCAATCACAGAATCACCACTCAACGAAATAATTACACTGTTTGCAACCGTTTTTAAAACCAAAAGAAAATATTTATATGAAGGGAAATGTGCAGACACGAATGATTTGCCAATTATTTTTTTTTTGTACTTGGATTTAGTGTTTATCGAAGTTAGAAGAGCTTATCGTTTTAATTTTGAGGATGACCTTGGACCATACCAGCATGTCAAAATACCAATGTTTGCTGTAAGAATGATGTTCAATCAACAAAGACCATTTATGCAACTGAATACAAGTTTTAGAATAATGTATGCATTGTAAATTTATTTAAGATAATTGTGTTTGGAGTATTAATTCTAAATTTATTTAGAATGATAACATTTATTTAGAATATTGGTGGTCAAAGTATGCATTTTAAATTTATTTCACGCCTAGTGGTAATTCTTTAGCATGAACATTTTTAAGTTTGGTGTCTAATAAAAAAAATGTGTGTGGTATCCCATTTCTCCAGATTTTTACCTCAGTTGTTTGAATTAATAGCCTAATAACTAAGCAACATACAGAGTGATGTAAAGAAATGTGTTCTTAATACTTTGCATTAATGGACTGCATACCTAAAATACAGAATAAATTTTGTCTTCTGTTTTTTATTTACATACAGTCAGTCTCATATCTATAATGCATGTTACCCAAAGCAAACAGAAATGTGACACTGAATGGCACAATATTCATAATCTCTTGTAATTATTACACAGGTGAACGACGCGTTCGATTTGAATTGAAACAAAAAGTACACACACTTTTCCTCGAAATTATTCAATATCAGAGACTTCTTGTATGACACTAAATCCTTGTTTACATAGTCGTGTTTACCTTTGCTAGTGAGAAATTAGAATCATAATGATTAGAACTAAGAAAAATAAAATATCAATGCCTGCACACATTGTGGTTTTCTTCACCGTGATTTCTTACTTTGCATGCAACATCTTTACTTATCAGATGCTTTTTAAAATAGGTAATTAAACGAGTACTGACTTAAGATAAATGTATTTTTTAATCATCTACAGCAAGGAGAGTCGAGTAACAGACATGAGTATTGCACAATGGTAGACATTAATCGCACTGCTAAGATTAACTAGTTTTAATTGATTCCTTCCCAAAATATAAAAGAAAATCAAGGTTTTCCATACACAATTATGAAAAAGATGAAAAGAATTCAATGGCGCACATAAGTATGCTATGTTCGTATTGTGGTGGAAACAGTTGTGCGACCGTGGTCGAATTAGCCATAACTACTACAACACAACCTTGATAATATGCCTCCATGAAAGGATCTTTTTATACGTTTTGTTACTGAGGAATGACGATGCGTGTCTATTGGTGGTGGGGTGGGGGTCAAAAAGGTGTCTTGACCTCCAATCCTCTGACTGAATAAAATACTTCAAATGTAAGGCAAGTAGAAAAACGGGCAAACAAACAAACCCAAACGATCAAGGGGAAAGAACTCAGAAATGATCGCTCTTTGCACAAAGCTTACAGAGTTATTTTGTACATGAGTTGGAACTTTTGCCCCATGGGAAATAAACGTCAGTTGTAATAATAATAATAATAATAATAATAATAAATAATAATGTGCCCCATGTGAAATAAACGTCAGTTGTAATAATAACAATAACAATATTAATAATAATACTAACAATAGTAATAGTTATTAACTGAATAAAATCATAACTTGACTAACTAATTCAAAATTTATTTTGGGAATATATTCGATAAAGAGAAAACTGCAATGAAAGAAAATGAGTCCTGCGTTGGCTCAGATAACTGTATAATAGAGAGAAAATATATATCCTTCTGATTTTCACCATACATGTATTATCACATATTTCTAAAGAAGATTCGACGTGCAGCGTGTTTTTATCACGAATACCACAGTCCACAAGAAGTACTTCTACTATTATTGCCTCCTGCTGCTGCATACATCAATCGGTGATGGAGTGAGGAAGATAGTTTTAAAAGTACTGGTTCGATTCTAGTTGCCATCTACATGACAGTTTAGCAACATTTATGACTATTGGACAGGAATAAATGAGATAAATAACTTCATTCCAACTACGACAACCAACAACATCATTGCTTGCTGCTTCCGACGTGTAGGTGATCCAAGGTGGTTCAGCTATGAGAGTGTCAGACTGGCGTCTAGAAAGATACGGGTTTGAAACCTGCCCAGACAAGGCCTAGTGGGCCACTTTGGAGTATCTCTGGCCAAGACAATTTACTTCAACTACCTCGACACAATATAACCTTTCGTGTGTTGATATGTCATAAAAACAATAAATACGCCTGACGTATGGTTTTATAAACATCGTATATCGATCGGATTTAGGGTAATGCTATTAAAGTAACACTCATTTCCCATCCCCACCCCACCTCGTATAACGCTGTATTTTTGTGCCATTAGGAAGCCTACTCATGACACACATTTGCTAGCATCCAATTTCGCGAATTCTGCTCTAAGTTTTTTCGCGAAAATTTAATTTCTATTTCTCTTAAATTACAGTACGAAAAATGCAGAGTAAATTTAAATATTTATGAGCCTATTATCTGAGTCTAGGAGTCGGAGTAGTTCAATTATGGAACTTCGGAATTGTATTCGATGGATCGCTGATTAGATACCAGCCTAGACCTGGTTGGCCCAGGTCAATTACCTTGGTGTGTTCGTGGGAAACGCATTCAGATCCCATTTAATCGGTATTCTATAGCCAATACTATGTTAAAAATCACCACCAAAGACAAACGAGGAAACCAAGCAGCTATCCATATATATATATATATATATATATATATATATATATATATATATATATATATATATATATATATATATATATATATATATATATATATATATATATAAGTAAGTAAGTTGGACATATCAAATGAGCAATTGTTGAGAGACAAACAATAGATATACAATGGATAATCCATGCATATGCCATAGAACTGGAGCTGGAAAATATATCGGAAATTTATTGAGTTAATTTTTCCCCGTTAACTTTACATTGTCAGAATCGTGCAGCATTTTAATTTTTCCATATTTACAGCTTCATATTGCACGACACATGTGTCGAAAAATATTGTCGTGAATTAGGACCTACTTTGATTGTAAACAATGTACGGTTATGCGGCATACGCATCAACTTTTGGTGTATTAGATTTGTTTGTGGATGAACTAAAGCAGCTGCTTCGTCCATCTGAAAGTAGAGATGATAAAGCGAACGATGTGGACGAGTTTCCTGAGTCATAAATGAAACGTTCAAACAAACAAACGAATGATCGTGATATTAGCAATTTCAATAACAAACGTGAGAGACGCAGTATTGAAAATACCATTCTAATCATTTAAATAGTTATTTAGGAGAAATATTCGTAACGTTTTGGAAACGGAAAGGTCCAGACTATGATCACCTCAATGAGTTCTATAAATAGCACAGGAAAGCATATTGAGGCCAAGGGCTATATCTAACAGAGACGTACCATTTTATAAATCAAAATACTAAATTCGAGAAAAAATGGAACTGAAGGTTTTGATAGAAAAGTAAGGCCACAGACCCATGAAGTCAAGACGACGAAGAGTTCTTTTTTCAGCTGGCTGGATGGATTGTCATACACCAGCTGTTTTGAAATTTTCCACGTTAACGTTTAGGTATAATGTTTCGGATTTTGGCTAGCAATAGACGCACGGTCATGACATAGCTGGAATCCCTACAAAAAGCATGCCAGTGACAAGGCATAAACACGTCCTTCATAGTAGGTAAAATGAATGGCAAAAATACACTTACATCATTTTTGCATCTTGAATTTCCTCAGTTAGTTCAGCAAATCCGAATGATAATGAACTATGTCATGGGTTATAAAACCTGATTACGCATCGCGAAATTGTACTGTAATTTCGTCTACATTTCCAACCGCAATTACATTATCCGTACTGCACTCAAAATGAAATGAACGTTATATTCCATACCGTCTTTCAGATAATTTCAATAGAAGGAGGTACTAATTTTCCCACATGATGATTTCAAGTCCTCAAAGACAAAACAGAAACACACATGCTGCTGATTCAAGGTGGGTTACTCCTTGCTAAAAAATTTCAGTGTCCCTCCTTGCTCAATAAATCCAGTCCAAGACAAGCAGAAAAGCTGAACTGAATAGATTGACATAAAAGAATCCATCTATTTCAGACCAACTGGAAACGTTTTTGCAATGCTCATTAATTCACAATATCACACTAAATTTCAATTTTAGTCAGATTATAAAGACAAATTGTTTTGAAACTGATGTCGACCGCGACGAAGTTTAAAGGTCACTGCACAGCTTTATCTGCAAATTTCTATTGTTACTGTGTGTTGATGACTGTATGGTTGTGCATTTTTTGAAATAAAAGCATACATTGAATGACTTTGTTTCTTGTTATTTATTCGTTTTATTATTAATCCTTAAGTAGAAAAGCAAAATGACTATAAAATAAAAAGGTTAATGCATTTGTATGCGAAAATACAACTAGATTTTTTTCTTCGGATTAATACTGCAATCCCAAAGTCGTGAAGTATTACTCAGAAAAAATAAGTTCATATTTTCCCATAGAAATACATTAACACGTCATTATCGATCAATGAATTAAGAAAGATAACTGCGACAATACAAGAATCAGTTTCATTTGCAAAGAACGACACATTAAAATCATAAGAGTTACTTCCCATTATCTGTAAAGCCAGTTCCGACAAGCAAGTACAGTAGAAAATTTAGACTAGTTGTTTTCTTTTGAAACCTATAAAAAAGCAAAACAATACTAAAAACATGAAATGTTGTATTAAACGCTAAGCCTATCAATAATTCTGCTAACACTTGTTAGTTAACAAAATGCAAAATGCATCTTTTCAATATGGAAATAGAAACCAGTGTTTATTATATTGCTCGAAGTAAATTTTGTATCCGTTCCAAATAAAAACGGAATATTCATTAATGTAAACAAACGCAACAGTGCTGCTGCTATTCAAAGATCAGTGTCCTGTGAACATGCCATGTCAACCCTTGATAAGATCTGACACTAGTCACAAAGCAACTATGGCACCAACAATTTTATTTGGAATGTGATGGGGTATTTTCTTTCAATCCTGAATTTGAAAAAAACACCTCCTCCCACCAAAACAAAACAAAACCAAACCCCCAACAAAAGAAAACTGAAAAACCACAGAAAGTATATCGACATACAGGACAGCCAAACAAGTTCAAGCTAATATGAGGCAGGATTTAACTACCATCACAGCATGGCAAGATATAAAAATGGTCAGTGGTTGACCCTTATTGAAGCGTTAAACTAACCTTTACAGAACGAGATTTATCGTGTCTGTGCAGTCTGATATACCTCAGAACGGAGAGGCACAGTAGAAGTCATGGTCGCCGGCACAGAGGGGCAAGGGATGCACTTGCTCCCCACCTCCTGATTTTATCTATCAACATATTCTGGCCTACATCTGTGTAACAGAGAAAATTTTGAGGAAAAATATTACTACACAAAAATCAAAGTCAATCTTATCACGCCCAGCGTGACATGTAAACAGTTAACTCGTAGGAATTGCCATAGGCCCGCAATAAAACTCCAGCCAGCAATGGTTAATCTCTCTTACTGATGCATGATTTAATTTTAATTAGGATCCGCTAGGATAACAGTCCGACTGATAAATTAACTTGTGGTTAAGTGGAGGAAAATGTCAAACTAGAGACAATCCAGAGACAATTTGTGCCATTTCAAATAAGTGTCATAAATTAAGTTTTTCCAGACTAGTTATTAATAAAGGCGGAATAGAGAGAATCACTGTAACTTCGATGGGCATGTCAAATGTTTGGCGGCTTGATAAAGTTAATCCTGACTGGCGATTTTCCGCAAGATCGGAAGTTAATTGGTCTGCATGCATTTGTCTCGAATATTATATGGCTCAAGTATTCTAAGGATTCCATGCATCAAGTCTGATACAAATTGTGCGAATATGTGAATTTATCTTTCGTAAATGATGTGCTAGGAATTGATTTTACTATATCTGGAAATGTTATGCCAAGGAAGTGCTAGTTAACATGTCATGTAGTTAGGACTTTGAGTGAAGTCTATTAATTCATTCGTCGTAAATTCTTTTCAAGCGAGAAATTGGAACATGGTGACCGATATAGTCCAGGTAGTGATTTATAGCGAACAGGTGGGCAGTACTATTTATTAAGATGTCTATTTATGTCATGTTTCCATTTAGGAATGTGGCTATCTGCTAGGGAGGACATTAATGTCAGGGTAATTGGGCTGTTGTGTATCGGCGTTAGGTTGCGAGCTCAGCCATAAAAGCCTTAATCAGTTAATTATGATAAGAATATCTTTTAGCCTTAGTTCTGCTGAATTATGTTAAGACGATATCTAACGTAAAAAGAGCGGAGATTATTGTTCGATCTCAAAAGTAAAAATGCCTGACAAATATTCAGATGTTGTTATTTATTTAAAGAGGAAAAATAGCTCCATATCTATACCACGCAGCGGAAAGAACAGTCAACCAGATTACGATGGTTGAGCCGGCAGGGAGTGGAGAGATACAGAAAAGAGGAAAGAAATACGGTGCCTCAGACATATCACCAACGTTTATTTTGAGAGGACCGGAAGCAGCCAGATTATGCAGGCATGCTGAGCAAAATGAGTTCGATCGTTCACTCGATTCTTTGACGGAATTTGTTTTATTGGCATAACAGAACGAATAATTGTTTTTCGTATAAATTTTGCAATTCTATTTGTTGAGAGAATGTGTATCATTCAAATGTCATGTTCAATTTTATTTTGTCGGCTAATTAAATAGCGCATACATTTTGTAACTCTATTTCTGAGGGCAAGTGAATCATTTAAATGTCATGTTCATTTTCATTTTGTTTATTCAGTTGCTTAAATTGTTATATTTTACATACGGGGGATATTTTTGTTCTATTCTATATTTTTGTTCATACTTCTGTTATTCCGTCAATTAGTTTTGTATTTTATATTATTAATTGCTCGATCCGAGCAATAACACAAGTGTCGATCATCTCCTAGATAACGATAACCAAACAAGGCAGCACATAAGAAGTGGACGGTCCTTACAATCCGTACGACATAATAACTGACCACATGTTTGCCTCCTCCCCCCCCCCCCCCCCCCGAAAAAATTATGCGTGCACGCATGATAGAAATTCCTCTTCTGGTTATCTTTGGAAATCGCTGCCTACTTAATTCTAGTAGCCTATTAAACAAACATTTGCATTTCGCCGAGAGAGAGAGAGAGAGAGAGAGAGAGAGAGAGGGTGTTATCATTAGCCAATATATATGTTCCGAATCACGCTGTCGGAGTATGAAGATTGTGTTTCATTTAATCAGACTGCGTATCTATAGTTAAGTAGGTATCTTTTAGATCCATTTAAGATGCTATAAACGGTAATTTATCGTATATAATTATCTTGACATAATTATGAAACAATGATGTCAATGTCGTCTTGCCGCATGACGCTACAGCACACGGTACTCATTGATCCATCTAATTTAGTGTCCGATTATTCTCAATACTGCAAGAACTTGCAAGTATTGCGTCTCGTATATGCTGCACACAGAATAATTTGATACGTTATATTTTGCGCACTCAGAGTGAAAAGATTCTTTCTTTCTTTCTCTCTGTCTCTTTCAACACACATACAGATGAAAACAAAACAAAATGAAACAAAAGGTCAGTAGTGTCATATATAGTTTCTTTTGTTTACGCTTGTCCTTAAAGGCCACCATCGATCTACTACTAATTTTCAAAACCGATGTTCGATGTATATGTGATGAAAATGTCTTGTCCTTGAGAAGACAAACATGTACTATTTATTTGCATTAGTAGTGTTGTAACATGATTATGAGACAGGCTCAAGTTCCTAGGCCCAAAACTCCTTAAATTTCCTCATGATCTTTTCTGTACTGGGGGCTTTTTTTAATTTTTTTTTTTATACAAACGCATGTAGCCAGCGCGAGCCACAGAGGAAGCATCACTTCTTGTGGAAGCCTGCGCCATGCATGGGTTAGAGGTTGGTAAAACCGTGATAGGTAAGAGCGAACACTTTGACAGTTATTCCCGTTAACGTGTTAGTTTGAGTCCTCAATCATGCCTAAAAAAGTACTAGAATTTGGGGCAAGTCGCGTAATCAGATTTTCGGACCGTGCGGGTCTTTCGCTGAATATTATCGTGAGCGGAAGGGAAGACGCGCCAACCCAAAAATGTTCACTGATAAAATAAACACTTAGTGTTTTGTATTATAATAAGGCCATCCGACTGTGAATCACCTTTAACATAAGGATACATAGAGGGTGCAAGAAATGTACGTATACCTACACAATTAGAGCTTCCACAAGAGCAGCCACGGAAACATTCCTCAAATGAACCACTGCTGGTTGTGAAGCAAACTATAAATCAACTTAAACAATCCGTGCTAGACCATAGAGAAAGGATATCAAGATGTATAACAAAGACAGCTATACTTTCATTATTAGGACTTCCTCCAGATGTGCCGCGTCCAACCGTGAGGCAACGTAGTGAAACATCAGCGCAAATCTATATATATATATATATATATATATATATATATATATATATATATATATATATATATATATAAACATTCCTTCACAATACATACTTGCTAAAAAACTAGACGCGTGGTCGTTGATGATGAAAACCGTCTCCACCGTGTATCACATATACTATTGCTGCTGATGAAGCCGCTAAGCCCGACGAGTTGAAGTTACAGTGTTTAAACTTCACATGCGTCCTCATGATTACAGGACTACCGCGTAATTATCCAAATCGAAAACGAGCCAGGTAAAGACGATGTTTAGTTCCTTTCAAATATGCTTCCGGAAATCGTATCAACATCACAACGGAGGGGAATCTCGGGGTTCAAGGTGGGCATTGTTCACAATGCGGACTTCATTATGCCGCTTCAGTCCACAGAGAGAAACGGGTCACTAGAAAATGATGTCCATAATATCTCATGCCCGTGGTTTCACAGTGGTTCCCGTAAGTCACGGAGGCCACCAATGATAAAATCGATAAAGCTTTTGCAAGTATCATCGAGAAAATAAGCCAAAGCAGGTTCATGATGGACTCGTCTGACGCGGGAAAGTTCAACTTCATATTTCCCCGTACAAGCCTTTTCGTGGATAAAGTCATATTCTAAACCAGTGTATATTCCACAGCAGGCAATAATAAATGTGTAAAATGGCGACAACCAGTGCTTCGAATGTGCGATCGTTTCCACACTGCATCCTATGAGCGATCATTCAGACCAGCGTCGAATGTTAACTCGGGTTTAGTAACTTAGAATTTCCTGTACTAGTTACTTACTGACAAGGGTAAGTTGGTGTGACTGAACCCTGATATTGCCGTTAAAGCGTATGTCTGGAGTCAGGGCCTTCGTCTGACTGGACTATCCGTTGCGACGCGCGAGCGGATTATATTTATTGACCTGCTGTTGCTGGACAATATAGAACATGTGGTACTAATACCCTAGCACAACGGTACCAGCATGTGTGGATCATAAACAATTATACGAATGGTTTTAGGGCATAGCGAACACAAGACTAGGAAGTTTCCGGGTTGATGCCGCATTTATGTATTTATCTTACAACAGTTGCCGCCTACGAATGAACATTTATTTGTTCCACACAGGCAATAAATTGCAGCGACTGCGGCTCTGTTAATACGCGTCACTGTTTTCATGTTGAATTGCACACACTACGAAGGTATGATGATAAGTTATACAATAATTGCCATTCTATATAGCATTTTAAAAAAATATAAGTTTTAAAGAGAACCTATTCATTTCACCGTTATTGATTTCTCTGCGTCGGTAAAGCCTTGGCCTTACAATCATGGTTCCGATGGAACCGGTTTCCAAATCCTGTTTACTGACTAAACCGGATCTGGGAAAACCCAGTTTGCTGCTGAATCTGAATATATGATAGTTAAGGTGGGATCGACTGCACGTGAGTGCGCCATCTGTGGACGATCAGCCGTGTTAGAACTTACTCGGGGATTTCGCGGAACTGATTGCGTCGTCCACCATTAGGTCCTTTTATATAACCGCCGAAGCTCGTGCGATTGGCGACCTTGACTTGGAAAACAATAATCTTATCATCTACGATGATGTTATACTTGACCGGCAAGACAAGCTCTTGAGAATATTTTCCCGTAGCCGGCTAAAAAGCACAGACCTGATATATGTAACCCAACAATACGTACATGTGCCTAAAGTGATCTTTGTTTTTATGTTTCCTGGGGCTGACTATCATGATATTGCAAATATTCATTAGACCTAGTGTGTCGCCGACACTGATGAGCAAGCCCGCGCGTGAAACCGCACAGAAAGTGATAGGAACAGAGACACAGCCTGACCCGATTGTCTCCATAGCCAAACACGTTAAAGATATCAAGAAAGTCATGAGAGAAACCGTGGCTGCCATAAGACTCTTACCAAAGTAAATCCAACAAGATGAAACCATAGTGGCCATCGAGGAGCAAAAAGGCACCGAAGACGATGAAGAGAAAACTGAGTTTTCTAGAAGAACCACCACCCAGGTACAAGTCACAGCTGCCAACAAAATCTATAAAATAAAAAAAAAAAGTTGGCATGAGAGATGACATGTGAAGATCTCTTGTTCGCCATTAATGCGCTCGATGGCAAAAACTTGTAACCTTGTTTTCTGGAGGACTAAATAGCCCGTGAAAAGTGCCAGAGTATACTAAAAAAGTGATATCAAAATCACGACATGTATACCACGTCATAACCGAGATAGCTGCCACAAAATTTCAGGGTATTTGCTTCTGGTTTCCTTATTTTTTTTACACTGTGACTTAAGTACCTGATCAATTGCAAAGAATCTGAGTGCATTAATCTTACAACCAAAGGCTGTCTGTTTGTTTTTTTTGGTGCAAATATTTGAGCGCATGGTTGATTTTGGTTAAAATTCTTTTCAGTCACATATATAGGGTTTTAAAGAGATGTTTGCAGGGCTGTTTTTCGGAGTCAAACGTACAGTCGTATTGACCATGAAGGGAAACGACAACGATGCAACTTGACATATTGACGATGTCGCTGACGATAAAGTTACCAAAATCGACATTGTGATGCTTGTGATAACCCCTTCTGTGATCACAGAAGCGCGTTTCTTGTCGCCTTTTGAGTTAGAGTTTAGAGGCTTATCAACGTTATCGTTTCTTGTGATCATCATAGACTCGATAGAGAACAACGTTCAACAGTTTTCATGGCAAATAACTACCCAACGAATTACCAACGCACCAAGGCACATGTACGTGGTGTAAACCATGGCTCTAGTCGAACAGGCCAGTTATGTGATATTTAATCGGTTACGAGTGTCTTAAGCTTCTCTACGGTTAATCAGTGAATTTTTGCTCTATTTCGAAAACAATCAAATCGCATGTGCATTTCATAATCTATGGTCGTAAATAGGCCGGAATCTAAATATTGGCACAGGTCTGCACATTTCCCAAAATAAATTCAACACACTGTACTTTTCATTTAAATATAATACACGCGTTACTCAGTATCCCCCCCCCCCTTCCCAATTGCAGATGCATCGTTGTGATCCTTTCCTAAAGGCTCTATTGTTGGAGGGCACAGGTGGACGAATGAGGGTCATTGACGCGCCTATAGCAAACTCGTCGTGGTTTTCTCAAAATCTTATTGGGTAATTAAACATGTAATCTTTTAAATAAAATGTCACAACTACGTAAAGGTGTTGTGTTGCGCCTAAGTCAACTCAAAGAGATTTCAGCTGCAATGAAGAAAATATAAACAGTTCGCTTGAAACTTTCCTCTGAAAAATTATCCGGAAACAACCCACTAATGTTGACACCGACGCCGACGTAACAGTCTGAAGAAGCCAAATATCAACGCTGGTTGAAAAGTCAAAAGTTGTCATTGGCTTGGGTCACCGTTATGAAACATCATGACAGAATGTTTCCGTTCCTCGCGGCCATTGCAGTGTGTTAGCTGCTGAAGCTCCTGCGGTTGCAGAAGCAGCTGCGTTAGGGACATCGGAACCGCATCCGACTTGTTTTCCAGTCTCGTGAAAATAGCATTTACAAAACTAAACGTCAGTCTTACAAGAGCGCGAGTCGGGATCATTCCTGTTCATCATAACCAGAACTAAAGGTGGGTGGTGTAGAATGTCAATGCTGATAAAGGACGGGTATATGGTTTTGTCACTAACATTATGCGTATACAAAATGTGACGTAGAATTTGTCAAATATACAGTACCAGTAGCACTAGTCCTTTGTGATGCAATTCAGTTCGATAGGATTAAATGTCTTCGGCGTTTGTGTTTGGTTTGGTGCTTTATGGCACAGTAACAGGAGCAGGTTATTTAGTGCCTAAGCAGTTTTATAGCAAAAGTCACACGGGTCATTTAAGTGCATTTACAGATATAAATTTATAAACTAATTTTAGATTTAAAATTTAATCGTAATATAGTTATAGTAAAGTTTATTCAATCGTGATTTTTGAGTGATCTGCACATTATCATAACAAAATTTCCAGACGAATATTATCGATCGATATGGACTTTTACAATGACAGTTCTGCATTAGACTGGATCAAGAAACCTGAATTTGAATGAACTATTATTAGTGCATGGGAATTGACGTACGATCACGTGTACAAGAAATCGCGCGCATTTAATTCATCTCCAGTATGGATATTCAACTACAAATGGGATTTATGAAAATATAAAAAAATTTCCCCTAACTTTTACATACGACATTTCTTCAAAATGTTAACTTAGCATGATGTAAAATTTAACTAAAATAAATAGGCATTGACAGCCGTGTTTCTACCGTCTTTTAGGTGTATAAAGGAACATATCTGTATGGGAAAAAGAAGTTTTATCTAAGAATTTAAATAAAAGACATGATATAACACACAGAATATATATACGAAGTTACATAATTGCCTCCAATTTATTGGACTTGTGTGCCCCCCCCCCCGTCAATTCTCTGTTTATAAATGACGACATTGTTGCGTCTCTTTACGTTTGTAGTATAACTTCTTCCCAACCGCAGGCGTGTTCGTTCTTACATCATAGCATGGGACAAAAACGATTCAAATGAGATCACCCCCTTTGCTTGACTGTGCCAAAAAATGTCGAAGTAGGTTATCATTTTATTTAAAGTTAATAATTTTTCGAGGAATGTATAAAATAATCATCAATGGAATTTTAATGGACAAGCGAACAGACGCCATTTAAAGGTGCGTGTAAACAAATTCTCCAAAATGACACCCCTAGCTGGAAAAAGTGACTTAGAGTGCGTACATGAACTATTTGAGTTATAGCAAAGTTCCTTTAACCAAGGACACACCTCTGTAGTTGATTCTTACAATAGAAATCAGTACACAGCTGCCAGCGTATGGACATAGAACACAGTTAATTTTACTATATAGTATCTACATTTGTTTCTCAGTACTGAATTTTTCACTGTGTGACAATCAATACAAATCCGATCATAATCTAAAATACCTTCAAAGATGACTTCACGGTGAAGTTCTTGTCAAAGGTTCACCGGCATTTTTTTGAAAGGCTGGACTGTAAACAAACCAGCGTGTAATGGAACAAAGATTTAATTTCCGGATCATCACCAAGACATTATTACTCACTGTACACTGTCGCCAAAACACACACAAAGACAACCACACCATAAGCAAATATTCTAAAGAATAAACAATTGCCTTTAAATTCATACCAAGAATGCCTAAATCTAACTCTTGTATCACCACCAAAAGGAAACAGGAAAAATACTTTAAAAATAGACTGGGATTACATTCGTGGGTACTGAATCGGAACTATTAATTGTGACTTGGTTCCGTATAACAATCTGTCTGCTCTGACAGCACTGGAGCCTTCGCCTTGAACGCGTGCGTGTACGAGACTACGCGTACATAGCACAATTTCCAGCCTGTAACTCATGACGTTTGCTTTCACAAGATGCAAAGCTAACTGGGGGACTCGTGTAGGTTACAAACACAGATGCATGCATGTGCAAAAAAAATAAAATAAAAAATAATCCCTTTTAGGGAAAGGGTTACGGAAAACTAGAACAGATTTAGGGCTTTGGAACCTGAGCCACTCGGCCGGTCGCAAAGCCCGATTACGACCCTGCTGCATAAGATTGCTCTACAGCATTTACTCCCTGGCAGTGCCTACCCAGCTGCAGACAATGCTAATCCAGATCTTCCATCAAAATGATAGCTTGAACAAACAGCATACATCCTGATCTGCAGATTCACCATGCAACAGTAGACCCAGGTCTACGCTGTTTGCAGTTGGGAGAGCATAATACACGAGCCATATGGTAAGATGAAAGTGTATTTAAATGTTGGTGCGGACCAAATATAGAGGTAGCACCAAGGATCTTACCACTTAACTGGTGTGGTGGTGGGGCTGGATAATGTTTTATGTATAAGGCCATCAAAATCATGTCCCAGTTATTAGTATATGTAGTGATAACATACTTATGCTAATGGATCCAAGATGAAGAATGAACGACAACTGCATCAAGATCTTCTGCTCTTTGATCTTCAGAGCTAAAGAAAAACCCTAGCTAAATCATAATCGGTGTATATCTGTTGATTATAGCTAAAACAGAATTATGAAGTACACAGTATGTTCCAATGTAGTAGCAGTTAAACAGAAACCGCTAATATGCATACAATGAGCCCATATAATTTTAACATGAGTGGGGGCTTTTATAACTATGTTCTAGCCTAAACACGGAAAACTCGAGGTCTTGCACCTGAAATCTTTTACTATATGTTATAATCTTAGCATTTGTTTTTAAAAATAAACGAGTCATACCTGTGGTTATAGATGTATCTAGTGCAAACATAATTTGGTATTTAAAAATATATGTGAAAACAAAAGTTTGAGTGATAAATTACTTTTAAATGACCCATCATGAAAATATGTTTGTCTGTTTCTGGAAGGACCAAACCACACCTGAACTTGACATGCATTCATACACCAGGGTAACCTGCCATTATTTAATTCATACTTCTCTTTTCTCTATGGATCTTAATAAACAGAACCAAACTGCGTCGAAAATTTATACCTAAATTTAGAAGGTATTTCATAATAAATGTTTATATTTCTAGGCATTTTTGTCGATTCTTCAACCCAGAAGTGACAGACTGATATGCGTTTGAAATCTCAAGGAGGCAGTGATAGTTGCATGAAAATGTGCATTTCATGTTTGACAAGTGCAGTTGATGTTACACTCCATCTGCATCAATGGATTGCAAAGTTTACAATGCATAAGAAAAGTGCAAAGGCCAATGACTATCACTAGTGATGATACTGTTAACTAAGCTCTCTTTTAAAGAAAACCAGTAATATCTAATACAGTATGTCTATCGACTGTTTTCAGAAGGTTCAAGATATGTGAAATTTATTTATTGACAATATTTGTTGACATAACGGGTCCAAAGCGTTTGTTAAAAAAGTAAGTGTTGCATTTGTGTTTGTGTCCATCTGAATGTACCAGCAAAATGTATGACTTGAAATTTCTGGGCAAATGAATCATAACATAAAAATGCATGATTTACAATAAAATTTCCAATTTTAATATACAAAAATAAATAAAAACAAGTTCATACTGAGAGAACTGTATATATAGGATATGAAATATTCCATAATTATTAAAAAACTGACCTTGTGATTGATCATAAAATGGTACGGACGAAAATTCCATTAACTTCTGTAAAACAATGTATTCATAATTCATGGTGATATCAGTATTTTAATAACTTGTGTACAACACTATTACATGCATGGTGATATCAGTATTTTAATAACTCGTGTATAACACTGTATTACATGTATGGTGATATCAGTATTTTAATAACTCATGTATAACATTGTATTACATGCATGGTGATATCAGTATTTTAATAACTCATGTATAACACCATATTACATGCATGGTGATATCAAATTCCATTAATTCATGTAATATGTTTTATTACATGCATGGTGATACCAAAATTCCATTAAATCATGTATTACATTTTAATACATGCATGGTGATACCAAAATTCCATTATTTTGTGCATTAAATTTTATTACATTCATGGTGATACCAATATTCCATTAACTCATGTATTACATCTTATTACATGCATGGTGATACCAATATTCAAAAGATTAAAAATACTGAATTTTGGCTCAGCTAAACAAATTACTCTTCAATGCCGAACCTCCCCAAACCAGTATCCATATCTGTAGCCATAAAACATATGGCTCCTATTTATTAATTCCAATACAAACAGTCTGAAACAATGAACCTGAATCGTCACATTCAACGACCCCCACCCCCCACTTACTTTAGCAAGATTTATAACTCTGAAATCAATGGCTTCATAAAAGCTGGGGAAAAATGCAAAAAGATTTAAGAACCTGGCAACAGTTAAATCACTGTTGACAAAAATCTCCATTGATTCATTAGTTTCTTGGTAATTATTTATCAAAGTTAAGCGTGTTGACATCTAACAATTTATGATGAGTCATGTGAAATATCATACTGAAATATGTGAAAACCTTTACTGACAGTAAAAATTTTAATTTTGTTTTAGAGAGACCAAATTCCTTCTTTCTAAATTTGTATTCAAATTTACACTTGAATAATGGAAGATACTGCATGGTCTAGGACTGCAACCATGAAGCATTTAAGAAGATAGTAATTATGTTAAAAGTAATTATATATTAAATGTAATTTTGTTAAAGTATCAAAGTAAACACAAACTATGTATATAATCACAACCAGTATCAACATAAATTAATAAGATAAAACAGTCGGAATGACAAAATAAAAACCATTCATTGCTAAAGAAATATTTACATAAACAGGCTAACATTAAAAGAATTCGAATGTAATTACAAACCGACTTGTGTCATGCAGTCTTACTGGTATTCTGTAAAAAACTGACAGGTTAAATTCATTACATTACAGGTTTAGTCACAATACATGAGTATTCAAAATAATAGTTGCAAGTTTTAATGTCACGCCAGCACAATGTTAACTAATATGGTTTCAATTAAAAGAAAAGTTCTGACTTAACAGCTCCAGACATTATTAGTTAAATAAAGGTTCATATTTAAATTTTATACAATTTGTTCTTGATATACTGTATGTGAATCAACAATACACTGCTAATTTCAATAATGTATGATGTAAAAATATTAGCTTTTGAATGAGATGTTAAAAATTAAAATGTTTAATGTCAAATTTTTTAATTAAGTAAGGTATACAAGTTTATTGGGACTGAAATTCTGTTCATTTATCCATAGCTTGTTAAAAAATACACAACTGAAAAAAGTGCTCAAAGAAAACTTTTAGCTTTTTATGCAAAGGACCCTTTGCCTTTTTTTTTTAAAGCTTTTCTGTATGAGAAATCAGGAAATGTATGTTAATGACATGAATGTCTATTGATACCATGTATGGGGTCCTGAGTGGCTGAGTGGTTTAAGGATATAAGGTGCTCACAGTTAGAGATCATTCAAACATATCACCAAGGTCCATGTGAGTTTGAGTTTCAGCTCAACCACTGTAGGTATGTGAGAACACCTGCCAGGTGCTTGGGTCAGTGGCTTTTCCTGAGGTCTTCCCAGTTTGTCCCTTCACCAAATATACTGGCTACCCTATCACATACGGATAATGGCTTTACAGCCCACAAAATCAACAAGCGTCCCTGATGCTCTACTTTTAACTGTCACGTGTCGAAACCATCTTTGATACTCTTCAGTGATAACAAACCTTTCAAATTAACTGCCATGGTATTGGATATCAGTTTGGCACCATTTTAATTTAGGACAAAGTGGATATCATTAGAAGTCATCTGGTGAAAACTACCATGTCATAATGGTCATCCATGTAGGGGGAGTAGTGACAACGAGATTGTGAAGACTGTCAACATGACATCCTTATCAAATGTACAACTGGCACCA
Organism: Sinohyriopsis cumingii; assembly: GCA_028554795.2. Taxonomy (NCBI): domain Eukaryota; kingdom Metazoa; phylum Mollusca; class Bivalvia; order Unionida; family Unionidae; genus Sinohyriopsis; species Sinohyriopsis cumingii. The sequence continues at coordinate 144,368,310 of CM068829.1, forward strand.
TTTTAATTTAGGACCAAACTAGGTAGCCTGTTGGTGAAAACCTTTAACTCCCTTTCATTATAGCCATCCCTTTGGAAAGAAGTAGAGATTTTAAAACTGACTATGTTAAGGAGGAGTAGCAATAAGAGGGTTTTCAAGATGGTTGCTGTAATGGCCATATTTTGAATCAGATGGGCACCATTTTGATTAAAAAAACCAACTTTTGATTAAAAAACCAACTGGACATCATAAGAAGTCTTCTGGTAAAATTCCATGTCAATTTGATTTTCTCTCTAAGTAGAATTGTGGTATAACTTTTAAGATTGCTTCCTCAGTGGCTATATTGCATTTTAGATTGGCACCATTTTCATTTAGAATCAACAAGTTATCATAAGAAATCTTCAGTAAAAACTCCACACTGATATGACCTTCCATCCTGGAGGACTAGTGGTAAGATTTTCAAAATGGCTGCCATGGTGGCCATATTGGATGTTTGAACAGCATTGATTTCATTTAGACCTTAAGATGAATGTGTGTGTTATGTTTCAATTCACTCTTCAAGGAGTAGTGATAACAGATTTGTATTAATGGACGATGGACAATAGACCATCCTGTAAGCTTTTCTGGTCTATGACAAAATAGAGCTAAAAATTAAACCTTGATACCAGTGTTCTTAACAGCAGGTAATTTGTTGTTAGCAGAGTCTGGTTCCTTGATGAAAAGACATTGGGTTTGGGGTTATCACAGAATTTAAAGATGCGACTCAGTTTTAAGTCCACTGCAGGACAAAATGTCTGGTTAATTGGATCAGTAATTAATCTAAGCCAAATGAGACTTCCGTATGGCTTAGAGTAAATTAAGACCATCCAAGAATATCTCAAACCTTCTTTAAACATTTGTAACTAGAAATCCCAAGAGTTCTATGGATATTTGTGATGTAAGCTATCTCAGGATTTCCCAAAAAGATTTCTTAGGCCAAAATTTCCTGACTTGTTTATAGAGAAAAATAATAAGATACCACAGGATTTTTCAAGACATTTTGAGAAATCTCGATAGCCTCCAGGATGCACATCTTAGGACTTCTTCCAAGATGCCTGAAGACACAGATAAACAAGATATCCAAAGAATTTTCAAGATGGCGTATACACATAAAATATTTCAAAATCTTATTTGAATCCAGTCCTGAGATATCCTTTAATAATATTAGTACATCTAAATTTTTTTACAATATTTCATTGCAAGGGTTCAAGTTCTAAAGCTTTGGTCATCTCACTTTTAGTCAGTCTTTGCGAAGTTTTCAAGAAAAGTTGTCAACATACTGATATTTAACTATTACCATGAACAAGTGTCCCCTTAGGATATATTTGCCAAGGGCAACTTTTGATTTAGCAGATCAATATTAGGAACGTACAGAAATCACCACAGCTGTTGTTACTTGATCATTACTAGCTGACTGGTTCTGATGCCTTTTATTACACTGGTCTCTGCAGAAAGGGTCAGGAACCAAATAATTTTAAACTAGTAACCAGTCATCTAACAGAAAAAACAATGGTAATGTCATGTATATTGGATTTTCTTGTGATAAAACAATGCATCTGTAACAAATCAGAATTTTTTCCAGGCAAATATTGTCACCATAACTATTATTTAAGGTATGAAGAGATTAATTTTCTGGGATGAAATGATAAAACATTTTAGAAAACTCTAGAAAGACTAATTCATAGTGCAATGACCAACATATTAGTAAAGATGAACAAATGGGTCTTGAACAAAGGTTCTGTTATTCAGTGAAATCAAAATTAATTTTTTAACTCAGAAAATGAATGTGAATACTACAGTTGTATGTCAATGTGAATACTACAGTTGTTTGTCAATGTGAATACTACAGTTGTCTGTCAATGTGAATACTACAGTTGTCTGTCAATGTGAATACTACAGTTGTTTGTCAATGTGAATACTACAGTTGTCTGTCAATGTGAATACTACAGTTGTCTGTCAATGTGAATACTACAGTTGTCTGTCAATGTGAATACTACAGTTGTTTGTCAATGTGAATACTACAGTTGTTTGTCAATGTGAATACTACAGTTACATCATTTATCTTCATGAATCTAACCTCACTTTGCAACTTCTGAATAATCTATTCCTGCACTACTCAAAAGATTTTAGGATGTAACCATGACAAATATTTACAGTCTGTTGGATTTAAAAGCACTCCAATTGATGATAGAATACTTGTCAAGTAGATCTGATTTGCAAAACATATGTATACAAAGTTAAAGAAAAACTAAATTTAAAATATATTGACACCAATTTAAAAAAAAAATGGATCAATAAATACATAACACAGAGCTCAAAATATGAATAAATAATTAAAATGAGAAACATAAGTCTATTTAGACAATGTGTTTCAGTTTCAGGAATGGTGCTTGTGGAAGGTTGAACGTAACAACCTAGTAGAAATTGCATGTCATGATAATTCTTATACCGTCTTACTCAACATGTCATGGTTACTTCAGATATAAAAGCATCCTTGAATAAGGAACTAAAATTATTCAAACCTGAAACACAAAATGCTGGATATTTGCCTCCATCTATCAAAAAATTATGTCCATAGTTATTTCTGTAGATTTTAGTTACCTTAAAGACATGTTCCAAAAAGACTAAATTTTAAAAAGCAAAGTTTGAAAAGCCTTGTAGTTAAGAATGAGGACAAATACTGCTTGATGCCATTATCACGAAATATCCAGCTGCCCATTAAATAATGAATCTTATCAGTTTTAAGAGTTTTTAAGCAATAGATTTGAGCCACCAAATCACACGGTGAACCTACTACAATAATGAGGAATGATTTTGAAAATGAAGATAATTTTTAACACAGACAAGGAAACTTGATTATTACATGATGATGGTGGGGGGGTCACAAAGTGCAACTGTTCTGAGTAACGTATCTTGCAATATTAAGGTAAACGACACATGACACTATGCTAATACAATGCAAAATGGAGATATACTTATCTCACATAAAATGTTTCCTTTCCTGTAACGGAAATGAATGACATCTCATCAAGGTATACTTCAAAAGATTGTCGTACTATGAAAGATGAATCCTTGGGCTGAAAATTCTTTTAGTGATGCACTGTACTGTGTGTTTTGACTATCAGAATACAAGAAGTCCACAGCACAGTAACATTATCCACACACCTTATTAATTCCAATCCCCCAAAATAAAAATTTCCAAATTCTGGTAAATTTCAATATGTTGCTCCTGAAGCTGCCCACATAATTCCCAACTTTCATCCAAAAGTGTGATGATAACAAGAATCACTTTGTATTCCAGTGGTCAAAAAGAATTGTCCATCTGGTATATAATCAGTCATCCTGTGCAATGTTCTTTGTTTCAGTGGTCAATATGAACTGTCCATCTTGATTATGATCAATCATCCTATGCAATGTCCTTTGTGTCAGTGGTCTAGATAAATTACCCATCTTGTATATAATCAGTCATCCCACACAATGTTCTCCAGAGTTGCAGTGGTTCAGAAGTTAGCACGTGCACTTGCAAAATTGGGTGCTATCATACAATTAAATCAGCCTGTGTTTGGCTACCATGTTGTCCTTGGGCAAGGCATTTTTGCACTATTGCCCCAACCCTTGATAACCTACTTGTGTTTTGGTGCAATCAAAACACCAAACCATAACCATTCTCAAGTTTGGATATGATGAGACTTTGGCACTTCACTAGCTATATAAATAACTGACATGATAAAAAGTTTCCAACATTTCCAAGACAAGGCTTCCAACATTTCCAAGACAAGACTTCCAACATAAGGATAGACTGTAGTTTGTATCACAGAGTGTGTTGTCAATAATAAATCAATCTGATAACAGAATTTCTTTCAATTAGCTCCTGAAACACCATTGCAGAATATCTCAAATGTCTCCTTCTAGAGTATTTGTGACTGTAGGACCTAATAAGAAAGTTCAATAAAATAAAACAAGTGGAATTTTTTGCAAGGTGTACAAATAAATACTTCTATCTCTCTCTATATACATATATATATATATATATATATATATATATATATATATATATATATATATATATATATATATATATATATATATATATATATATATATATATATATATGTATATGGACGGTTTGTTCCAAAGGATTTCCAATACTTTGTCCAGTGTCATCTAAATAGGCTTCTTCAAATTCCTTTTCTAAATGAGGTTACATATTGGATGACACAAATCAAAATAGATTTTGATTTGTGAACCAAACCTAATGTGCTAAAGGCATAAACCAAAGATGATAAGATATTTAATGCAATCAAACTATATTGGCCTTCAAAGAAATGTTGTCATTATTGTCATGGATCTCTACATTGTCCTCATCATCCAGCTTTATTTCAAGATTTTCTTCTTGTTCTCCACTGCCATCCTCCTCTTCTACAAGCCCTACAGCAGGTATATCTCCATTCATTTGCTGTTGCTTTGTCTGCATAACGAGACTCGAAATGTTACCAAGTGACACTTTAATATCCTTGAAAGCATTTAGGAGAAATATTCCCAGAACTATCGTACAAAATCCACATATGTTTCCAAGAATCTTTTCAAATGTCATACTCCCCCATTCCTGGAAAAGGATCAGAGATGCCGTTATCACAGTTGTAGTGAAGAAAACATAGTATATAGGTGTCACTACTGCTGTATTGAAAGCGTCCAATGCACGATTAAAGTAATTCAACTCTGTCAGAATACATACGATGACCAGAACTAGCAAGACCCATGTTAACCAGTTGGTAAATTCATTTTTTCCACCGATGGTCTCCTTTACTGCTACACCAAGGCCTTTACAGCCACTTACGGTAAAGGAGCCAATTAATGAACAGATGACAAGGTACACAAGCAGATGTTTGTTTCCATACTTGGGCGCTACAAATATCATCATGGAGATGGCAACACCAATTGCTAGGATGGCCCACACAATGTAAACTGAAAGGAGAAGCAAAATTACAAATATTAATACAAATAATACTACCATGCAGGTTAGAGAATTTTTAATTCATATTCTATGGAGAATCGAACCCAGGTCTGTGGGTAAACAGCACCCTTTGCCTTGCCTGCACATACGAGAACACATTACCTCATTACTAAGCACACATCACCAAAAAATAATGTTACTCAATCGGTGTTATATGCACTCGTGTCTAGCAGACACACTCTCATGACAACCTAGTAATTAATTCTTAAGTATCTACACAGTCATTGCGGATTCCTATGAAAGAAATCAAGGCATACAGAATTAATTATAGAGAATTATAAATATACACCAGAAAGAATGGAAAGTGCTTTCCCTGGATTCCTATAGAAGAATGCTTGATAATAGTAGGCAGAATTCTTATTTAAATACAAATAATACTATCATACAGGTTAGAGAATTTTGGCTGGATCAATGTATATCTTAATATGATTCTAACATTAACATAGCTTCATTGCAAATATAAAGTTGTACAACTTGCTGTGACCGCCTATAGAAAACCACTTTCCAATTAAAACGTCTTCTCCTGACGATCCATACAAATAAAACCACTTCTGCATTAAAAGTCTTCTTACTGTGACCACCCAAAGAAATAAAAATATTCTCGAATTAAAACATCTTCATACGGCCAGCCATAGAAATAAAACCATTTTAATTAAAATATATTTCTGTAACCAACCGCAGAAGCAAAACCATTTTCCAATTAAAACATCTTCCTATGACCATCTATAGAAATAAAACCACTCTCCAATTAAAACTTATTCCTGTGACTACCCACAGAAATAAAACAAGTCTCCAATTAAAAAATTCTTCCTGAGATAACTCACTGAAACAAAACCAATCTCCAATTAAAGCTTCCTCCTGGGACCGCTCCTAGAAATGAAACCACTCTCAAATTAAAACGTTCTCCTGGAATCATCCCTAGAAATAAAACCACTCTCAAATTAAAACTTCTTTCCTGAGACAACTCATAGAAATAAAACCACTAAATAAAACATCTTTCTGTGACCAACCACTGAAATAAAACAATTTTCCAATTAAAATGTCTTCCTGTGACCATCCATGGAAATAACACCACTCTCCAATTAAAACTTCCTCCTGGGACCATCCATATAAATAAAACCACTCTTAAATTAAAACTAGCATTTGACCATTCCTATTTACTTTGTGGAAGTGCCCACCCATAGAACTAAAACTGCTCTCCAATTAAAACAGAAGTCATTCCTGTTTACTTTGTGGAGGAGCAAATCTATCTTCTGAATTCAGGTCATATCACAACTCAGATCAGTTTTCTTTTGTTCCATTGGTAATAAATCTTCTATGTTTCTTATGGTGAAACTAAGATATATGTAATAAACTGTAATAAATGTAATAAATTGCTATGACAACTTATCTGGCAACAATAAAAATATGAGAAATACAGTTTTAAAACCTTAATGGCCTTGACAACCATAACTTCATCTTCTCAAAATGACTGCACTGTATACTACATAACTATATTCTGTAATCTGCCCTCTGATCTTTCATAATTTGCCCTTCAATATGATGACTGGTTTCTCTGTTTGTTTTATGTTTATTTGTTACCTGGTCCTTTAAGTTTTTCCAGAAGTTCCTCCATACTATGTACTTCTGGTTCCTTTGGAGAAAGGATGACCATAACTGTGGACCCAAAGAGGCATTGAGCACATCCAATTTTGCCCAGAATGTTCAATCTCTCTTTTAGAAATCTGGATGACAAAATAGCACTGCAAAACAAAAGATTGCATATTACATACAAGATACACCTTAGTTCTTTCAATTCATTTAATGAAACCACAGCTGTCATTCAGGCATTGGTAGCAGATATTCAAATATTGCATTCAGAAGATGTCTGCTCAAAACCTCGCACTACAGTCTCCATACATAATTTGCTTTTCAAGAGTTCTGAGCAGCAGGCTTTTTTAGGAATCGGTTTGGTCTGGTACTTTACAACTCAATAACACAAATAGGTTAATTAGTGCCAAGGCAACTTGTGTATATAAAAAAAAGTGCCTTGCCCAAAAGGACACCATGGTAACTGACCCAAGCTGATCTGATGGTAGGATCTGAACCAAACCTATTAGCTTTGCAGTTCAGCAATAAGTTAACCACTGACCAACTGCAGTGATGCTGCATGGAAACAGCTGTAGATAAACAAGATTTTTCAACCAACCTAAACTCCTTAAGACGATTTGGTTAAAAATTTCATCATTTAAAGACATTTACAAAAGGGCTGATTTAAACTTTGACAAAAGACCTTACAAATTATATATTGTTGTATAAACGAGGACTGAATTTTCTGTAAAATCAACTTGTCTTCTTGTAAACCAGTCCCCAAACCAGTGTATTGATACATGGGCTCTTGTCATTTCTTAAGATATAATAAAAGGGACGACAATTTCCCATTTCTCCCGCATTCTATTTAAGATCCGAAACCAATGCTTCAAGCTACATGTCACTGTGTAATAGTTTCGCACCAAAGTTCAGCTCAGAGATTCTAAATTTTTCTAAATCTGGGTTTCCGCCGAATATTCCAACCCATTTTTCACATTTGGACATTTTGGATGGAGTGTGGTTTCTGAGCAGTATAAAAAATTTGGAATCTGCCACCACCATAAAATAGCTTACCAGCGGGCCTATAAAGCAAATTTAAACTAGGTTATATCGACCTATACCTGCATGAAATCGATAGGAGAATTATTTATTTTCTCAAAAATGGCAAGTATTATAATCGTTATGTCTTTAATCCGCTGACAGACTAGATGAAACTCAGCATAGATGAAACCTGACCCAGTACTTGACATTTGCGTTAATAGTCACATTACTTCACAAACCTCAAACAGCGACATCAGAAGTCCAATAGTTATGTGATATCATCAACAAACTCCTTTTTGATATTGTTGTACAAAATTTAAATTATATTAAATGAAAGTCTGATACATTTTGTAAAAACCAGAAAGAACATAATTCTCAATATATTTATTTTGAGAACAACTACAAGAAACTTGGGCCAGTCTGATTCATCCAGGAGAGTAGTCTGGTTCCCTGCTTCGTATGCTCCCTACACGAGACAGCACAAGTCAATGTGGTAGTCACGTGATACAACAAAACTCCGAAGTTGGTCTCGGAATAAATAGAAAATTTTGTGCTCTTTCGTTTTTGTATTTTTATTACATCCAGTATATGACTTTCATTTAATATTTTTTTTCTACAATATTTGAAAATGACGGTTGTGAGATTCTGTGTGATCGTGCGACATGCTATCAAAATCACTAGTACCAGCTCAAATTTCATCAACGCATTAGTTTTATTGTCTTACAGCAGATTAAAGACATAACGATTTTAATACTCTCACAATTTCTGAGAAAATAACTTGATTTAATGACGTTTCAGTTTGCTAGCCCATCTGCTAAGCGGCTTTGCTTTAATGCCACTATCTTGTGATGCTAGACTGGTCTACATACATTCCATGAAGAAAAAAATATGGAGATTGAACTGTCTGTCAAACAAAAAGTCTACTAGATGAATCTAATCCACTGATCGTTTGGATTGTCTCAACAAATATATTTATGGCATGCACCCGAATGATCCTAACTGCAACCTCCTAATATTCTGGTTAGAACTCGATAAATTTAACTCACAATCAGTTCAATTGCAACTCAATTACATAACTGTTTCGACCGTAACGTTGTGGAGGAAAATTTCAGGGTTTTTGCGAAATTCAAGGACTTTTCACAAATTGTCATTTTTCACGACTTTTTACCGATTTCCTGGTAGCATGGGAACTGTGTAAGGCAGCTAAAATATTTTCTCAGAAAAAAAAATGAAGATGCTCTTTACTGATCTTTCCAATAAATTATACTTTAACTTAAGTCAAATATATTGTTGTGACCTGACAACTGTTCTTGATTGTACTGTTCAAGGCTTGTAAAATTGGCTGATTGATCTGAACAATTTTTTTTGGTAGTCTATATTTGTTCACGGTTTGTGAAATGGTTTAATTCTTCTTAAGGATAAAGCATCATATAATAACTTCTGGGACACAATTGGACAGTAATCCAAAGCGTTTGTGTGTATTGTATAAGAGAGAGTTAGAGTTGTCAAGATGCAACTGTTTTTCTCATAATGATTTGATTCATGGGGGTTGGGGATACACACTGGAACTGTAACTGCTGGTAGCTAGTTGAGTACCAGTTAGCTGACCATCATTTGAGCACTACTTCAGCATTTCCTAGTAGAGTCAGCCAGGTAGGCTATTTATAGACAAAGGGGGAAGCTAAGATGTAGTGAGCAGCTAGCCAACTTTTACTTTCTATATATGGGATTTAAACACAAATTAATCTGCATATGAACATTTGACCTTAGCGTGCATGGATAACAAATAACTAGTATTTAGCAACAAGTATAAACTTATTGTATGGTGGAGCAAAAGCACAGAGCCAGACTTTTACTTCTAGGAGTTCAGTCTTCATTGCATCAGTTGTCATGTATAGCATGTTGTGAACTGATTGACAGATGTCTGATTAGCACACCTGCATCGTCTGGCAGCATCAATGCATTGTGGTTCCTGTAACCATTAGTCACTGCTTCTGATATGCAAGAGAGCACACTGGGCCTATCCTACATCAAGAACCTAATTGGAATACAAATGGTTTTTCTGTGTGAAATCCTTGAATTCCAGACTAAAGTGAAGCCAAAGGATTACATTTGGCAGAAGAATAAACGATATGAGCCATGTTAATTTCTATGGTTTTCTACACGAAGGTTCATGTGCCAAGAACGAAACAAGGTAGATAAGCATGAAACAGTGACACTGCAGAACAAAGAATCACAGATTTACTACCAATGGGTTCCACTGGGTATAGATGAGGTAGGCTTCAAAGAGCCCTTGGATCTAACATGCATAGATGTGGTAGGCCTCACAGAACCCTTGACTCTACCAGGTATTGATGAGGTAGGCCTCACAGAACACTTGGCTATACCAGGTATAGAGAGGTAGACCTCACAGAATCCTTGGCCTGTGACAATGAAGTCAGATTCACCACAAAACAGTAAGTAAGCACAAATTTGGTCCCACAAAGCTAAATGAACTGGATGGTTGTGACCCCTCTAAATTTATATCAGACCTGCCTCCCCCCCATCTTCTAAGTGAGTTGCCCATCAGGCTTGTCCAAAAAAGTGATATTTAATTTTCCAGAAAGAGAAAGTGCTATGGCACTGTCATGAAAACTGCCTGTGAATCCGTTGGTTTTCTGAACTGTCAAGGCTGAAGATGCTGGCTTCATGCCTGCTGTACCCTGGTGCATTAATGGCTGTTAAAATCAAGTTTGAAAGGGACTTCAATGGCAACTATATAATTATCTGACAGTTAGGCTAAGCTGGAGATTAACAAATTTATGAAACCTTCAGAAGTCTCCAATACATCCTTCACCCCAAAGAAACTGAAACTGTTACACTGTTTTAGTCCATTTAGTTCAAAGAGTTGGTAACCAAAGCCACTGGCTCTACTGATCCATGTAGCAAATGTTTCCTCTAATTTTGACACATCCACAGTACCATGATATGAAATTGGAAACAACATTTTTTTATAATGACTGATATTAAAAACAAATGTCCCTTTTACCTACGGTAAATTCTTTGTCAATTTTGATGGAGAAAAATGGAAGTTTTCGCAGCATTCAGGAAACAACTCCAAGGTCTGCTAATACTAATCACTACATATGATGATATAATGATAAAATACAGTCTGTATATCAAACTGAAGGAAAAGCTTAAGGCACAGATTGCAACAGCAGAGGTGTATGCCACAATTATTGAGAATTCCACACCAAAACATGCAGAACTTGTGAAATTGTTGGAATTCATGTTGTGAGCCCCTCTGCAGCATAATGTGAATAGTGTAAAGTCTAAAGAACCTAATGAATAATGTGAATGAGTCAAGTCTCATGAACCAACAACATTATGTGCATACAAGTCCAATCTCATGAACCCAGAGAAAGTGAAAGAGTCGAGTCTCATGAACCTACCACATAATGTGAACGAGTCAAGTCTAATGAACCAAAAGCATAATGTGAATGTCAAGTCTCAAGAACCAAAACAATAATTTGAGTAAGTCAAGTCCCATGAACCTACAGAATAATGTGAATGAGTCAAGTCTCATAAACCTGCAGCATAATATGAATACTGGTTTACATGGTCACACAGTTTATACTTAATTATGTTACTTTGAGAGGCAAATACACAGAGAACTAGTGAGTTTAAAGTATTTGTATATTTGTTATTTAAAGTACAGAAGTTTCAACATTTTGCCAAAATAATCATTATCAAATATGGCCCTTTTAGGCAAGTGGATTTTGAATCAGGGAAGTTATTTTATTCAGAACCACTTGCCAAGGCCTTTGTTTTAGCATTTTCGTTTTATGCTCAGATGTATGAAGCAAAATATAGTTCTCTGTTTAGGCAATTGTATTAACAGAATGAATAGATGCAAATTTATAATGATTCTGACATGCATCAATATTGTCTATGTGCTAAAAATGTGAATTTGTTGAAAAATCACACATTAATTCTGATTTGCAAATAATAAAAACTTGGCTCTGTTTTCATATAAAGCATGCAGATCAGGGCTAATTGTATTCTACACGTGAGATGCACTGTGGACTGAGTGGATCCTGTTGTAATGGAGCACTGTGTGAGAAAAGATACGCCCCGTACAGTGTTTGCAGTAACTGCATGTAATACATGGATAGATACAACATGAATGTACATTTAAAAATTAATTGAGAGCGATGTTTTACCATTCCAGATATTTTACATTATGGCATTTAGATGCTGTCTCTTGTTGTTGGTTTAATGCCATGCTGCCAGTATAACATGTGGAGGTGTGTGTGATTTGGATTTTTAACATAACTTTAACAATGTTTCAGTCATAGCGCTACGATGTCTGCAGTGACAGTTTATAGTGCTGTCTAGCAATGGGACATCATGCTGCAGACATGTAGCATGATGTCCCACCCAGTCCCATCATCCTGACACCAGGCCAACCAGTCCTAACACTAACCTCTTAATGCTGAGCGCCAAGCGAGGGAGCTGTTAGTACCATTATTGTAAGTCTTTGGTACGACTTGGCTGGGGATTTAATCCAGGACCTCAAGCATCCAAGGCAGACACTCTAACTACCAGGCCACTGGAGCGGTCAACATGTGGAGGAAGAACCCAGGAATTCCTGGTAAAAACCACAAATCCATGGGTACTGGCAAGCTTTTTAACACTGTTACATGTTTAGGCTCTCATAAACAGTAACAAGAAAAGAGTGAAGACAACAAGCTTTGTAAAATTTAACAAATAATTTATTTCCCTAGAAAAACGTGGTAACAATGGAAAAAATAAGTTATGGTTTTAAAAATCAAGTCCAAAAATAATCCAAGAATAATCCAAGAATTAAAAATTAGAAGTCCTAGTAATAAAATGTTCTAATGAATTTGAGTTCAAGTCCTGACGGAAATCCCAAATGGAAGGTGATGATGTATACTATAGCTAGTACAGTATTGATGTGTCTACAACTGAGATTATTTCTCAAAACATTGGTATTAAACCTGGCCACTGCACAAAACAGATGCCCAGATTGAGGTCACGTGATCACTTTCTAGAAGCTTTACATCACGAAGTCCAGTACAGACCTGATTTCACTCTTTAAATCACATATTAACAATGAATAAAAAAAGTTGTTTACTTCAACTGTTGTTAATTCTGTAGCAAGGTCAGGAACTAGGTCAGCATAAAGATACAAAATTCTATTATTAGGTGTTTACGAAAAAACAGTCCAGTCAAACTAATTTCTTGAAAATGACAAATTCCAGTAAACAAATTACATTACTACAACATGTAATGGAATATAAAAAAAATTAAAACTAACAATCAAACAATTAAATTAAATCAAATAAAAATTAAATCAAATATATATATTACAACATTACCACATAGGCCAAGCCAGTGACTCAAACCCAAGCATTTTTAATCACTCAGCCAACCTTCCTACCCTATTTTGTATCACTCTATGAACCTTCCTACCCTATTCTGTATCATTCTACCAACCTTCCTACCCCATTTTGTATCACTCTACCAATCTTCCTAGCCTATTTTGTATCACTACAAACCTACCTAACCATTTTTGTATGACTCTACCAACCCTCCTACCCTAATTTTTATAATACCAACCATACTAACCTATTTTTTTATCACTCTGTTAGCAGAAACATGCAAACTTTCTCATTCGGCCAAAGTTTTTTTTAACCATGACCTATTCCAATATATATATATATATATATATATATATATATATATATATATATATATATATATATATGTCACTTGTCAGCAAGGCAAGAACACTAATTTTAAGTCAGAAAAGTTTGCTTTTGAAAGACAACAATTTCATGCAATTTCATCCAGTTACATCACACCATTTTAGGGTAAAAACTTCTTTATGGTACCGAAAATGTATTTATCAATAATAAAAAAAACACAGCTATCATCGTTAAGTAGCATGTCATAATTTAATAAATTAGGTCCAACTTATCAAGCTGTAAAGCCACACACAATTACAAAACACCTATAGCTTACCATGTGATAACACTGAGGGCTCCAAGTGGGGTTACTAAGGATGCAGGTGCGAAAGCATAAGCAGCAAAATTTGAAAATTCTCCGGTAACCACTGACAAAGAGAAAAAGCATGTTTCTTTATTACACTTACTACATCTGTCTGTGTATAACATGAGCCCATTTTTCTTTATTACACTTACCACATCTGTGTATAACATGAGCCCATCTTACTTTATTACACTTACTACATCTGTGTATAACATAAGCCCTATTGCTGCATGTCAACTAAGGTCAGCCACAGAACAATGCACTGGCAGACAAGTTTATCACATCTATGCCTCCTATGATTAGGGCTACAAATTGATGCTGATATGCCTGAATATTTCAAGCTGAAAACAATGAACTAGAAGTTTCTTGGAAGTGTTATTTAGCATTCAATTTTATCGAAATATCCTTGTGTACATTGAAAATAGTCTGAATTTTGCTAGCTGAAAATATTACAAATATCAAAATGCTACTAGTACTGAAAAAGTGAATCCTGAACCTTGAATGATTTTACAAAACGATTGTATACCATGATCTGCAGGCCAAAAATTATATGGCTGGTCTGTATCTACACTATTCACATTTGGGTGTAAGTAATAATGCACAGGTAAACAGGAAACAATTCAATCCAGTTATGTGGATGTTATAAACAGATAAAAAGGAAACAATTCAAAAGTAGATTCTGTTCTATTAAAGTATGTTTAAACATTCAAAAAAAGTCTGAACTTAATAAAAAATATTATGGCTTTGATACTGTTATGGTAATTTTGTCCATTGCAAATTTTCTAATATTTACAAAGTTACAAAAGTTATATCAACTAGATTCTATCAACTAGATAGGCATGTTTTACTTTAGGTTTTATACTTGACACAATTTCTAATAAATTATTGTGTAGGCATTACTGTAAATCTGAACATGATACTAAGTAAAAAATAATACTAACAGTATGATGTGTGCATGTGCTTGTATGTCTGTTTGCACATGTTTGTGTACTCACTGAGAACCATTCCTGCCCACCATGGCCACTCTTTTAAATACCCAAGTCCTCCCTCTCCTGTAAAAAATGAAATCATGTAACATGTCCTCCCTTTCCCATATAAAATGATATCATGTAACTGTTGATTACTGTTTAGAATACTGTGTGCATAGAGCAGGTCAAATTGTATTCCTCGGCCACCAGCCATGTTCAATCATAAAATAAGAGGTACAAAACAATTTGTTTCTATCCATCTCATTTGCTAGATTAGCTAGAGTATTCTTACATCATCCTATTTGTTTGTACCCCCCACCAATTTTAAAAACAGAAGGCACCAAGGAATTCAAAATGCACAAAACATAGTCACTTCATTCATTGATTTATAAGTTCTAACCTGATTGTTTCCAGGTGGTCTATAATACATTCGACTTCTTAGTGTTTCAGATCAAATAGGAGTTTCTTTAGCAACATAATCACAATGTTTGCATGAGCCAGTCTATGTTTCCAAGAAACAGATGTAATGTCATTTGCTGTCCTTGATAATCTAAAAAATGCTGTAAATTTTGGATTTAATCTCCCTGAACACATGTGTACAAGAGTTCTTCCTTTTTATTTGTTCAATTTGTTTTATAAATATTACAACTAGACATTGAAATTATTGGACACAGGTGATAGTTTTTACTGAAATGGACTATTCTAGATATCAGAAAAGGACTACAACCAGTCTGTTTGTTTACACTGGGAGTTTCTATTTGTTCTGGAACACCAAGAACATGACAGTGTTAGGGACCCCTTGGTGACAATCAGGCTAGAAATTAAAAATCAATTAATGAAATCACCAAATTTTATGCATTTTTTTAATACCCTTGATGCTTTTTATTTTTAAAATTGGTGGGGAGGGGTGCAAAGAAAACAAAAGGGTATGTAAATACTATAGATGACAACCTTCCTGACAGTGGTGGAGGGATTTTATGATTTAAAAAATGGTACACTACTAATGAGACAGATGCATATTAATTTATTGGCATGATGGTCAGGGGTGCTTTTTTCTAAACAATGTTCTGCCACCAAAAAGTGCAATAAAAAATTACCTTGCTTTGATCTGTAGAAGAAGAAAAACACCTTATTATGTCAATAATTTGAATGAAGAAAAAGATCTAGTAATATAAATATATATCCTGGTAAGAAATTAAACTGATCCTTGTCACCACAAAAAGTTAAATGATCAGTCCCTATGCAATGTTGTACAATTGAGAACAATTCTTCATTTATGATATCATAAGTAGACTTCTGGTGAAAACACCATGTCAATATGTCTTTCCTTTCAGTAGTGACAAGATTTTCAAGATGGCTACTGTGGTGGCCATAATGTTTGTCTGAGCAGCATCAAATTCATTTAGGACCAATTAGACAATGGGATGAATGTGCATGTAAAGTTTCAAGACAATACTGGAGGAGCAGCATCAGCAACTTGTGCTAATGGACAGACAACAGACCATCCAATAAGCTCTTCTGGTCTATGACCAGTAGAGCCAGAGAACAAGAGTTAAATGAAGGGACTGATGCCCTACTAGATGAAAAGAATTTCCTGGAATTCAATATAAAAACAATTTCTTCTAGTTTAACTGCTTAGTGCTGAAACCATCTCTGATATTTTGGTGCAATACCATGAGTTTCAAAGTAAGAACCATTTCTGCAGCTCTGCTGGATACAAGGTCATCACCATTTTCACCAAAGACAAACTAGATGTTATAAGTCATCTTCTGAACAAAACTTGTGTGAATATCAATATGACCATCCATTCAAGAGGAGCTGAACTAACAAGATTTTCAAGGTGGCTGCCATTGTGGTCACACTGGATGTTGGATTGGCACCATTTTTTTTTATTCAGAACTAACTAGACATTTCAAAAAGTCTTTTGGTGAAACACCCATGTGGATATGATTTTACATTAAGAAAGGGTAAGGACACAATTTCAAGATGGCTGTCATGGTGGCCATATTAGACCTCAGACTGGCACCATTTTCACTTAGGACCAACTAGGTATCTTAAGAAATCTGGTTGTGAAAACCCCATGCTATAACTCTCCATTCAGGAGAACAAGATTTGATGATGGCCACCATGTAGGCAATATTGATGTTCTAGTGGCACTAATTGTAAGGCATCCTAGTCGTCAAAAGAGGTCTGCTAGTGAAACCTCATGTTAATATGACCATTTATTCACCAGGAGTAGTAAGAACATTTTCGAGATAGCCAGAGTCGGCCACATTGAACGTGCGACTGGCAACTAAGTATCAGGAAAAGTCTTCTGGTGACATGACCATTCTGATCCCTACAGTAATCTATTATTATTTACTCAACAAGTATATTGCAAACAAGACAGTAAAATTATTTCAAATAATTCCCTTCTCTTTTTATAAATATGCCATGACAAGTCTACAAACAAGAGATTCTGTCAAAAGCCTCCAAAGTCAGCAAACTTCTAAACTAATTGGAAACGTTGGTAGGTCTGTCTCTGATACATTAAAACAAGTCATTTTTATGATGTTTACATTGACTGAAAAACTTAATATTTCATACAACTCATAAACGTTTAACAAAGTCTCTCAAGTCATCTATTGATAATAAAATGTATTCACGAGTCTCTTATGAAACAAATTACAAACGATCAGAACTGAGCACCCAAATGAAAAAGCAGTAGTAGAGTACGACATTTACATTGCCCATACAACTGGTAATATTCCGGGGTATGGGTGTGGTGCCTGGGATTTTCTTTCGAACCTGGGTACTTCCATTTTTGTTTACATCAAGCCAATATTGTTCAACAAATATAATGAATGTTATTAGCCGTTTTTCTTTAAATAAAAGAAATGAGCAATAATATATTTTTTTATACGTGGGTCGCAAATTTTCTTGCAAAAAAGGCCCACGTTCCGGGTCAACCCCTACGCAGTTGGTAAGTCTTACCAGCTCTCGTCCCATGACGTGCCGCCGATCGAAGTAGTCCTGTTTTCTTGAAAATGTAACTGATTCCGCACAATATACTGGACACTACTGCCAAGGCGAGACCGATATAAAAATCCTGAGTGTACTGTTCTGGCGTCTCCCTCCATCCGCCTGTAGTCCCATGTACGGTGGTTGTTGAAGTGTTCCACAGTGTATCGTTTGCATCATTCGTAGTGTTTACAAGGTCCATTGACGGGGTGGTCATGGTAAAGTTTACATACACTGTAGTTTTCATCTAGGAAGAAAGACAGTGAAAAATTAAGTATAAAAATATCAATTTTAAGAAATACATAAATTATCCACAAGTCGCCTTTTTCAATAAGATAAGTAAAGAAGGACAACCACAAGAAAATTAATGTAAAAGCAATTTATTACATCCTTGACCATAAAAAGATGGAAGACGACAAATTCCACTCTAGATTTTAGAAGCGGCCATTTAATGGTGCTCTTTCTCCGAGTTGAAAACACGAGAATCCCAATGCACGCCACCCCCTACCCCACTCCTCGCTCCGATTACATGGTCATTCCATTGTGACCCTGAAATCTTTTAAGAAATAACCACGAAATAGCCATTTTTCCCCTACAAAGTATCAGAAGGGACATAGAAAGTAAAACCATCAAACTGGCTGTAGGTGAGCATTTACAGCAAAATAATGATTAATTATGTATCAGTCCATACACCATGTATTTTGCAGTGAATTCAAACCGATTTATACTATGGTAATTATACGTAGGTAAAAATATTTAATAAACTCCAAGTGGAACAACAATTTTTTTTTTTCGAAGTTTCTAAAACGCCACCAAAAGAAAATCTTGAGAACACATGTACAGATGAGTAGTGAATAGGGATACCCTACGGACAATGGGAATTAGCATTACAGAACCCCTTGGGACAATCTACGGACAATGGAAATTTAACATGGCGAAAAATCGTGGGACAATCTACGGACAAGGGGAATTTAACATGGGAATAAATCGTGGGACAATCTACGGACAAGGGGAATTTAACATGGGAATAAATCGTGGGACAATCTACGGACAAGGGGAATTTAACATGGGATTTTTTTTTTTTAAATTTTTAAAAAAAGGGGTAGGCAATTCAAAGACTATCTCTTTTCGAGAAATATGGCTGGCCCTGAAAAGGGCCTTTGGGTTTTCTTCTGCTTCTAATTTCTTCTTTTCCTCCACCAAGTTCTTATTTTATCTCCTACACTCTTTCTCTTCTTTTCTTTCTTTTTTTTCTTCTCCTCTTCTTTCTTCTTCTCTTCCTCCTCCTCTTCTTTCTTCCTCTTCTCATTTTCTTCTTCTTTTTCAATTTTTTCGTTCCATGTTCTTATTCTTATCTTTTCCTCTTCATCCTCCTTTTCCTCCTTTATTTCTTTCAACAGATCACTGATGATTACCTTCATTTTTCGTAAATTGTTTATCTCCATCTTCACTCTATGGGGACTATATGAGTAGTGATCCTCGTTTAGGTTAACCAACATTTGCTCAAACATTCCTAAATTGTCCATGACGTTTTGCAATTTTTCCATTTTGTTAAGTTGGTTTGAAGCCATCTTCTTTTTTATTCTTTGCAGAATGGTTTGAACGACGAATACTGTGGGTTATTATAGTGAAAGCGCGGACATGATGGAAAACATCCCCTAAAAACATAAAATTAATCTTACCTAGATCATGACCCATCAACGCGCTTACGTGGAGGAAAACATCCCCCTACTTTTTCATTTCATATAATATAACCCCAACTATACTCTCCACATGCGCTAAGAAACATTAAAAAACCTATAATCTACTATTCACACAAACATACATGAGCTCTTACAAACACAAACACACAAACACATACCCTCACATTTTTTAAAAAAGATTTAGTGTTTATATACACACTACTCTACCTACACACATTGGCAAATGGATCGTTATTTCTTTTCTAGAGTATTGGGTAGCCCTGAAAAGGGCTGTTTTGTTTGGAACTTCATGGGCACCTGGTTAATGGTGGCACCTTCCAGGCCTGGCGCCACATACGCATCTTATCCCCCAGTTACTTTTTACCTTTTGGGGGGAGAGAGCAGAGGCAGGATATGTCGCTTCAGAATCCCAATTTTCACTCTCTGGGATTCTGAAATTTTTTCTTCTCTCCTTTTCCTCCTCCTCTTCTTTATATCTTCTCTCCTCCTCTTCTTTTTTTTTTCTTCTTTCCTCCTCTCTTATCCTTCCCTCCTCGACAATGGCTTCAGCGGCCAGTTCATTTAATATGCGCCTGGCATATTCCAGATGCACATGAAGCTCCAACAGTTTCTCAAGTCTCGTGTTCATTTTTTGGTGTTGATCAATCAACAAGGGTAGCTGGACTGCCGAACGAGTTTCAATTTATAGTGAAAGCGCGGACGTGATGGAAAACATCCCCCTAATAACATAAAATTCATCTTACCTAGATCATGACCAAGAAACAACAACAACGCGCGGACCTAAAAGAAACACTCACTCACGTTTTTATGCTACCCATCACTTCAATGGACTATCCACATACGCAAGGCAATCCAATCTAACCCCAAATATACACCTCAAACAGCCAAAAAACTAACATCATTTTAATCTACTATACACATCAATCTATTTTTTCACTTACAAACACAATTACACTAACACACAAACTCATACCCTCACATTCTTTAAGAAAGAGTTAGTGTTTATTTTCACACTACTCTACCTACACACATTGGCAAATTAATAGTTATTTCTTTTCTAGAGTATTGGGTAGCCCTGAAAAGGGCTGTTTTTTGTTTTGCTATGGCATTCTTTTTTAGTTTCTAAGAATGCGATGTCCTCTGAGGATAGACTTTCTGGCAATAGGTCTGCTTCTTCGGAAAGAGAAGAAGAATTCTTTGGTGTCGATACGACAATCGACAAAGCCTCTGTCAGCTTCAGGTTGTTGCTGCTGCTGTTGTTGTTGCTGCTGTTGCTGCTGTCTCTGAAGTCTGTACTTCTCTGTCCATTCTTCTTTCTCCTTGTTCATTTCTTCTCTGAAGAGCTCTTCTATCAGGTCTTCAGTGATTTTTAACATTCTCACATTCTCTATTTCTTCTGGCTTCGGTATCAGACTGTGTCTGACCCTATGCAAATTCACGTAGGCTTCGTTGAGCTTAGCTAGTTTGGAGCACATCTTCTTAGGAGGATGAGTCGACAATGGATGGCTAGACTGGGAACAACCCGGTTCTTAAAGTGAAAGCGCGGACGTGAAGGAAAACATCCCCCACACGGTTTTCGAGCCGCAACGTTCATGAGAGGGATAGTAAGAAATGAAAGAGCATCAATCCAATATTCTTATAGCTAAACTAACCACAAAGGCATTTTTTTCAAAACACAACATTTTTATTCAAAAATCACTTAACACTAAACAACAACAACTCTAACATTTTTTAACATTAATCCAACACTATAACATCTAACAATTTTTTTCAAATCACAAACATTTTTTCTTCAAATACCATCTACTTTAAACAAGGCTGACAACGTTGTGAATGAAATTGTGATTTCCACTGTTGGAAATCATTAGGCCATTGATGGACACTACGTTTCCTAGCTTGAGACAAAAGATAAGCATAATGGTCACAAAACCATCGATCTACTTTCACATCGTTTCTAGCAGAAGAACGAGGATCAAAATGAGTCACTAAATGTTCTAAGGAATAGCCCAGGCTGCGATGATGCAGAAAATACACACAGTACTGTCCACACACCAAGGAATCTGTGCCTTGTAATTTCACGTTATTGAATCGGGTGGTTTGAGCATTTCTTCTCATAAAGTCGATGATATCGTCTTCCAAAGGGGGCAATCCGTACGAATCGAAATATTCCACACATCCTTCTTGAGGAAAGTAGACGGCTACCCAGTGGGTTCCTGGGAGATGACTTTCGTCCGTGTTGATCACGTAAGCTTGATGGTCTTTAGGTTTGCGATGAGGGAGTTCATCTTTAGCACAGACGACAGGATTCCAAGAAGCCGTATACGAACTATGGTTCAAAAGGTAATAAAGTTCCCAGGTATCCATTGATTTGTGTTTTTTTCTTCTTCACAGGTAATAATAAGTCGTCAATTCGATCCTGACTTTTTGCTTGAAAATGTCTGACGAATAAACGGTTATTCGTTCTGTTTCCTCACTCTGATTCAGGAGAGCTTCGATACGATGGATCTCTTGAGTGGTTAATGGTGGACAAGAATGTTCACGCAAGTCTTTATACCACTGGTGCAACACGTCTTTGTTCGAGATGAGACTCCAAGCTTCGTCCAGATACTCGTCCAATTTTTCTTCTTGACTTAACATCAGGCATTTATCGTGTTGAATTTGACTGGGATGATCGTTTTGACATCCAAAGCAATTTTTCTTGATTAATTCCGTCATTTTGTCGACCAAGTGTTTGGCAAAACAGGAGACTAAATGGGCTTCTTGTTCTGGCCATCTCGACTTCATCATGACAATTTCTTCGTCTTGGGATTCTCCTTCCACGGTCTCCTCACATTCCATGTTCAAAGTTTCTTCACTAGGTAAAGAGGGATAACAGTCTTCCATGGTTTCTAGTAATCTAGAATGACTTCTCTCAAACTGTTGATTTCTATCGTATTGTCAAATTCTGCATACAGGATGACGTTCACTGTGTGCCCTGCTTCCAGTGGACTCGCAAACTGAATTTCCACACGAATCTGGCCAGATTTTATAGGGTGGAAATGTCCCTCGTTGCTGCCTTGGTCTGGAGTGAAATCAAAAGCCCACAAAGCATAGCCTCCTACATAATCCTCGTACGTAATACCGTGACTGGTGTTGGTTCCTAACTGTCCGGTGGCTTCGTACAGGGACAAGTACGATCTCAAGTAATTCTTCTCGGGGTCAAATTTAGGCTCGAAAGGTCGGGTACACAAGGTCTTGCCATCACGACTGACTTCGATCTTGGACACTTTGTAATGCTTAAACTCAAAAGGATTTTCGTTGTGGACTCCGTTGAAGGCTGTATTCTTGACGATACCAACAATCAAACGCTTGGGTAACTGTCCTTGGAACAGATGATCTTGGATCATGGATTGCTGTCCAGCAGGAATGGTGAACGTTTTCACTTCTACGCGTCGTATGGGATACTTGGCAGTTGTTCTGCTTAACGTTTGACTGATATCGTTTCCCACTTTAGGTAACACTTCTACGCGATGCACGTAGAGCTTGGCTTCTTGAATGATAGTTTTGTATTCATTGGCATGGGCCATCAAATGGAAAGTGGCACTGCTACGATTCAGTCTCAGGCGGACATCCACTCCGTTTAGCAAATACTTTTCTTGTAACCACATGTCCAAATGCAAACGATCCATCAGTTCTAAACTTCGCCCTTGCAGAATTTTCTTACGACGGTCATTAAACCCCACATTGTGAGGATCGTCATCTGCTGTCAGGACTGTGTCGCTAAACTTGTCTGTACCTGCCGTGTCAGGTTTCCATACCACGCAAGCATCCAGATGAGTATTCTTGGCTTCTTTTCCGTACGTCAAGAGATTTTCCAAGTAGGCACGATATGGGTAAGTATCCATGCTGCTACTGACCAGTTTGTTATTCAAGTACAAGTCCACTTCGCTGAACAAGGAATGCATGAAATTGTTGACAGGAGCTACTCTAGCATCGCCTCCTGGAATGGTGTTGTCCGTTTTGATCACTTTCACTTTCAAATACAGGTAACTGCTATTCAGATCGATGTAATCTTCGGGTTGTCCTTTGATTTCAAACTCGATGGGAGCGGAATCGGTCAATGAGGAGATGGGATTAAATTCCACCCATTGGGATTCTTGCATGGTCATCATGGTGGGGGGCATGGCAAACAGATCCAGTTCCGTCTTGGAACAAGCGCAAGACTCTCGGTGCATCATTTTTTGTTGTTGCTGTGTTTCAATAATCGAAAACGTCTAAGTCTCGAACGGTTCTTCTTTTCTTGGCCTTTCTCGCTTGAAGTCTGGTGAAAGGGTGTTTTCTTCTTCGTCGTCTCTTTCTGCCTTGTCCTTGCTGAATGCTTGACTCGGTAGCGTGCAGGGCATTTATAGGTGTCTCTCGTTGACCTAAAATGTCTTTACCCGTTTGCAGCAAGACATTTTTGCCAGCCCTCATGAAGGCTTCTTTAGGGTTCTGTTTGTCGATGATGACATTTTGGAGAAATTCTTTGCCTTGCGTCAGTGCCGCATCTTTCAAGGCGTGCAATCCGCGTGTCACCATCGGTTTCAACACCGGGGCCACCGAACGAAAGGCCGATTTTAACATGTCTCCTAAACCGTGTCCTCGCTGTCGAGCCACCCCTTGGTACACTGGATACATGACTTACGAGTCGTGAGAGAACCGTTTTCGAAAATGGAGTTTCACCGTGACTTTTCCTTTGGTGAATGGAATATTTTGTCCCAAATCTCCTTTTATAGTAATGTTGACCGTGTCCAAATACGACTTGCTGACAGGTAAATAGTGAGGATGGACAAATTCGCGGTGAACGTGGTAAGTGTTTCCACCTTCCTCGTCAGCGTTTGCGGCAGAATCCACTTTGAAAGGAATGACACGCAGTAACGGCACAGAGGTGTGTCCCACCACGTTGTACTCCACCACATCGGAGTACACGAACATCAAATTCAGTCCTTGGTTCAGTTCTACTGGGGTACGAAATAACTTGCTAAAAGAGTCGTTGTCGTAAACGCTGGGTGATTCTTTGTTCTTGAGTATGGTCATTCTCATGTTCATGTCTCCACCCAACATGTCAAACAATTCAGGACAAAATAAAATGGACACGATTTTAGTCCGTTCAAATTTTATTAAGAAGCGACGAGCTACTTTGTGGTACTCCATGGTGACACTTTTGTTCTTGACAATGTCAAAAGCTTTCCCAAACACGCCATTAAACCTGGTGGCTATGGTGTTGACCAAATGTTGACCACTGAAATAATAACCTTGGGGAATGGACAAGTGGTAGGTGGCCGTTTTAGTTTTCTCATTATATGTTTTAATGTCAGATATGGTTCTCTTATCCAACTCCTGTTGCAATTGCTCGTCAAGAACTTCCACCTTAAAAGTATTTTGATTGGGAAGGACATTGAGGACTTGGGTCGGGTGAATCATTTCTACTAAAGCCACTTCCCAATGGGCTTCGTGATCTAAGGGGATGGCTTGAGGTAATTTGGCCGTGTAACAGCACAACGCGTTGTGGGGAAACACCTCCATGGAACTGTCACTGGGTAAGGTCAAGTAAAATTGGTTTTGGTGACTCATAATTCCAGAGTTCTGTGGCTGTCCGAGGGGTTATTAATGGACGTCAGAGGCGTGTCTCCGCCCAAAATGGGGTTCTGGTTGTGATTGTTGTTGGAGTGGTGACTGGCACTGACACTGGCACTGGACACAACGTTCCCGTTCGAGGAGAATTTCAGGGACGGATTGGGAAGCAGGTAACCGATGCAACTGCTCAATAAAATGGTCCACAATTGTTTGTCTCCTTGTTGCAAACTCAAATTGGCGATGGCTGCCCCGATGACACAATACACCACGAAGATTTGGCAGAAAAAGACGATTTGCGTTTTAGGCACACGTTCTCCACACCACACCCACAAGGGTTGTTTTTGTAAATCTTGCACAGAAGAACTAGGGGAAGAAGGACTGGTCGACGTAGCTGCGTCTGCTGTGTGAAAGGGCATGATGGTCACTTCTTCTTTTTATAGTCGATGACTTGCGAAGCGTCGATCCAAGAATCGAAACTGGGTGGATATCCTTTCCAACGTACTTTGACTTCTTTGACACGTCGTTTGCCCACTTTACGGGTTCTGCGTTCGAGAATGCTTTCGATGTCGTACACGTCGTCTTCTTTTTTGGTGACACGTTGTAACTCGGGCAAATAAAACGTTCCTTTGAGTACTTCTCCGTTCATGTCTTCCAATTTATAGACGGCAGGATGACGGCCATGCACTCGTCCAGTGACGCGAAACAATTCGGTCGTCCAGTTAGGTAAGTAACCTTTGTCGAAAGTGCGTTTGGTTTTGCCAATGCGCACCCAATCTCCTACGGTCAACTCTCCACTTTTCTTGGGGACAGCCCTCGTCGGGGACGTACCAAACAGACGCTCAAACACCAGCACTTCGTTGTCGGGAGTCACTTCTTGCGGGGCACGTCCGATGCTTCGATGGTAAGATTGGTTGTACGCTTGCACCAGGTGCGGTAAGATGTCGATGTACTTCAGAGTGTGGTGATGCGTAAAATATTTCCACATGCGTTCTTTCAAAGTACGTTGAAAACGTTCCACGATGCTGGCTTTGGTTTCGGGATTCTCGGTGGTAAAAAAATGAATGTCACGTTTCTTTAATTCTTTTTGGAAAGCTTGGTTCAGAAATTCGGTGCCTTTGTCCGTTTGCCATCGAAGAGGGTGACGACCGCTTTGTTTCAACACCCGTTGCAGGGCTCGCACTAACTCGCTGCTCGATTTGGAAGTCAAGGGCACGACCCAGGCAAATTTGGAAAAGACGTCGATGACACAAAACAAATATTTGTAGCCGCGATTGTAGCTGGCCAAATGAGAGACATCGGCTAAATCGGCTTGCCATTGATGATCGATGCCTTCCACTCGGGTGCGACTTCTGGCAAACTTGCGTCGAATGGGTTTGTGTAAAGTGTAGGTAGCTTGTTCTTGTAACCATCGTTGCACTTGAGGTAAACGGAGACTTTTCAGTCGAGTTTTGGCAGCACGATACAATTTTTGAACTCCTGCGTAACCTGCAGGATGCGAGGGATCGTAGTAAATGCTGGCTAAGACTTTTTCCATTTTTTGTGTTGGTTGATGTGTTAATAAGGCACCCACTCTTGGAAGAGGCTACTCTTTTTCTCTTGGGGTATTTTCTTGGATTGCAAGGCTTTGCGTGTGCGACCAGCAATAGGTGTCGAAGAGGAGGAGGATGTCTGTGCAGGGGATATCGGTTCTTGTTTCACTTCTGTCTTCACTTTCTTTTTCTCTTGTGATGAAGAAGGGGTGGCCATCATCTTTTTAATCCATCCAATTCTGGAGGTAGGTGGTGTTGTTAACTTGCGTACTTTTTCTGGTGGAGTTAGAAACCCTTCCTCTTCTTCTTCTCCTTTTTCTGTCTTGACCACTGGTACTGGTACTGGTACTGGTACTGGTGATGGTGCTGGACTTTTCATCAAGGTCTTAAAATCTTTCAGAGTGGGTAGAGCTGTTTCGTCTAAAGCTTTCTGGTGAAAGAGTTGCAATCGTTGCAAGAGTTGACCGTACTTTTGCGATTTTTCTGTTTCGGACAAATCTTGGCGATCCATCAAGGACTGCAATTCGTGTTGTAACTGGGACATTTCGCTCAAATTGGGATTGGGAGGTAAATGCGGGGTGCGTTGTTCTTGCCACCGATGGTATTCCATCCATCGTTTGTAAGGCACTAAAGCTAGTTTTCGTCCTTCCATGGGGTTGTCAGGGGTCGATTCTGAGATCTTGGGACTTTCGAAGGCCTTTTTATCTTGCTCCCATCAGTCCTCCCAACATGGTTCCCAAGACTCCTTTCAGTATGGGGCCTAACAAGAGAGGCAAAATGCCTCCACGTTGAACCAACATCTTCTTTTTTTGACGAATGGGAATTTTTTTTCGAACCATTTGGCGAAGAACGTGACGATGTTTGCCTAAGCATTGTTTCTGGTGTTTGGACAAAGGGATCGTGCCTTTCAAAACGTTCAAACAACATTCGCAGACGGTATCGATGACCTCTTTGGAGGCCGTTTGAATGAGTTTTTTTCGTAGGGGTGGAGAAGCTTTGGACAGGACAGATAACAGGTCCCCATGTTTAGCTAAACGTGGTGGCAGTCCTTTCCTTTTCTTTCCTTGGGGTTTTCTGGAGGGTGACATTTTTGCTTGTGGGTTCCGGGACATTCACCGAACAGACACTAACGTCGATGACTTAACGCACACCCTTTTATCTTTTTTTGGGGCTATCGCTTTGTCATAAAGGTGACAATGTTTTTCCCAAAATCGCCAAGGAATCCTCCCCTTTGTTGACGCCTCTTTTTCTTGGAACGACTGTGTCTTTTCTTAGGGTAATGTCGATGCTTGGCTAAGCGCTTTGTCGGATGACGCGTCTGCCTTTGTCTCTTTCTTTTGTGGCTTCTTGGAGGTGACATCTTTTACAAGTTCACTGATACCCCGACTTGGTCACAGGCTCTTTTTATACTGGAACGCGTCGCCACTGATTGTCTTTACGTTTTATCAGTTTGAGGACAGGCATAACACGTCGTGCAGGGGTACGCAACGGACTAAATCGAGCCAGTTCTTGCTTGGACAAATCCAGTAAACTTTGTAACATGCCCGATCTTTCATGGACTTTGATTTTGGGAGAAGGTACTTTGTGAGCAGCAGCCACTGCCGCTAAATTGGAGGGTCCTGCCACTGGGGAAGTTCTTTTGGGGGTCATCAACGGAGAAGTTCTTGGTGTGATCAACGTCTCCAAGTACTCTTCAGTTCCTGGTGACATCAACGGAGAAGTGGACAAACGTGAGGCTGCCGGAGACGCTGTGGCAGGTCGTGGCTTGCGAGTGTAAGGTTGCGTCCTGGCCGAAGTGCCTCTCTTGCGACTAGTTTTCTTCTTCTGTGGACTTTTCTTTTTCTGGGGACTTTTTCTCTGTTTCTTTTTCTGGGGGCTTCTTTTCTTTTTCCGGGGTGATGGTGGTGGTGTCTGGTAAGAGGAGGGTCCTGCCACTGGAGAAGTTATTCTTCTTGGGGACCTGGTCTTTTTCTTTTTCTTCTTGGGGATTCGTTGGACTTTTGTCTTGGGGATAACTTTGGGGGCATTAGGATCCCATCTTAAGAGTGAGCGAATGATGACCCCTCCTAGAGTACCGCTCCCTCCAGGTTTCAAAATGATTTGTTTTTTGGTTTGAGTGTCGATGCGGGGATCGGCCAGTTGGACCAAAGCGACTTTGTTTCGATCGAAAAAGCGTTTGGTTTGATGAGGAATCTGAATGATTCCTTGGAGTAATTGACGTGCCGTCACCGTGAACCATCGTAAGACTTCTTTGAGACTAGCTTCTAAGACACGGGCTCGTGTTTGTGGATCTTTTTCTCGACTGATGCCATACAAGGCACGAATCAATTTGACGGGAAGATGCGACTGAAGGGACGTCATGTTCACACTGTGTGAGACAGACGAAAAAGGGTCTGAGGTTTTTATAGATTTTTTTCATGGGGAGTGAAATGAAGTCGAGGACGGAGACGTGTACAGGACAGGCCCTCCGTCTTGGCACCAGTGGTGAAACAAGTGGGTACGAAATCGCAAATCCTCGGGGGTCGTAGGTTTCAAATCGACGAGTAAATAGGCGTGTGGCGTTTGAGTGGCATCGTCGTACGCCTGAGTCAGCCAAGGCGTTCCTAACTGTTTGGCTAAGACTTGCACTTGCGATTTATCTCGAGGACTTTTAAACAAGACCACGTAATGCGCATTGAGACTGATGGTGCGATGGGCTTTACTTTGTTCAAACAAATTTTGGGTGATGTAAACGACACTGGCATTACGGTGATGCCCTTTGCGCGTAAACCACAATTTAATTTCTTCTTCGTCTTCTCCTAACATGTCGTCGAAAATGACCAAATGGGTTAGACGGGAGTCAGAGACGATGCCATCGTCTTCTTTAGGAATGCCTTCCACAAACACGATGGAATCGCCTTGACTTTCTCGCAAGAGGCTGTACGCCGATTGCCACTCTTTGTAACACCACACGATCCGTTGAGGGGGTCGATCGATCAAATGATGTTTATGTTCGATCAAACGTTTGACGAATTCGGTTTTGCCTGAACCGCTAGGTCCAGCAATGAGCATGTTAAAGGGATGGCGAAGATACAAAGCCTCCCAACTGGCACGATCTAAGTGTTCGTCGATGACTTTGACAGTAGAGGAAGAGGGAGCAGAGACAGCAGAGGTAGCCATGGTGTGAGAAATGTCACTTGTGACACTAAAAACAAACAAGACAAGAGTTTATATACTTTTTCAGAACACGTTTATTGAATGTTTCAAATATGAACACGAAAGACAAAAATACATACAACCCAAATAGTGATGTACAGGAATATAAAACACAGCAAAACAATCAAAGTGAAATATAAACAAGTGTCTGTACAACATGTTTTGGGTAACGAAGATGTCCTAGGGACAGTGTGTAATGTTCTTACAGTCTCTACTTGAGGTATTGTCACACAAGTGTCCTCCCGGAATGACCTTTCAGGTATGTCCATGACAGTCCTGTCCTGAAGCGAGTGGTTGTTCTCGGTGACGGGTTCTTCTGGCACCGTCACTAACACAGGTTGAAAAGTAACTTTTTTCCTTGAACAACTCTTGTGCATACTGGGCCACTTCTTGGGTCCAAACCTCAAAACCCCCCTTTTTCCAATCACGAACATCTGTCCAATGAGGGTGTAAGTCACAAGCTACACACACATCGTCATACACGTCTTGGGTCGCTAAAAGTTGACGAATCTTTTTTTCCTGTTGAGGTCGAGAAGTATCCAGATGAAAACGCAAGGCTTTGAACAAAAGGAGTTTTTCGTGACCATTTAAGGCCATGGAGGTGGTAAGTACTGATCGTAAAGAGTCCACAAAGAATCGGCTGGTAAACGAAATCCCAGAAAACAAGTCACTAAGACACACACCACTTGTCGTCCAAAATTGAATGGATACAGTTCTTGTAATAATTGATGGTAATGATCCACGGTTTGAATATGGTCATTGAGTTCCTTCCACGGAATCTGTTGGATGACATGTGACATAAACCGTGGCATGACAGCCTGTTTTTATATTCTCTTTTTTTCGGATGCAATAGACGTACTTTCTAGCCAGAGATCTTCGTTCTCCAGTAGGGAATCTAAATCTTGCATACTGTAACCGAAACGTCAGAGTTCGTTTAGGTGTTTCCTCTTCCTCTAAGTAGATTCCACGTAAAATATGTTGGTAATCCTTTAACTTGTCTTCCTCAATGTATTGCTGTAGGTGAATCTCGAAGTAACCATAATCATGAACATGTCGATCATTAGCGACCTCAAAGTTTTGAACAATGTCTGACCATTGAAAGAATTTCTGACGAATCAGTTCTCTTATACCATTCAGGTACCAGTGGTTAAAGATCTGGTGACGTAACGGATGCAATTGTTCTTTACGTTTCACTTGTATTTTGACCAGCTCTCGGTAAATGCGTTCTCTCAACTCCACAGGCAAAGCACGAATGTTCTCTTGTAAAGTATCCATGAATAGGTTATACTAAATTCTCTTTGGTCTGACACAAGAAATGTACTCTTTGCACAAACATGGTTTCACTTCAGTGTCGAATTTAAATCGTTGAGTCACTAATCTACACATTACAATTCGTTCAGAAGTTTCCTCTTTCACCAAGTTGACATTGTGTGAAAGATGTTGGTAATTCGTTAACTCTTCCTCTGGAATTCGATGCAGTACGTTTACAATGTAGTAGATAAAATCGTCCATACCAAACCATTCCTTTTTATAACCAGGAGGTCGTTGATCAATGTCTGTCCAATGGAACACTTTCAATTGAATCAGTCCTTGTATAGCCTTCAGGTACCAGTGGTTCAAACACCGGTGACGTATCGGATGCAATTGTTCTTTACGTTTCACTTGTATTTTGACCAGTTCTCGATAAATGCGTTCTCTCAACTCCACAGGCAAAGCACGAATGTTCTCTTGTAAAGTATTCATGAACAGATTATTATGGTAAAAAAAGTTACTTCAATGTCTCGGTCCCACTAAAGGTAAGTAATGACAATTCGGTGACCATCGAGCATGTTCTACGTAGGCCGAATCTTGCGGTTCCCAGTGGTGAAGTGACACACTGCAACTGAAGCACTTGACTTTATCTCCTTCGCCCAAGTAGAAAAATCCGGCTCTGGCTAATTCTTCGGGGGTCGGTCCTCCCAGATACTTTGGCCATTTTCCTTTGAACGATTGAAGACGATTTTCAAAGTCGCAGTATTCCGACAAACGCACAGGAAACGAATATTCGTTTTTCACAGGTTCGTTTCGATGAGGGTTGAGTGAAATGGGCAGGAGTTTGCTCAGGGCTGGATGACATCCGTAGGGAGGTAAACGTGAAGGTCGACATTCCCCTTTAAAACGAAACCCAGTAAAATGTCCAAGAGGACGAGCAGCATCGCTTTCGCATCCCACAGGTTTGACACGCACAGCATGACTTTCCATGACAGGGGTAGGGGCACTAAAGTTCCCATGATGCTTTACGGCATCGCTCAGGTCACAAGGTACAGCATCGGTCCCATCGCAAGGCTCACAATCGCACTCGTCTGCAAACTCCGTTACGCAATTACAATGGTAACCACATGGACAATCGCAGTTTCCTTCCGGACATTTTCCGTCGCAATGTCTGGGTCTTATCCATCCAGTAGAGAAAGATACAGCTTTTTTACAATCCCCAAACTGGAACGATGTCTCTTTCAAAGTATTCATCTTGTTAGCTCGGTCTTGGTAGTCACAATGAACTATCGATCTTGACCATAGCCCCCTTTTTATACTAGTCGCAATGCAGTCTCCAGTTTGTACATCTTTCCTTTTTTACGTTTTTTATGTCTTGTTTCGGAAGGTACCGTCTCTAAGGTACCGTCAACATTGTACCGTAGTGTAATGGGTGGAAAGGCCATAGAAAGGTAAGGGCAGTGCGGAGACCATCGAGTATGTTCCAGAATAGCTGAATCTTTATAGATACATAGATCCATTCGTAACTTCAGTCCGCAAGCGAAACACTGTACATCGTATCCCAATCCTGACTCAGGTCCCAAGTAGACAAATCCTGTTCTAGCTAAAACATGCGAAGAAGGTAATCCTTCCCTATCCGTAGGCCATTTCTGAAACGTGTCCAATCGACGGGCACAATCACAATAGTCAGGTAAGAAGACTTGAAAATGGTAGGGTTTGAACTTGGAGTTCTCATCGGTTTTCTCACTCGATTCTTGCTGTGGCGAAGTCATCTTTCTGGTGGGTGGCTATCCTCTTACAACCAATGTTTTATACCAACGTGTCCATACGGTAAGGTGAAATGATTGGGAAGTCGAACTCGCTTCTGGTACACGATTTGATAAACTTTTTCCAAAGGTCGACTGACGATGTGGTGAGTGGGTAAACGTACAATCTTGTTCGGTTGGTGAGTGGTCACTTTAAAGTTTCCATCCTCTCCCGATTGCAAGGCTTCTTTCAATACCCCAAAGTTGACCACACGACTGGTACGATAATTCAGAGTCAGTCCTTTCACTTTGCACGTCGTGTGCACTTCTCCTTGTTTGTCCCGGTATTCGTAGCCGTAATTTTTGGGACCGCCACTGACGAAACTTAGAATCTTGTCGTCGGGATGCTCGTCTGTCCAGGCTCCTAAACGGTCTCCTTCGATGTTAGGGTGATGTTGAATCGGGTGATGGATGTAAATGCAACTGTCCGTGTCAAAGTACAGGACGCGTTCTTCTAACAGTTCTAAAGCTTCGTACAATTTTAAGCGAGCATGGGCTGTCACGTAAGCCGCAATGATGACATTTCCAAAAGGATCGTCTTGTACAAAGTCCAGATCTTCTTCGTAATTGACCAAGATCAAATTCTCTCGAACGACGTCCACGTGTTTCATGTATTTGGTTTTGTCGTGAATCATCTGGAAGTAGCGGGAAGGTTCTGTCAAATATTCCGTCTTGGGTAAACACGGTCGTTGTGCCATTTTACCCCACAAGCAATTTAACATCACTTTGGCAAACGATCGCCTGCCTTCGTTTTTCTCGATGTGGTCTAAAGTGATGCCTTCTTGTTCGTAATATTTCTCTTTGAATTGTATTTGGTCTTCGGGAGTGTGACACCAGGAAGGATAGCCGCTGGCTTCTTGCTTCAGTTTCAAAAAGGCATCCACGTAGTCGGCGAAAATGCCTTTCTGACTGGGATCACCCTTGCGGTACTGTTGTGTCTTGGGAAAGTGGCAAATCTCGTATACTTCTAACAGTTCGTATCCCATGTCCAGAGCTTTGAACAATTCTACGCTGACCCAGGTTCCCGTCAAGGCCCGTTCTTCCTGGCTGTGATAACAAGGCTGGTCTTGGTTGCACGTTTCGGCACAAGTACGGCACAAGGGAAACATCAGTTTGCCTTGACAATGGTGAGGTAAGACGGGATGGTAGAGGTTCGTGGGAGGCAAAACTTTGCACTTGATCAAGCCTTCGTATTGTCGAATGTTTTTCAGGTCGATGTGTTCCGTCAGCAATTGCGGGTGCCCTACAGGAAAGCGACAATATTTACACACGTAGGGATACAGCGAACACACATCCAAGTATTTGATTTCTTCTCCTTTCTTTTCGTCGGCTTGGTACAGCAAACAGGTGGCATTGGTCCTTCCTCCGTACAAACTATCCCTCGGGTTCAGCGGGTCCATGAACTGGTAACTTTCCACGAGGCGTTTAAACTCGGGATCGGTTTTCATACGGTGATCGTACTCGTGTTCCCACATTTCCACCACTTGGTATCCTTGCTGTTCTAACTTTAGGCGTCGCTGACAAGTGTCCTGGTACAAGTCTTCCATGGTTCGTTGCAAAAACTGATTTTTAGTGCCACGGTCAGGGTAACAGACGGGACATCCGTGAAATAAGCAACCGTTAAACTCGTACACGATCTTGGGGTTTTCTAAGTCCCAGCCATCAACCGAATACGTTCCAATGGTCTTTTCGCCTCCTCCGTTGCGGGCATGCTGAATCCATTTGTCTTCCTTGTCGCACAAG
This sequence comes from Sinohyriopsis cumingii, assembly GCA_028554795.2. NCBI lineage: Eukaryota > Metazoa > Mollusca > Bivalvia > Unionida > Unionidae > Sinohyriopsis > Sinohyriopsis cumingii. The sequence goes on from CM068829.1 coordinate 144,402,795, forward strand.
TAATGTAACCAACGTAGGGCTTTGACCGAGTATTGACGCTTGACATAGTGGGTCGTTTGAGGACTGATGACAGCCACGGTATTTTCAGGCATGAATCGTTGGCGGTACACTAAGGAACACGCTTTGGCAATGGTGCAAGCTTCTTTCAAAGGATCGACCCCTCCGTGTTCCATGAACAGTTCTCGAAATTTTCCACAGCAACGCCGTAAAATGTCCACGTCGGAACGACAATACTTTAGCATTTCTTCCTGAAAGTCGAAAGGGTCCGAGGCGTGAATCTGGTACCAAGCGTAGAAAGCTTCTCGTTGTTCGGTACGCATGTTGTCGGGGTCGTAATAGTGAACCTCAGGCAAATGGGGTAGAACGGCGTGTTGATTGGCTTCCGTATTGAAAAAGTGTGGAAAGTACCCTTTAGCCATTTCTGTCATTCCAAACGTTTTAGGCATTCGACTCAAAGGCATGGCCAAATAGCTCATCGAATCTTTAAACTGTACTTGTCCCACTTGCATGAAAATGATTTTGGCTCCGTTCAAAGTCACTTTAGGACGCTCGGTGCCTTGTTCCGTATAGTACCTCAAAAGAAACTGTCCATCGTATCCGGAGAAATTGTGAGCCATCACCGTGGCATGACGATGACAATCTCCGTAACGTTCGATGTCCTCTTGGCTCCACGTCTTGTCGACGGGGTCTAAGACCCATTGGGCAAAATCGGCTAACGTGTTTGGTCCCCGAAAGATTTTTTCACGCCCTCCGGGTATCTTGCTGCAGTGAGGGCAATGACTGAAGATAGGTTCTTGAATGCACTTCTCGCACGCTCGATGAGCCACGCAGAAATTAGGAATGTGAATGCCGGTCTCTTGCATGCATTCGAAATCGAAAAAGATGAAATTGCCTTTCTTCTTGTGACCGTCCTCTTTCTCTGGTGGGGGTTGGTATTTTTGCACGTAGCATTGGTGTTCCAAGTCCACGATGTGGTGACAAATGTGACATTTTTTCTTTCCTCGACATACGTGTGCCTTGGCAGCATTGGTACATATGACTTGTTCACACGTAGGGCACAATCTCAGGAGTTGACAAGCACATTTCTTCTGTGAACCTTGCGTTTTCAGATGTTGTTGGTAACAGGTAGGGCTGACAAACGTGCGCAGACAAGTGGAACAAGGCACTGGTTCTTCGCTCAGACAGGGTGAAGAGGCCAAACATCCTGAGCATTTCAATCCACAATGCTTGTGTTGCTCTCGATTATTATAACCATGGTCACATTTCTCACAGTAATAACCGTATCCCAGAAATCCGGTGATACTGGTAATCGTATCGAAATGGTCATCGTGATGATAAACATGAATGTATCTTCCGTCCTTAAAATCTTGGCCTCGAAACAATAGAGGTCCGCGCATTTCTTGAGGGTGCACTTTCAAGGTGTATCGTGGAGCTAGGACATCTTGCAATTTTTGCATCTCAGGAATGCCGCAGGGTGTGTCTTTGGGCAATCCGGCTTGTTGTAACAAGAGTTCTGCTTCGTTTCGTTGTTTGGCTCGGTCGGAACGTTGAATAGTGTCCCAGGTTCTTTTCCATTCTACCGTGTCGTTCTTGTTGGCATAGGTTCGTCCCACCACGATGGCACGGGCTAAACACATCTGGTCTTGAGGGTTGTTAATTCGGACGAGACTTGTTTTGGTGTTGCGAAGGTCGTCTACCAATAACATCTTTTTGCGTCCAGTCCCTTGAGGAGGAGAGACGTGGGTCATGTCCAGTGTGGCTTTTCCATCGGTGATGTCAAACTGGTCATTAGATTGTTGCACGTGTTGAATCTTGTCCATGACTTTGGAAGCAGTCAATTCTGCAGGGGTGCTAAACTCGATCCAAACAGGGGATTTCAAACCGTCGTGTTGTATGGAAAGTCTCAAGCGATCGTCTTCTTTGGGTTGACATTGCTGCTTGAGTGCAGTGAGCAAAGAATCCCACACCTCGGTGATGAACACTTCTGCTTTCTCTAACGGCACTTCAGCCTTGAAATCTTTAAACTTCACCGTGTATTTGTAAGCCGTGGTTCTAAATTTTCTAGAGGAGCGCTTTTCCGTCTCTCGAATGGAATAGTACTTTTCAGGGTTGACTAAGGGTGGTGAACTTGGTTCAGAGGGTTCGGATTCTGGTTCACTCATGTCCTCTTCAAAATCACTGGCATGAATTTGTGCCAAGATTTCAGCCCTGGTACGAGGCGATAGATCACGTTTCTGCCTCTTACTTTCTTCTTCTTCTTTCTTCTCGAATGAATGGGATCGTTTCATCTTGAAAGCAAAAAGTCAAATGACTCAAGTTCAAACACCATAAACTACTTTATAGTCATAGCAGACCAGCGTATATAAAAGGGCGTGTGTCTTGTCCTTTCACTATTCATTTCACTCTCAAGCCGAGCACAACGATGGAAGAGACTAACCAGATGGAACGTTTCGTCAGAGCTTTGCGAGGGGTCATTAGAAAATTCTCTTCAGACCAGCCGACGGACTACTCTCCTTCCTTTAGAGATAAAAGTCAAGATACTTGCTATATCTGTCAGAAGAAAGGGCATTGGTCTTCAGAGTGTCCAGACCGTCAAAAAAGAACAAAAACAGGGACTAAAAGAGACAAAAGTCAAGATACCTGTTATTATTGTCAAGAAAAAGGACATTGGTCTCCAGATTGCCCAAAAAAGAAACAAGAGGAGTCAGAAGAAAAGAGGAATTCTTCAGAAGAAAAAGAGAGGGATTCTTCGGAGGAAGAGAGGGATTCTTCTGAGGAAGAAAGAAGACAGGTGAAGAAAAAGAAACAGGAGAAAAAAAGAAGAAGGGAAGAAAGCGAGGAGGAAGAAGAAGAGGAAAAGAGTGTGACGGTGAAGAAATTCAAAAAACAGAGAGACTAAACAAGGAGAAAAGAAGAAATAAATGAACTTTTAATTAAAGTGTTGTGTTGTGAATTGTGAATTGGATTGTAAAAAATGGAGAAAAGAATAAATTAATGATATAAGGTAAGTGTCTTTGAGTTTTGATTTTAAAAAAATAAGAAGCTACACTCACGCACTCATACACAGACACGTACTATATGGGTAAAATGGGTGAGTTTTTTTAGTTATTGGCAAATTGAAATTGTATTTCTTTTCGAGAAATGTGGGTGGCCCTGAAAAGGGCCTTTTTTTCTTCATGGTGAAAGGGTGAGTTTAAGCAATCAACTTTAACTGCCTTATGCCTTTGCCACGGCCAAGGCCTACTTCTGGACTGCGTAATGTTGATGATGATTGAGTTGAAATCACTAAGGGTGGTACGGTAGGCTTAGTCACAGGGTTGACGTGTTTAGCTCGGGAAGGTCGTATTCTCTTCGGTCGTGATAAAGAAGTCTGATACATTTGTTTCAGACTTCTTAACTCCGCTAAAATGTCCAACAGTACCGTGACCGTTTGATTTTCACCCTCTTGTTTCTTTGCTGCTACTTCTTCTTGCTGTTGCTGTTGTTGTTTTTTTCTTACCTCTTCTTCTTGTTGCTGTTGCTGTAGGAGAAAAGCCTGTTCCGCTTCCTTTTGTCGTTGCATAAATTTCTCCAATTCTTCTTTCTGTCTCTGTCTAAAATTTTCCACTTGCGGTAATGAAGGTTCCGGAACAAATTCTTGCGAGGAGAGAAAATCCACAAAATCCCAATTCACCTCTTCTGAAAGTAAGTCCGAGTTCCCTTGGGCGGTCTCCCCTGCTGGTGCACCCCAATGGATCGTTTTCTGAGTTTCCGTCATGTTGAATCACTGTCGCATAGATTGACTGCACACAAGCGCTAGCGAATCTATATTGACTACGTGACGTCACAGACTGCTCTCTTCGGATTGGATGAGGGCTGACTGAATTCTGTAACGCGTGTTCGGATTGGTGAATGAACTCAATCCGTTTCAATCCTTTCTGTCCCTATAAATAAGCGCCGTTCACTGCATTGATTCACCTATTCTCGGAGCCTCAACATGTGGACCGACGTTGAATCTTCAACCCTTGTGTCAACAATGATGTTCAGGACGGACATGCTCATGTATGTCCGATCCAAGTGGACCGTTGTCCACAGGACCAACAGCAGCCTGTGGATAAGAAGAGTCTATATAGAGAGACAAGGTTGCCTCAAGAGGACTCTGATGTATGGCCCTGCTGTAAGACGAAGTTTGAGGACAAGAAGATGTCGCAAATGCCCTTTATGTTAAGGGCATATTAACATAAACCAAAGGCCCTTTTCAGGGCCAGCCATATTTCTCGAAAAGAGATAGTCTTTGAATTGCCTACCCCTTTTTTTAAAAATTTAAAAAAAAAAAATCCCATGTTAAATTCCCCTTGTCCGTAGATTGTCCCACGATTTATTCCCATGTTAAATTCCCCTTGTCCGTAGATTGTCCCACGATTTATTCCCATGTTAAATTCCCCTTGTCCGTAGATTGTCCCACGATTTTTCGCCATGTTAAATTTCCATTGTCCGTAGATTGTCCCAAGGGGTTCTGTAATGCTAATTCCCATTGTCCGTAGGGTATCCCTATTCACTACTCAGATGCCTTACAATACAGTGGCAGTGTATGTCAACTATACTGAGTGGTAGTCATTGATGTTACATGGTGAATACTGAGTAGTGGTCACTGATTTTACATTGTGAGTATCCTCAACATAACTACATGCTAAAAGGTCTTTTCAAATGTGCATGTTACTAATTTGGATTTGATACATGTTTTAAGTCCTAGAAGGAAAAAATATATTGTGTACTCTACTTTGAGTTTATGAAATATATTTACCCATTTGTAACTGCCATCACGAAATCTAGGTGCACTTCCAATTCATTACTAATTGTCATAAAATTAACATAATGGTGTAATGACCAATGTGATATGATCACGAGATCTATAGTTATTGTCATCCAGATGCCGGTATCCTCAAAAACTGCGGTGGAAGCAGTGGAGTGTATTACCCTACCTTTGTTCGCTCTCCCGTAATGACCTCATGCCTAAAAATAGCTCGCACTGACAGTGTCTTAAATCCTACGATCAAACTTGTTAACTGGGCGGGATACGTCTAGTTAACCAAAGACCATGTACCCTGGGCAAAATTACCTTACCTAATAGAATATCAATCTGTTACATAAACGAAAGTGTGGTTACAATATCGTATTCCTACTATGTGGGAAATCGAAGTAAATTTATATTCTTTATTTCAGTAATTTAGGCCATCGTTCTATAATAATACAATAAGGGTTACTAATTGAGCCAATACAATTCTTATAGTCCAACTGTCAGATATTAAATAAAAATATTTTTTTTTGGTCTAGCTAATAAACAGTATATATACTGTGTAATTCGATGTGAAATCAAAGTATATTCCCTATGGTGGACAGGCAGCCAACATTTATGTTAATATTTTTTCTCTAATATCTTGGCAAAATAGAACATTAAATGCATGGTGTTTGACATAAATTAATAGTATTTTTTCTGAAAAGAAGCTACAAAAACCCATCTTAAGCAATCTCATGTTCACGTTTACCTGCCTCGATAATAATTTTAAGGCTAGAGCAAAGAAATTTCCAGAGAAGAAAGATAATTCTCTGCGTTGATATTTGTCAACGTTCTGTAATAACTTGTATTTTTTATAATACATACATTTTGTTTACTCATTTACATTTTCATGCCAATTTTGACGCCAACGATAATTTCAATGTCTGAAACAGTAAATGCATGAAAAGTTTATAACGCGCATATTTTTTCGCACTAAAACAAATTCAAATAATCTTCAGGAATTTTGTCACCATGGCCATAAATATCAAATTAGTAATATTTTCCTCAACATTTTTCTGACGATTGTTTTCCTTTTAACATGTCTTTATTTAGATTGCCATTACAAATTCTGTCTTGTGATTTGAATGAATGCACCACTGAACGGACAAACTGATGTAGGTGTATACAAGCTGGAAATATAAGAATAAACGTAAAAATAAAAGATAAATAAACAGAACTACGAAATATATGAATTTACGCATGTACGAGAATAAATAATATAATAATGGACCAGAAACATCTCGATAAACGGATAATACAATAATACTGAAAACAGCCATGTAAAACACAAGATTCAAATTACTACAATGAACGGGGTTTGCTATTTACAGAGGGTTGTGTGTGATTTGGATTTTGAATGTAGCTTTAAGAATTTTTCAGTCATATCGCTAGGATGTCTGCAGTTTATAGTGATGTCTAGCACTGGGGCACCATGAAGCAGACATGCAGTATGATGTCGCACCCAGTCACATTATTCTGACACCAAACCGACTAGTCCTAACACTAACCTCTTAATGCTGAGCGCCAAGTGATGGAGCTGTTAGTACCATTTGTTTAATATAAATCTTCGGTATGACTCGGCCGGGGGATCGAACCCACGACCTCCCGCATCCGAGGCGGACGCTCTAACCACTAGGCCACCCGAGCGGTCCAGAGGGTTGTATTTACTGCTGTATTCTACATAACAATAAAACGATTATCTTCTTAGCCGATACAATAAAAATAATTGCAGGACAGAAAGACAATAAAACAAGTCTTTATTTGTTTTATTTACCAACTTTGGTCAACATTTTATCTTTGGTATTTTGTACACTGATATGGGCAAAGCAACCGGTTCACAGAATACAAGACACTCATGGAGTATCGCAATGTCTTGTGGGTAAATGACTTCTTATTATATTTATAGCCATAAGGTTTATTCGAAACCTACCTTATTTACGTGAATATGCTCTTTCAATTTTCGTTCTGTACATTTACGCCATCATAAACTCTCGTATACGTCATATATGCCTCTGGTTCCTCGCGAGTTCAACACGCGACCAGGTCAGCCAGGGCGGCTGCCTCGATGTGTCATTGTGAAAAGCAATAAAACTCCCACTTCCTCGGCATGTTATAGCCGTAATGTGTTTCAAATGGCTTTTACGATAAAAAAGAACCAAATAATCACTCCCCCACCCCCCCACCAAAAAAAAAAACAAACATCCAACACAAGACCTGTTCGCGACCACAACTGGCTATTCTGTTATACGTCCACAGTCCCATTTTAAGTCCATATATATTGGGTTAAAACTCAGATTTTTGACTGCTGGTTATGTTGTAAATATGCCCATGTAAGTAAATTATTTTAATCTCAAGAACATATTACTGAAACTTGACATAAACAGTGTTGTGGTTAGAGCGTCCGCCTCGGATGCGGGAGGTCATGGGTTCAATCCCCGGCCGAGTCATACCAGAGACTTACAAAAATGGTACTTTCGCTTGGCACTCAGCATTAAGAGGTTAGTGTTAGGACTGATCGGCCTGGTGTCAGGATAATGTGATTGGGTGGGACATCATGCTACATGTCTGCGGCATGATGCCCCAGTGCTAGACATCACTATAAACTGTCACACTGCAGACATAGTAGAGATATGACTGAAAAATTGTTAAAGGGACGTTAAAAATCCAAATCACACACACACACACACACACACACACACACACACACGCATATTTCACCCATTCGAAAGCTGAAGTCGTCGATCACTAACGGATGTCCGGCACACTGGTCTGATCTTACCAATGTCCTGATTAATATGCATCAGCAGCATCCGTGTACTCTCAAATACTTTTACGACCAGTAAATCTTGTATATGAATACCCACTATTGTCTTTCTCTCGGTCCCGCTTGCCAAACAAGAGGTCGCGAGTTCGAAGCTCGCGATGGAATCCCAATTTTTAAAAATACATCGTTGCATTGTCATGTTCAGACTTTGTTTTAAACACGCTCGTCCCAATTTTTTTGTTTTCTATTAATTTTTACTCGTGTTCCATGACGGGCAATTAATCTAGTTGTCTAATATTGGCCTTAGTATTAGTCTTTTACATTCGGAGCTATCTCGGCTATTTCTGCCAGACAGAATTATGCCTCGGATGTACGTCTACGCTGTAATTTACAGAAAGATCGCACATTTTGTTTAACGGAAATCCCCACCCCAAAAAAACAAAATTTAGTAGTATCACCGTATCACCTCGGCTATTTCTACCAATGAATGGACTGTAGGATTGACAGAGTTTACTAATGAAAAAAAAAATAGTTCGATCGTTCGTAATAACTCGGTCAATTGTTGTTTTGTAAATAGTCGAAGCAGTCAAAATGGTAGCTATCGACATACTTTCGAGACATGATCCATATGATCGACTACGCAGTTGTGAATGAATCTCCAGATCCGAATCAAAGCTGCAAGCGTCTCTTATATGTGAACATTTTCAGCATGTAAGAGGGGGGGGGGGAGGGGCAAGGTATACCAATATTTACCTAAATTAAATGTCCACGCGGTCTGTTGAACATTACTGATCAATCAGTTTGACAAACCTTGCGATACTAAGCCACGGTATTTCAAATAATCATTTTACTTGCCAGATGTGTTTAAGCCGTTGTTTATTTAGTAAAGGGATAAGGGTTCATCGCACCACTCGAGTCATTACACCAAGTACTGGGACCTTATTATCTCAAAGGAGTACGAAAATAAACATACATTGCAATGCATTTTAACTGCAGGTAGCATCTACATAACATTATGGTAATTATAAATAGGTGTGTGTGTGTCTGTGTGTGTGATTTAGCTTTTTAACGAAGCTTTAACAAGTTTCCAGTCATATCGCTACGGTATCTGCAGTGTGGCAGTTTAAAGTGACGTCTAGCACTGGGGCATCAGGCCACAGACATGTAGCATGATGTCCCACCCAGTCACATTATCCTGACACCAGGCCGACCAGTTCTAAAACTATCCTCTTGCGACTTGGTGCATTTTGTGACGTTGAAGAACAAAAGAAAGAGTTTTTTTTTGGTGCCATGACACGAAGCACCATGTGCCACTCAGTCACATTACCTTGACACCAGGCCGACCAGTCATAATACTCTTCTCTTAATACTGAACGATTAGTCTCATTTTTAGAAGTCTTTTGTTTGACTCGCCCGAGGTTCGATTTCGCGATCTCTCGCATCCTAGGGGACACTCGAATCAATTAGGCAAACGGAACGCGTGTGTGTGTCCGATTTTGATTTTTAACGTAGCTTTAACAATTTTTCAGTCATATCGCTAGGATGTCTGCAGTGTGACAGCTTATAGTGATGTCTAGCACTGGGCATCATGCCGCAGACATGTAGCGTGATGTCCCACCCAATCACATTATCCTGACACCAGACCGACCAGTCCTAACACTAACCTCTTAATGCTGAGCGCCAAGCGAGGCCGCTGTTAGTACCATTTTTATAAGTCTTTGGTATGACAAGGCCGGGGATCGAACCCACGACCTCCCGCATCCGAGACGGACGCTCTAACCACTGCCAACGGAGCGGTAAAGTTGACAGGATATTTTCCTCATATCTTTCTTAACATACTGCAAAATCAGTCTCAATGGACAGCTCCGTTTAAATAATACCCGTTCATTAAGGACACCTATTTAAAACTCATTTTCATGTTTGCTATTAATGTCTCTTTGAAGTCAGCCGTAACTGCATATCGTATTGTAAGACTGAAAATAATATCCTACAATAAGACTGGTAGCAATACTTACTGGAGCCTTTTCAACCCTATTTCAATCCATGTGGGCTTTGCCTTTTTAAACTTTGAATCCTTATTTTAATAGATTTTAATAGGTCTCTCTCTCTCTCTCTCTCTCTCTCTCTCTCTCTCTATATATATATATATATATATACACACACACACATACAAAACAGAATTATTCACTGTTACAATATATCTGTTGTTCGTGGCATAAGTTAGATATTTCTATTTGAAATAAAGATATCTCCAAGGCAAAACTGAGATATCGGTTAAAAATAGATACCAATACAAATCTATCTGACAATGATATTAACCCAAATGGATTGCCTTAAATATAAAACAAGGGTATTAACCCAAATGGTTAGCATGATTAAAAATTACTATGGTTAAATCATCTTTATTTTTCAAGCAGCCTACTTCCCAATTATACGAAAGAAAAATAATTACATTTGCTAATGTTTTATGAGTCTCATATGTTCCACACTGTTTCAACACTCAGTGTTTCTTGTTTTAGTGTACTCATTCCTAACCTTCTTTTAATACAAGTTGACACCATAAAGGTGGTACTGACACGCTCGCTTGAGAATGACATTTTAAACCTAGGACAACAAACAATACCCAGGTGCCCGAGATTTCCTGAAACGCATGGTTATGGGTTATTTTGACAATCTAGTGTAAATATTTTGACGTTTGACTTCAGGTATAACCATTCTCCATATAAGTTAATTTGGGCACAAAACGACTTTAAATAGTTAAGATTTCTTCTGATCATTCTCACATTAACTTGTAATAAGTATCTTCGTCAAAGACTTCATTTTAAACACAGTGCTGGAAAATGGTTCTTGACTTACCTCGAAACTGTTATTTTTCACCAACGAAGACCATACAATTTAAAACTCTTCGGAAGCTCATACTGACTTACTATCGCCGCCTACCCTGCTTTGCAGGCTTTCGTCACAAGTTATTGAAATAGCTCGGGCATTACTTCATAGTTGTGGGTTGAAAGGTATTACTCAGTCAATAGAGCCGTCGACGAAGGATTGGACATTAGCTCACATCGAGACTAAAGTTAAATCTGCTGGCGTAGCTATAAATAAATAATTGCAATTCTCTGAATGTATACGCCCCCTTACCTGAGCGACGCACTTTCAGAACGTCGCACAGTTTTAATTACCTATCATGGACAACTGTTTTCAGTGAAGGTCTTTCAAATTAAAACTGGGTCATTTCAACATGTTTTGTTAGGCGCGTTGAGATAGTATTAACTGAAATTAGTAGCGTAGCAACCGCCCATGCAAATCCCTCAAAGGTTGGCGGTAGGTCCAGCATGGGCACACATTTACATGATTTTCTTGTGAGTGGGGTTCTCTGAATTCGCCTAAACACTTGTTAAAACAAACAAATCGTTTGACAAAAACCAATACCCATGAAAGTGATATATTTCAGCTGTGACTGCTATTAGATTTCGGGAGCCATAAAGTCTGAATATGTAAGTACGTTTGGAGATAGGTGCATGTCTACCCTCAGCGCTTGCCAAATTACCCCCCCCCCCCCCCGCGATACTCAATCACACTTGCCTGATAAAAGAGAAAGGACTTGATACGGACTATTGTTCCCTTACTGACTATATAGTAGTAAAAAAGTAACGTCTTTTTTGTTTGTGTGCAGTTTTTAATTTTCTTACATCATCTGGAATTTTCAGTCTTGTCACTTTTGCTGCAATAATGTCCACTCATAGTCAGACTTGTACACAGTGATGCACTAAGGGAAAATGGCGACCGGGGCGACGACTTTTTTTTGCAATTTATTTTTTTTCTGCTGCTTTGGCGTCCAAAGACCTCTGGCGCTCGGGGCAATGCCGCCCCCCCCCCCCCCCGGTAGGTATACTACACCTTGTACATGAACAGCAACCAAATGAAAGTGAAGCTACGGAAACCGATTTGAGGGGAATAGCGTCTTTCCAAGCCAATTTGTCATATAAAAGAGGACTAAATGAAATAATTATGATAACAACGAACTGAGCTACAACATGAATAATGGCATTGCAACCTTTATTTGATTTGAACTTACATGATAAAGTTCTAACCATGTTACGTTTTTCTCATAAAAGAAGGATTCAAACGTATTCCGGCTGTCAAGAGACACTCTTGGGATATACAATTTTCAACATGTCTGTCCATATTTTCTTACCTCGTTCCTAACATTTCAAAAATTCAGTGTCAGTTATATGTTTATTTAGTCCATACAAAACTTCATTTGCACAGATGTCACAGTTATATAGTATAACGCGGTTGACAATATTATCACATGTATCTTGTTACACATTGTTGTATTCAGTTGCTTACCAAGAAACGCACAGTTTGAAATGAACGTTGCGACCTGTTTGATCATTCCTCTTTGTATTCACGGAGTAGATTATTTTTTTCTCACCTCGTCAACAGTTATTGACCTATGATTGTCTGCGTTTTGTATGGGTATGTTTCTAAGCACAGGACTGACTATATATATATATATATATATATATATATATATATATATATATATATATATATATATATATCGTTAAGGAAACATTATCAGTCGCAAATGTCTACTAGAAAAAGATTCCAGATGTAAATACGTTACGAAAATAACCAGTATTTTCCAAAAGTGGCCATTGTACTATCAAACTGAAAAGCACTGCTCACACATAAACAGCAGGGATGGGGTGGGTGTACAATTAGGGATGAGTTGAGATTTCTGTGTGTTGTTATTAATTCAATCGTTATATTGTTTTATTTCCTGTATCGAACATTCAAACACGGGTATGTTTTCCCATTCCTGCAAGGTTAAGAACGACGAAGGTTTAGATAGCATCGTTATTACAACAAATTCGATCATTTCTTGTTATATTTAACAATTTTAGTCATATCGTTACGATGTCTGCAGTGTAACAGTTTATAGTGACGTCCAGCATTGGTGCATCATGCCGCAGACACGTAACATCATGTCCCATCCAGTAACATTATTCTGACTATTCCAGTCCTATTATCCTGACTTAAGACCGACTAGTCCAAACACTAGGCCCCCGAAGCGGTATATTGTGAAAGTCTTCAATTGTAGAATAAAAGTTAACTTGTTGACAAACAAAATACTGTTTTCTTTAATTTCTTTGTCTCCACTCCACATGTATGCATGTATGTATGTATGTACGTCATTGATTATTGGGATGAAGTGTATGTATGTGTGCGTGCGTGCGTGCGTGTGTCATTGGGAGGAAGGCTAGAGTTATTCTCTTTCAAACAAGCGAATCCAAGGAGTTCGCTACTTTTCTTAGGTCATTATGGAGATTAACTTCGACGTTTGGTCTGCTTAAATCATAGTAAAAGGAACATGTATGGTTACCTTTAGAACATTAAAGTCATAATATAACACCCATTATCAAATTAAGTTTAAGTTCATTTTTTTAAATAAGGTAACGTATTCTGTAAAACTGCATATATTTTGAGTCCAAAAACGAGGCTGTAACGTACTAAGTCAGCTATGACAAACTATCCTTAAAATTAAACCCATCCTAGTCATGTTCATTTTTAAAATGAACACCAAAATGTCCTAAATTCAACAGTGTCTCTTATGGAGACAAATTGGGAACATTGATCAGAATCCAAAATTTCACCTAACAATGACAGAACGCTGAAAGTAACACTTAAATTAAACCATGCATGCCAAACTTAGGTACAGCCGTTAGTCTAAAAACGCCTCAAAATGATGATGCGAATTGTTCAAATTTTATCTTAGGTGCGACCTTATCTATGTAAAAGTGTAGGAGAAAACTGGTGATAATAATAAATATCGTTATCATGCAGAAATGAAATTGATTTATTGGAATTATCACAGGATACAATGCCACCATAAAATGCAAAATAAATCAACTCCTTCCGAATTCTTTTAAATTTAAAGCTGCGCACCGTTTTTGAAAATCCAGTTTTAATTAAGGAGAGTGTTTGTACAAAAGCGAAGGTGAGGCAGACGCACGATATAATGGTGGATGGTCACACGGAGTACGGAAAAGGAAAGGATGGAATAAAAGTCTCAATTTACTACATTCCGTTTTTTCCCCACAGAAAGCAGGAAATAAAAAGGCATGACATTGGCGTTTGCAATGGAGCCATCAAAGTAGCTTTTTTCATTTTTGTAAAAGAATATACCGCTGAATACACCGTATAGTCAAAGAAAATAAGTTTATGTTATGTATGTTATATTTCCTTCAAGTACTTGCCCGCCATGCCTTAACATTATTTATAATTATTTTTCGCTGTTTTCGAACTTAGAATTAAACTCTGCCATTGTTAAAAAAAACCTCAACAACAACAACACCCCATAAAAATACTCCCTGAAGGGCAAAACAATACAAGTAAACAACAGCATGAACCATTTCATTTGTATTAACAATACATATTAAATAACGTTCTTATATTTCAAAGCTCACTCTACGATTACTCCAGTTCACCCTACGATCTCGCCAAGCTCACCCAACGTTTGCTCCAGCTCACCCTACGATTGCTCTAGTTCATCCTATGATTGCTCCAGCACACCCTACGTTTACTCAAGTTCACCCAACGATCTCTGCAAGCTCACCCTACGATTGCTCCAGCTCACCATACGATTGCTTCAGTTTACCCTACGATTGCTTCAGTTTACCCTACGATTGCTCCAGTTCCCCCTACAATCTCGCCAAGCTCACCCTACGATTACTCCAGCTCATCCATTTTGAACGATTTGGCGTGTCATAGTTTACAATCTGTTGGCGAACTGACAAACGAACGAACGACTTGTACTGAAACCTTACCCACCTTTCTGAATCTTATTTTAACTTGTAACCCGAACCCGGTTATTTTTTGCGAATCAGCAGACAAATTTCACTCAAATAATATTTGTTGAAATGTTACGTGTTTAACTGCAATAAATGTAAGGCGTGTACATGCAAGAGACGAAAATTTAGGCCTGAGCTTAGCCTAAACCATTGTAACAGACACTGTTCCTTTCTTGGTTGTGATGATGAGTCACAAAGATAATTTACATTATTGATGAACAGAGATCTCGTAAACCTAAAACTCTTTATGGAGTCAGATGACCAGGTTTGTTACCCCCCTTTTTACCTGTTGAACCGTTCACTAAATACAGCTAAATTACCCCCCTTTTTACCTGTTGAACCATTCACAAATTACAGTTAAATTACCCATTCAGTGGAAAATGGTCACTGTAACACCCATGTATAAGAAAAAATGATAAAAATTATACGAGTTATAGACCAATATCAAATATTTAGCTGCATTTCAAAGTTGTTTGAAAAGACTGTCCACAAACACCGTTTGGATTTCTTCTTATCTAATCCTATTATTCCTTATTGAGTCTGGGTTTCTTTTGGACAGATCGATCGTCTATCAACTGTTACCTACATAAAAGACTTTATGCCAAACTTCAGACGAGGGTAAGTAAGATTAGTGTTTTCTTCTGTGACATCACTTAAGGCATTATGATGTTATGACAAGCTACTCAGAGTCGCAGTTTCCAAGGAATTCAAAACTAAAGCAGAGGACGATCATTCGTAGAAAGAACCCGAGGAAGAAAAATAACCCAAGAAGAAATAACGATCCGGGAAGCTACTGGCAAGCCTTCTCATATGTCCTCATTGGCCGAGCACGAGACTCGATAGGGGGTGAGATGGTAGTAATCGGAAAAGGCGAGCGTTTTTTGATCACTCAGCTAACCGGGACTCCTATTCCGATTTATAGAAAACCGAACGAACCATTTCATCCTGCTTTGTAGCTAAACCACTACCTGATGTCCGAAGATAACCTTGGACACCACCTAGGTCTGATATTTTCTCTAGACTGTACATAACACAACCCCATCACTAATTTTATCAAGAAAGGTACACCTCGGTTTAAAAATACTAGGACAATTTTTTTCCCTTAAACCACCTATCATTACAGAACATATAATCTTCTATAATTACATACATTCTAGAATATGCCCATGTAATATTGGGTAATGGTGCATCGTACAACTCTCTCTCTCTCTCTCTCTCTCTCTCTCTCTCTCTCTCTCTCTATATATATATATATATATATATATATATATATATATATATATATCACAGATCAACTAGGCTCGACAATTCTGTAATTTAAAGCTGATATATTGTTTACTGAGCTCGGATGGGTCAAATTTAAAGCTAACGCTGATTTTTTGCACTTTATAAACAAACAAGTCATTGACGACTATGCAGTACCTTCAAGATATCATGCCTAACCTGCGGGGAAAATATTTTTTGAGCGTTTTCTCCATACTCGTGCAAATAAACAAAATAACGATGCAAAGAATGCATTTATTCTGTTCATCCTTCTTCCATCGACAATTGCGGACATCCGATACCGATTGAATTAGGAAACCATTCATTTTATTACAAATTCTATGTGATTTCAAACACACAGAACTTAAGTTTTAAATAATTACACGTACGGAACAGAACAGGACAAATGTTTATATTTACGTTTATGGCTACAATGCAACGGGTTGAGAAAACATCGATCTAACATAAATAGTACTGATCATCCTTTGTGTTCTCTTGTAGAAATAAAAAATACTGAAGATTTTGTTTTACTACAATGTCAGAATTACGTTGATCAAAGGCAAAATACCTTGCAAAGTATTTGTACTCAGTCTGACCTGCATACACTCGGATAAGGTAACAAGAAGAAAAAAGGACCATTTAAAAATGTATTGTTTCCCGACTCAAATTAAAAGATCTATAGCTCAGTAATCTTAATTCCGATCAATACTCGTTGCCAGTATTCCAATTATTTAGAGCTAGACACAGCAGCTACTATAGTTGCTATGATGTGTTTATAAGTATTCAAGTCGATACTTAAAACCCAATTATCTGTCATGTTCCATCATAATTCTACAAGACATGTATGGATGGATTAAATGTCGACACAATGGTTTACTACAAAGGATGGTCGATACACATATATACATACACATCTTGTATAGAAATTATGTCTAAACTAATCCAAACTACAATATGGTGAAAACTCCTGCTTCTATATCTTGTATTTGCGTACAACAACTTTTTATCTACCTAATCATTATTGAATGGATACGATGACAAAGCATTTTTATATAGTCATACTTTTTGTGAAAGACGAGTCAATCTTTCATATGTATTAGATTGCCCTTGATTCACCTAGGCAAATGAATATGACATTTATATTGTATCCCTAAGTTGACAGTTTGTCACTGTAAGGTTATTGTCTGGAGATAGATAAATCAAATAGTCACTCCTTTCCAATCCATTGGTCAAAACATGCACTTTCCAATACCCTAGCCACGTTTGAAATAAGTAAGTACGGTTGAAACTATTTTAAAAAAAAAATTAAAACTCTGGTTCAAATAAAGAAAACTAAACTGATTTATTTTACTTATCTTTGATCTTTCGTACTGTTAATGTCGTTTTCTTGATTTTGTTTTGCGTACACATTCAACTACGGTTTCATACAAACGTCCATGGGACATTATACTTGGCAGGAGCAGATTTGGAAATGCATGGTAGAAAAAGACGACAGTTCTACCTACAATTAACGTCTTTGCAACTTGACCATGTCTTAAATAGTGGTTGGTTAACTTCAAACTCTCAACTTTAAACCTGCCGCTTTGTACATTTTATATATCTTACGCATACTTATAAAAGATAGAACACTGCAACGAAACTCCATGACATCAGTGCCACGTGTAGTTATGTAAATGAATTTGTGTCTTATACGTTTAATGATTCGTGCTTAAGTACCAAACTGAAAACTAGTACGTGCTGTGGAAACCCTTCCATGGAACACCAAATCATTCAAAGAAAAAGTAATCGAGGATCAAGCAGCAGTAATCTAAAGCCAACTGGAGAGGGGTGAACAAAAGATATCGTATCGACTCTGCATCATCGCCACTATCTATGGACATCTGCTGTTTGGCAGTGTATTATCCAGTTTAAGATAGTACACAGTCGTCGACCTGCTCTGCGGACAGGTGTATTCAGAGCTTGATAAATAGTTCCAGATAGAATGAAATAATACCATGAGCTGATCAGATCATGGGACGAGTTGGACAGATCGCAAAGCTCATCAGATCATGGGATGAGTTGGAGACAGATCACAAAGCTCGTAAGATCATGGGATGAGTTGGACAGATCGCGAAGCTAGCTGACGAGAGCGAGCTGCAGAGACTAAAGTGCGAGCAGGGGTAATCGAAAGCGAGTGGGAAGGACAAGGAGGAATTTAAAATGGTATCCGAAGGCAGGGTCGCGGACAGGGTAGGACAACTAGGATAACATTCCGATGGCCCACAACTGTCAGGGGGTCCACCGCTGTCACAATTTGTAATTCATTGGGTCATCTGGAGAATTTTTCCTAGGGCCCACAAATCCTGTTCGCCGCCCAGTCTGAAGGGGAGAAGCATGGTTAATGTTTATACTGAAATAAACTGTGCAAACTAATGCATCCTTTGTTTTATATGGAATTTATCATGCTTAAATAACTATAAAACAATGATTTCACATACCAAAGTTCATAGTGGTTGCTTTCAGTAATGAGAAAATTAGAAAACCAAAAAATTGCAGAAACACACTTTTCATTGTGCAACATAAATTTATGTCTTTACTAAGCATATTTCAAGATACCATTTGTCAATAATAGATTTGTCAAGTTCAACTTCTTTGCCTTTGTGGGTGATATGCAGGTACTTCCAGTGGAACCATTTTTTACAATAATCACATCAAATACTGTTGTCATCACCAGTCACAATATCCTCAGATTCTTTGCAAAATGAATCACACAGCCTGTATATTACATTATTATGCATTGTTCTGATGCATTTCTCTCCTTTGCTCATTGTTCGCGAGACTCCAGTACCCTTGGCAATGTGGACCATGTTTTTTATATACAATATTGTATTCTGGTAAGCATGGTAGTGTCTTTTTCTCACTGCATATAGTCGCATTACAGAGCAGTCTGAGCGCCACATGTTTTGTGAAGAAATGCTCCAACTTCGGCTATACACCTTCCCCAAACTCTGGATCAAATGACACTCTTTTCTGATAGTGACCTTCTGTGGTGCACACATAAAAATCACACCATTTTCGACCACTTATGGCCATAACTCCTTGAATCTGTGTTTAGAATGCATGATTCCTCTTAAGTCTGCCATCATCCACACAAGAGGGTCTCATTACCTTTGTATCTGAGAAACGTATGGACCATGGACACTTAACTTCCAGTGCTTCCACACCACAACAGTCGCACTGTAACAAGTCAGGGCTGGCACCCAGAAATGGCTCAGCAGCATCAAGTAGAAGGCCAGTCTCCCATGAGATAACATTGCGATGCCCATCTTTCCTCAACTGACGAAGATAATTTCTGTTAGCCACCGCTTCATTTTCATGACCCAACTTGATGGCAGGTATACAATTACTATTCTCTTTTTCACCAAGAATCTATGCAAACAGAGATTAGCTTTCAGGTTTACTAAGTTCCATCATGTCCATATTTGATACCACTCTGAAAATTGCATGATGTAATTCGCCCCTTCCGCTGCTTTTTCCATTCCTGTCTCAAACTTTGACTGCGAGTCCATTTTTTAATTTGTTCGATTACATCATTTTTCAAATCTAATTTTTCCCAAAACTCGCTCAGAGATTTGGAAGATAATGACTTATCGCTTACTGGGATCTGACATGTTTTTGGCTCGTCATGTGCTGGATGTTGAAACTGAATACTGACCACTGCTTGTGGAAGTACTGAAGTGAAATACTTCAAAGTGTCACTCAAATTTGCTCTACTCGCTGTAGGACTGAACAGCTGTCGCTCAGGTGGGTTGATGTGGATATCTGGCTCACCTGCAAAAAGATAAAATGCATGTACTGTTAATTCCATAATAAAATGTTCAAGGTAGCTTTTTTTCTGAAATGAGAGTCAAAGGCTTTCATGAAAGTAATTGATAACAGAACTTAATTGTTCTCTTTGAGACAATAAACAGCCAGCAAAAGCTTTGAATAATTAGACAAAATCAATTGTACTTACAAAAAAAATATAAAGTTTGCCATGGCTGGTTCAAGATATTATTAACTCCGTGTTATCTTTGGTCTGTGCCTCTGTAGGTCTACTTTCACATTAAATCAAATTGTACATTTTGACTGTGGCTTGTCTCAGTTTGACTCAACAGATGTGCAAGCTGGATTTGTGAGCCCCGACTTCCAAGCAGCATCTACCTTGAAGAGAAGAGCGGCCGCATAGTTACAAGTCTGACCAAATCAGAAAAATAAAGTCAATGAAAATGTAACTCGATTACTATAAATTTAGAACATTATTCACATTACTTGCCCTGCACTAATATTTGGGGGAAAATGGTGTTTCTGCAATGCAAAATGTGTTCTCTTGCTATCGAGTAGATTGCATCATATGTCACAATGTATGAATGGTAGGCAGCATACAATTTCACTGATACTTTACTTTCATATAATTATAATGGCAGCATGCAAGACCTCTGTATTTCTTTCTGTACCATCTAGACTCATCTCTCTCTCCCTCTCCCCCTGACAACATTAAATAAAACAAAAACGGTTAGATAAATAAGTAAAATTCGGTTCTACTCACCCATAAAAACATGTACAGTAAGCACTTCTGACAGTAAAATATTTCTTCTCTGCACAAATCCAAATCTTGTGTGGCTCTGAATTTAGATGCTGATATGGTTTGCCAAAAGCATCAAGAAAACAGTATTTGGAGATATTCTCTATTGCGTGATAAACTATTTTCTGGAGCCAATTTGATGTGTAATAACTGTATGCCTTTCCTTCCTTGTATTCGCCCATAAGCCAGTTTGGAAGTTCATCTGGCTGTCCCGTAAGCTTGAGAAAGTTTGCAATGCCCCAATACATGATGGGTAGCCACATTGACATTCCATCTTTCTCACCATCCTCCACCATTAATACTGGCCGCCATGTATAGCCTATCGTGCTGAAAAATGGCGTTAAACCCCACAACAACAACAACAACAACTTTCTCACCAGTCCACTCATTTGGTTTTAGTAGTATAGGGGCAGGTAAATAGCTATCTTCTGTCATCAAAAGTAATTTGTATTCTCGTCGTTTTTCTCTGTTAACTTCTTCCTGAGTTGGTACTAAGTGTAGCTTCTGTTCACTCGCGAAAAATACTCGAGCAACTAATTCCTTTTTTGTCCCCACTTTCGAAAGCCACCTTTTCTTCAAAAACACCTTCAAGCTGTCAACTTTCTTCCATGTTTCTAAAGCGTCAAAGACAAATTCTCACCGTGAAAATACATCGTTCACTCGTGTTTAATGGCGCGATGAATGAGATGTACCGCTTAGGTCCCTTTGACCTTACCATAAAATAGAATGAATATCGGTTAGGCACAGGATAGGCTATACATGGCAGCCTGGAACACCCCGGAAAAAAACACCGACCCAGGAGAAGCTACAGGAAAGCTTTCTCACATACGCACATTGGCCAAACCCGAGACTCGAACCCACGCGGACAGAGGTGAGATGGCAATGATCCGTAACGATGAGCGCTTTAGACCACTCGGCCACTTGGGGTCCCCTCAACCGATAGGTTAGCCTAACAAAATGCAGCCGTCGGGAAGAGACGTTTATCAGCTGTTCAAATTTTTAGGTCTTTTTTTTTCTTAAATGTAGTTTTCCTTCGTTTTTTAAGGCTTTCATTTAGGTTTCTAAGGTCAAAATGTTACGTTTTTCAAGGTTTTTGAGGTCCGCTTCTAACCCAGAACAACAACACCAAGAGGAGTAGGAATAATAAATTTTCAAGAGGGACACCACGGTAGCCATAATGGACATCAAATCAGCATAACTGTAATTTATTTAGAACCAATAAGACATTATAAGAAGTGCTTTTGTGAAAACCACATGCTGATGTGACTTTCCGTTTCTTCGGAGTAACAATAAAAACACTCTCAAGATGACTGCCATGGTAGCCACGCTGAAAATCAAATTCATACTATTTATATTCGGGACCAACTAGACATCGTATAAAGAAAGTCTTCCAGTGAAAGCAGTGTCAATATGAGCATCCATTTAAAAAACAATATCCATAATACGATTGTTAGGATGACCATTATGGCCGTACTATTGGAGGTAAGATTGGCACCTTTTCACTTACAAACAACTAAACATTTTTGCCATCGGTTGATTTGTAGGATAAAGTAAAGTGTTTTTGATGTAATCTGTTATAATTTGTCTGCCAATATTACATGAAAAATACTTTTCAAACCTCATTAGCTTTATTAAATTTTTTGCAATATTACGCTTTTATTAATTACATAGACAAAACTATAAAAGTAATTATAATGAGAGAGCTCTAAACGAGCCCATGCTTGTTGCTCAGTCCCCTTTCCCTATCTTGTTCAATTTTATGAACTTTCCACGACGACGTATGTAAATAAATACTTATGTAAGTAAATACTATTTAAATCAATCAGACATCGTAAGAGGTCTCCTGGTGAAAACCCAATGACTTTTGTTCAGGACAAGTAACGATAAAAATATGTTTAACGTTGTTAATGCCGGCCATATTGGACCTCGATCGGCTCCATTTCCAACCACCTAGACATCATGAGAAGTTTTTAGTAAAAACCCTATGCTGACATGACCATCCATTGCGAAGGAGAAGCGATAGAAAGATTTTCACTGTTATAAATGATGTCCGAGCGCAATCATTTTCATTTGAGACCAATTAAACCATGGGATAAATATGTTTATAAACTTGCATGGCAATCCTCCAAGTAGTTTAGCATTGGTAGCTAAAACAAACTCGTGCGACGACAGATCATCCCATAAGCTCTGTTTGTATATGACCAGTAGAGCCAAAATCATAAATAAAACAGTACGAAGGTCGTCCACTTGTAAAGTAACATATGCATGGCAAAATGCATTTGACTATATCACAAAGTTCTTGCGTAATCATATGAATAATCCACAACTGATTGACTACATATGTACATGTATACATTTGCCGTAAATATTTCCAACCAAATGATAACTATTTCAAAGACTCAGACTGATCTGCATTCATATTATCTCGACTAAATTGGATTAACCACATTTTATCAGCAATACTGAATATAGTTACAACCCTATTTGACCTCGACATATACAGTAAATACAGTTATAACCCTATCTGATCTCGACATTTGATTTCCACATATGAACTAAATATAGTATTAACCCTATTTGACCTCCACATATGTACTAAATATAACCCTATTCAATTTCGACATATGTACTGAATTAATGTAGTTATAAACCAACTCGACTTCAAGATATGTACTAAATATTGTTATAGTCCAATTTGACTTAGATATATGTACTGAACCTTGTCAAGCAAATTTTTTTTTATTTTATTGGCTAACAATATTCCTTGGCTGGTGTCGTCTCAAAGCTATGCTTCTGCTAGCTGCCCTGGTGATCAAGATTTACCGGAGAGGTGGGGTGGGGTGGAGTGAAACAGTTTGGTGTGATTTCGTGTGGACTAAGCAAAATAAACTATATTCATGTAAAAATACATGTGCTGTACATGTAGAGATTTCATACTATGGTATACTATTACGTGTAACGTTGTTGACGGAGTGGTCGAATTCTTGTATGTTATATGATTTAACTTAGCCCTGACCGTAAATGAGAGCATGACAACCAAGGGAAGAATCACAAACACCTGTTTGTGACAAAAGTACACCAGTACTGTGAACGGTACATTATACTTATGTAACATTTCTTTGTTGTCACTGGTGATTATATATCCCTGCAAATTAATGACCTTAATCTTAAGTACAAACCATCAACTTAATACAGAACAACAGTTATTATGCAAAACCCATTTTACTTTAGTAAACATTAAATTGGCCACTGACCTTCTGACCCCAAATCAAGATTTCTTCATTTCAGTTCAGTGCAAATCGCCCAGAAATTTTCATGAAGGTGAATGGTCCATAACCGAAATGATGGTGCTGATACCATATTTTATTTTTAGCAGATGCCTTGACCTTCTTACTCCCAAAATATTTAGTCTTGTTTATTACTTACAATACAAGGTATACACAAAATTTATTCCAGATGTGAGGTGTAAAACTAATGTTATTATGCAAAATCCATTTTACTTCTTTCAGCCATACTCACCTTGATATTTGACCAGTGGACCCCCAAATCACCAGAAATTTTCCTTATTCAAAGTGAAGGTCATCCATAAAATTTGGTTTATGTATGCTAAACATAATTAACGTCACTATGCGGAAACATGTTTTCTCATCCAGTTACAGTGACCTTGAACACTGATCCCAAATTCAGCTGGCTTCTTTAGTTCCCCGTGTGCAAGCCATCTACCATGTTCGGACTGAGGCTGTGACTTTGAGTTAATGTCTTTGTGCAGAAACCATTTTGTCAAGTTTCCATCATAGTCACCTCTACATCAGACTTTTTATATTCACAATAATCTCCGTTCTCTTTATGTTTCCAGTTACGAATGTACCTCAAGTATATATTTAGAACAATCAGAGGATGGGAATCCGAGGCAGATGTCAACTTCCGTCAGTTTCCTTTTCATCGTGTAGAGACGATGCATCATTTTCAATTTGGTGTTTAGCAACACAAGCCAATGAATGTATTCGATGCATGACTGTATATATAAAGATGAGTATATTAACTGGATTCAACCAAGAAAAACGTAAAGGCAAGGACCTGTCCACATGATTCTAACAATGGCAACCAAAATGGCTGCTGTCGTCCCTGGCTTTTATAATACCTATGGTACGATCAAAAAAAAAAGTGTGAACATCAACATAAAGTTCACGCTATACCATCTTTCTACGTCACCATACAGTAGCCTCTTTTTAGCTCGCTCTATTATCTATCCAGCTCAACCTCGATTGCCACTGATTGTCCTTACTCTTTACTGTCGCTCGATCTTTATGAGCGGTCTGAAGTTCAATAACCCACGATGGGCCTAGCGTAGAACTATATATATATATATATATATATATATATATATATATATATATATATATATACATACATACATACATACATGACCTTCGAGTCTGGATGAGTAGTGATAACAGTATTCCAAGATGGCTGCATATATGGCCATATTGGACATCAGATTGAATCCGTGTCTACTTTGGACCAATATACATCATAAGAAGTCTTCTGGTGAAAACACCTTGGAAAATATTACCACTCATTCAGTAAGAATAACAAAAACAATGATTCTCAAGGTGGCCATTGTGACGTCCATACCGAACATTAAATTGGCACCATTCTCAATTAGGGTCATCTATACATCAAAATAAGTCTTCTAGCGAAAAGACCCTGCAAATATTAGGTTTCATTTAGGAGAAGTACCAACAATACTATTTTCAAGATGGCCACTGTGGCGACCATGCTGGATATTAGATTGGCACTATTTTCATACAGGCCCAACCAGTCCTCACAAGAAGTATGCAACACCACATGTTAAAAAGACCACCCATTTCTCCGGAGTAGCAATAATTTGAGCATGGTCGCTCTGGTCCGAGCGGGACAACTTTCTTTCAGGACCAACTAGACCATGGGATGAATGAGTATAAAGTTTTATGTCAATCCTCCAAGTAATTTAGGACGAGAAGCGACAAAAAAGCCTGTGCTAGCGAGCGGGCGACAGACGACGGACAAAAGATCATCCCATTGCGCTCTTCTGATCTATGCCATACCAGTTGAGCGTACCCTCCCCATTAATAATATGAAAATCAACAGTTGAAACGATTTCACTAGTTAATCTGGATGACGTTCCTAAAAGTAAGCCATATAATGACCTTCCAAGTTCTGTGGTGAAATAATATTTTTTTTTAAACCCTTGCACGCGATACACAAGGTTTTGTAACATGTTTGCAATAAAATTGTAAAGCTACATTACACTGTCTTTTGCAAAAGAAATAAGAAGATTATAATCCTTAGTTGAAAATGTCACGTATTCATGCAGTCTTGTAAAGCGACGCGCTGCCATTTCATGTTAATTTGAGTAAAAACAACTGTAAATTACCGATAATTAGGCCGGTTGCAAGACCAAATCACGACTTATAAAGTCACATTGTTTTCTTCCGAGCATGAACATAATATGCGACAAAACTATTTTCCTTCTTATGCTTAAAGACAACTGCGTCAAGAGAAGGATTATTGCGAACTGAGATACTATGTACAGAAAGTGACATCAAAGTTTCTCCGTTGTTTATCAACATACCGTTGGGTAGATCCCAATATGGGGAACTGATCCATGGGTGCGAAAGAACAATGAATTGTCGTTGTGTTCGCATTCAAAATGGGGAACTGATCGATGGGTGGAAACGAATAACGAATTGTCATTGTGTTCATAATCTGAGTCAGTGTGTTGATATAACACTGCGGATATTCGGCGCGAGGTCACAAACTGGAGCGTCTTGAGATATGCAAGGATCTCTTAGGAGTAGATCAAGTGACTACAGTCGCCCAAGGCAACAGGTGGACTTTTTATTCCAGATCACAGGTAGCATGTCGTCTAACCTAAATTTACATAAAGCAGAACTGTGATATACATGTATTCTCTAACTTGATATATCTACCATTTTGAAATCGCATACGAACTGACTAACTGAAACAAATTTAAACTTCATCTGAGTTGAGCGAAGACGGGAATCGATCAAGACGTCACTCTTATTTTTACATAACGACAAGAAGAACGGTCGAATTAGTGGACTTCGATCCAAGTAACTGACTTGATTGAAAATGACTAGTTAGGTCACGTGAAATACAAGTAAAATTGTTCGTAATGTTACTTTTACAGCGGAGGGTGTGGGTGGGGGCGGCGATTGGTCCAAAGCACTCACCGTTAGGGATCATTGCCATCAATCCTCTGTCTGCGTGGGTTAGAATCTCAGGTTCGGCCAATGTGGTTATGTGAGAAAGCTTGCCAGTAGCTTCTCGTGGGTCGGTGGTTCTTTCTGGGGTTTTCCCAGGTTCTTCCTCCACCATTTATACTGGCCGCCATGTATAGCCAGCCTATCTTGTGCTGAAAAATGGCGTTAAACCCTACAACAACAACAACAACTTATTCAGCGTGGGTCACTAGTATGTTTAAGGTGGACGGTCCACCCTCTCTTCTCTAGGTGTTGCAAAGCCTCTTTGAGGTGAACCCTGTTTTCAATGGAAATTACCCTGCCATAACTCTTAGTTTTATACATGGCATATAATAACATTAATCATTTGCAATTCAGCATATAATGCGTATCAGTACAATACGTACGTATTTGTCTTGCTGTGCACGCTGTCGCTTTTATACACCAGTAATGTAATTAAAAACGCCCTCAACCATTGAGAGGGTACCAAAAACCTGAGTCTGCCGCGCTTAAAATTACAGAAAGGATAAAGAGCACCCTGACAGGACTACTTTTCTGGGAACAACACTCTTCTATAAGCTACAAAACATAAAATGTCAGAACAAATGTTAACTGATTAATCAATCACATGGTCTTAAATTGGCTTTAAAGATGATTGTATTGGTGCGGCCCATGCCATTTCTGTCACGACAGATAAACTAATATTAAACATAGTTCTTGGGCAACAAATTAGTAGGCACGATACGATCTACTTCTGGAATGTATATGAACAAAATAACATGTCAAGTAAAACATATTAAAACTAAGAATCTACTGTTATCTGAAAGTAGATTTTGAATACTTTTTAAAAGAAAAAAGAATCAACACTTCAGTTTTCATACACACAGCGACGTGGTATTTTGTTAGATGACGTCGTTTTTCCGCAAGAAATTCCAAATGGTTGCTTCTGCAACACAGCTAAGCAACCCCCCCAACCCCACCCAGCACCGATACATCAGCCCCACACATTTCATGATACTGACTGTATATACTGATATTATCAACGCAGATTTAGAGGTCTGATTTATCTGACTACACCCCCCCCCCCAGCTCCCCGACTCCAAATGGCAGAGAATTCTCTGAAAGACGGTTGTGTTGGCCAGATACGTTACAAACAGGACATCGCAGAATTCTTAATAGTTTCTACAAGTTTCTCTTTCCTAGATACGAAAACCATCACATCAATGCAACAATTCTTTAACAACTATCAATATGTTTCGTTTTTTTCCGTACATTGTCGGTTGCTTCCGGTGTTCTGAGCAAGTTGACGTTTACTTTAAAGACAGTTCCCCGAGTGGCCAAATTGTCTTCGGCGCTCGAATTGGCTCGCACATATATCAGCCCGGTTTGCGTGCATTTGGGTCACAACCCAGCCAACGCGGGTAAGTGAAAAAGCTTGCCGGTAGCTTTTCGTGTGTCAGTGGTTCTTATCGGTGCTTTGCCGAGTTCATCCACCACCAGAAACAATGACCGCATCAAGTGCTGAAGAATGGCGTTGAACCCAAAATAACTCAATGTATGGGAACGTGTAAGACACACAGGTGCTCGACACGAGCTTGATTTTGATATAAAAAAAACAAAACACAATAATCTGAAGGGAAAAGAAATGCTACAAAGTGACAAAATACCTTAGATTACCCCCATGACCCGTTCTGACATAGGACCCTCTCTATCATAATATATTAGAAAGGTACGTAACTTCCAAATACTTCGTTCCGCCTATGACCCTCGATTTCATTCTGGTATTTCCGTCTTTAAAGGCACACGTCCATACTATATGGCTTGTTTTACTTCAGAGATATTTTTCTATTCATCAAGCCATCATCAACTTTTCTACGCTGTACCAAACTGAAGTTACGGGCTTCGAAACGAGCGATTTTCGAGAATTTTTACTACAGAGACAAGTCCGAGTTCATGTGATAATATGTATAACCTTTTGAACCAATCATATTTCGGCGTTGACGTTTGTGCCGGATAGTTTACCTATTTTGAAAATAGAGTCGCATGTATACGATGTATGTGCAGTGAAAAAGACAATGTCTAATTCTTGCATGGAACAGGATTCCTAAAGTTGAATCGAGTTAATGGTAAGTAAAAACTTACTTTTGCATCTGGGGCCCCGAGTGGCCGAGTGGTCTAAAGCGCTCTCCGTTACGGATCACTGCCATCTCACCTCTGTCTGCGTCGGTTCGAGTCTCGGATTCGGCTAAAGTGGGTATGTGAGAAAGCTTGCCAGTAGCTTCTCGTGGGTCGGTGGTTCTTTCCGGGGTTTTCCCGGGTTCTTCCTCCACCATTAACACTGGCCGCCATGTATAGCCTATCGTGTGCTCAAAAATGGCGTTAAACCCTACAACAACAAACAACAACAACTTTTGCATCTACCACTGTTCTGTAATTCAAGAAGGGATGCATCGTAGAGCCGCAAACATGGTACATGTAGCTCTTTTCACCGGTTTTCATATGTGCACGCACTTGTCCCAAAAGACAAAATTCGCGAAAATCGCACGTTTCGGAGGTCGTAACTTCAGTTTAGTACAACGCAGAAAAGTCAATGATGGCTTGATGAATAGAACAATATCTCAGGAGTACAACAAGCCATACAGTATGGACGTGTGCCCTTAAAAACGGAAATAGCAGAAGGAAATCGAAGGTCATGGGTGGAACGAAGTATTTGGAAGTTCCCTACCTTCTCTCTTATATATTATGATAAAGAGGGTCCTATGTCAGAACGGGTCATGGGGGTAATCTAAGGTATTTTTGTCACTCTGTATCATTTTTGTCCCTCAGAGTATTGTTTTGTTTTACCTTATCATCAAGCTCGCGTCGAGCACCTGTTGTAAGAAATATAGATGTTTCATTATTCAAACTTTTCTCGACTAATTTTCATCTAGCTTAACATGGAATCGATATCTGCAATAAACTGTTACCGATGGAGCCGGGGGCACCGGGTGGACGAGTGGTTTTAGGCGCTCACCTTGGCAGGTCACTAACATCACAGCCCTGTCCGCGTGGATTCGCGTCTCAACACGGCCAACATAGGTATTTGATAAACTTTCTAGTAGTTTCCCGAAGGTCGGTGGTTCTTCCCAGTTTTTTCCGGGTTCTTCCTCCACCAAATGGACCAGCCGCCATGCATTAACTATCATATGTTGAAAAATGGCCTTAAACTCACAACAACAACAAAAAACTATATTAGGTGTTCGAAGGTATATGAAATATTAATTTATCATTATTCACAGTATTAACTTTCATCCCGCTTAACACAGAATCGGTGTTTGTAACGAGATGTTATCGAGGGAGCCGGGGTACCGAGTGGCTGAGTAGTCTAGGATCCGCGATTTTACATATCACATCTGTTTGCGTGGGTTCATGTCTCAGCTCGGCAAGCATAGGCATGTGAGAAAACTTTCTAGTAACTTCCCGTGGGTCGTTGGTACTTCCTGTAATCTTTCTCCGCCAAACATACAGACTGCCAGATTGCGATACTCTTTGTTATTCCTATACAGTTCTGCCAATGCCAGTAGAAAAGTATACGTAGTAATGACACATGCATGTAAATACTGCCCCTCCTCCCTTACTCAATACTTGTATAGCAGTTTTAAAAGATGACATCCACTTGTATATCTAATTAAATAAGTGCTAAGAAAAACGTTAACAGGAAAAGGAAATATGTTAGTGATCACAGCTATACGCTTGACTATACGCAACAAACACTAATTGTGGTGTTCGGGTAGCCCAGTGGCGAAAGGCGCCTTTTACCGATCCCTGCCAGCCAGGGCCAGTCTAATCACTAGGCGAGTGTCCGGTAATACGAGAATCTAATAAGTAATCTAAATTATGAAAATTCCTAAGGGTTACTGTAGTCGTGATAGTTTTATTTATGTGCATATAATTGTATTTAGTAACAATTCTTGACTGATGTGAAGAAAATTGTATGCATATTAACAGCATTAAAATAACGGGTGAAACTTTGTCTCATGCGGGTTTGTGGTTTTGTGGGTTTAACGCCCGTTTTCAGCACGTGATCGAATATGCATTGGGGCCAGTATATCAGGTGGAAGAAAAACCCGGGAACCCAGAAAAACCATCCACTTAAAAGAAACGTATGACAAGCTTGCTCACATATTCACGGTGGCCGAGACTGCGACTGCAACCCACGCGGACAGAGACGGTAGCAGGACCAGTGTAAGGGTATTTTGAGCGCTAGGCGAACCGTCCACCTTGTGCCCCCCCCCCCCCCGGGGCATTGCTTATTATAAACTTTCAGATATGAATACTGCATAACGTGGCATTGTTCACTAGTATTAATACACGTTCGGCTTGATAATGTCTTAAATTCATTATTTAGTATACATATCTAATGATAATCCATGAATAAAATGACAGTGTTGACATTGTTATTGCTTTTGCTTAGGGCGAGTTGTTGGCAGTTGAGCTGGAGTAGACTATAGCTGCAATATACGAGATCGACAAGTTACAATGCAAGTTCAACCAAGCTCTCTTTCCGTTATTCATTCATTCTCCAGCAACAGTGTCAAAAACATTTCTGGCACAGCTTTTTGGAGTCCGCCCACCAACCCACTAAGTGAGAAACATCCTAAATACTGCCAACAGATGGCGCTACTCCTGGGCATTTCGATATAAGTCTGCGAATTCTGGTACAGGAAGTATACGCAGTAATGACAGAAATAAGTTGAGTTAAATGGGTACATACGATACACATGTATCACATAAGAAACGAAGGACAAATGTACAAAAAATAGAATCGATGTTTTAGAAGGATGACTTTAACAAGCAAACAGTTTATTTTTTGCTTTATTTGCTGGTTTTCCCCGACATGTTTAACGCATTATTGGCTATAGCATTCCAAGAAAATTGGAGCCAAGTGCCTTTCCCAAGAACGCATAGAGGCAGCTAGTTTGTCAGAGGGTACTGAACCTGCTTGGATTACGAGTCCTACACTCTACCAACTGAACTACCACTCCACCCTACCAGGAAACAGTCGAAATAGCACGCGTACGTGCTGCAGGATAGTGTACAGACATCAGAACATATAGATACATGTTAAATAATGTTATACTTAGATACGTGTTAAATAATGTTATACTTGATATAACGTCTCATGATTCGATTTACTTCACCACAATTACATAAGCTGAATATCTGAACACTGATATACGATTCTCCTACCTTCTTATCAAACAAAATGTGGTAGAAAAAAGAAACGGCAAATAACAGACACAAAATACACTGCATTCAAACTGAAAGAGTTACATAAACTTTATCCTGTGGGAATACTATATCCAAATCTTTGTCTTGTGTGAATACTATATGCAAATCTTTATCCTGTGGGAATACTATATGCAAATCTTTGTCCTGTGGCAATACTATATGCCAATCTTTATCCTGTGGGAATACTATATGCAAATCTTTATCCTGTGGGAATACTATATGCAAATGCAAATCTTTATCCTGTGGGAATACTATATGAAAATATTTATCCTGTGAGAATACTATATACAAATCTTTATCCTGTGGGAATACTATATACAAATCTTTATCCTGTGGGAATAGTGTATGAAAATCTTTATCCTGTGGCAATACTATATGCAAATCTTTATCCTGTGGGAATACTATATGCAAATCTTTGTCCTGTGGCAATACTATATGCCAATCTTTTTCCTGTGAGAATACTATATGCAAATCTTTATCCTGTGGGAATACTATATGCAAATGCAAATCTTTATCCTGTGTGAATACTATATGAAAATCTCTATCCTGTGAGAATACTATATACAAATCTTTATCCTGTGTGAATACTATATACAACTCTTTATCCTGTGGAAATACTATATGCAAATCTTTATCCTGTGGGGGCACTATATACAAATCTTTATCCTGTGGGAATACTGTATGCAAATGTAAATCTTTATCCTGTGTGAATACTATATGAAAATCTTTATCCTGTGAGAATACTATATACAAATCTTTATCCTGTGAGAATACTATTACAAATCTTTATCATGTGGGAATACTATATACAAATCTTTATCCTGTGAGAATACTATTACAAATCTTTATCCTGTGGGGATACTATATACAAATCTTTAATTCTTTATCCTATGGGAATACTATATGCAAATGCAAATCTTCATCATATGGGAATACTATATGAAAATCTTTATCATGTGGGGGATATTATATGAAAATCTTTATTCTGTGTGGAATTCTACATAATACAATGGCATATGATCAGGTAGTCATACATACGGACATATTTGACAAGTGAAGTGACAAGCGTGAAGCCCTATTAGGATCAGTTAACATGCCAATTTTCACTGATGAGAAGCCCGCAGTGAAAGATCTCATTCGACAGGAATGTGATAAAAAGTTCCATTAAATCTAGTGATATCTACTTTCATGAGTTGAAATATAAAACCCTAATAAATATATGCGAGTTCATCTGCTATGATTGATGGCGGGGGTGGGGGTGGATTTAAGTAAAGCACGAAGGCTATGGCCTGCTTACTGCTAAAATTTTTAAAAACTAACTATTGACACAAAAGTCAGGAAAAGTCACTATACCCGCTTCACACACGTGCTCGACGCGAGCTTAATGTTAAAATAAGCAATGACCTGGAGGGTAAAAATCATATCGAGTGACAAAAACCGAGTTATGGAACGAAGGAGGCAATCTTTGATGCTGATACATTGAGGCAAAAATGTCATAATTATTTTTCAAACCCTATATTCCCATTATACCAACTGTTAATATACTAAAGAAGAACACTACACATGTCCTTTATTTCACTTTCGACCACATATCCCCCCCCCCCGCCACCCATGATACTTGGACTAAATCCAGCACAGAAGTATGATAAACGCATATGAACCATTACCTTGACTCGATCATGCATTTTACCGTAATTTTCGGCGAAAGGAACCGTGGAAATGTAATCAACCCGAGAGCTGATGCTGATATTTTTGGTAAATTTTGTGAACGGCTCGGGGTGTGTGCTATTTCTGGAAGAGATCTGGTGGAAAATTTGTCTGATTGATATAAAGTTTTATCAACTTTATATATAAATTTGGAAGTATGTAACGCAGCTAGCGTTGGATTTCCGTATGTCTTAATCAGTTCTAAGTATTGGGACGTTGTAGATGGTGGAGCTGGATCGATACACAGTGACTTTCATTACAATTAAATACAACGGTGTGCATATATTAGGACAGAATTTTTTAGTACAAGTAACAAGATTGAAATTTTCTCTCAATGGTGTTAAAAGTAAGTTGATAAATTATATTGAAAGTAATTTTTTATTAAAATATATTGAGATTGAATCCATTTATTTCGGTATTACAATTATATACTACTTAATACAGATTGCGCTCTTATGATCAAGTACGAACCGTCTATACAAACATTTCCCTTGTATCCTAAAGTCGGTGCACAAAAAAACTACATGTAAAGTACCGCATTGCGGAAACCTAGAAAAATCATAAGCTATTACTAATCGCGTTGACGTTGTAGAATTGTCTGTCTAATGACGTACATAGATCTAGACGATAATCTGTAAGAGACTACGAAGCCTCACTTTGAGATTCTGGCCATGGCAAAGAGCTAGGAGCGCGCCATATTTGGCGTTGTCTTAAGAAACTGGTATAAAAGCCCCAGCCACGGGCCGACACCAGTTTTGCTGGCCAGAAGCTCAAACAGACTTTTGTCTTTACAGGTAGGATTATGATCTATGTACAATTTTTCATAGTATAAGAATTTTTAGTGTTAAGATGTTAACCTAACATCAGTATGTTTAAACATTAGATTATTTTAATATTTCTTTGTTATTCTTTAATATAATAATAACGGAAAGTTTAACTGTTTGAAGAACTTATATTTACTTATAATTATATCATTGATTATAGTAAAAGCAACGTTCGCAACCAAGTTCATACTCAGTAATAGTTAATTTAGAAATAAAATACTCTTTAAATAATATAGCTCATTATGTTGACTTTTTAAAATAAATTCAGCAACATATATTTCAATTACGGTATTAGTCTGAAATATTGAATTTTAGATTCTTTTGCTATCGTGAAGTTATTTGATATTTAATTATCTGTATTACATTCTAAACGGCTGTTATTATACAAGTATGATGTTGGTAAGTGAAAGAATATCGTAGTTTTATATCTATTTCTTATATCCGTAAATTGAGCTTGTTGTAGTTTGATATTGAAATTAAGTTTATATGTTGAGTATTTCAATAAAGTTTTGCTGGCCAGAAGCTCAAACAGACTTTTGTCTTTACAGCTCGATCCCCTACCCTCGCAAGCCAAGATTTTCAAACATGTAGCTGTATTTACAACATCATCAAGTGACACCTCTTTCAAGAGGACTGAACTTCCTTTCTTCTCTCTCTCTCTCTCTCTGATTTGAGAAACGGATTGACTTAGAGTTTACGAAGCAAATCTCTTCGTAAAACATATGTTGTTTTATGTTGGTTCATCTCCGATTAGCTGCAAATCTGACATATTCTCTTGATGAAAATATCACTCTTCGCCAAATTAATATCTACAAACCCTCCAAAACATATTTTAATATTTTTTCGGTTAAAAGCGACAGGTAGTTCCCCAATGGAGAACGCGGTAGGGTTTGTATAATTTAGATATTTACGGATAATATGAGCGCTTTGAAAACGTGTTAATTTTTTTTTCGTTTAATAAGAACGGCTTTAAATAGAGCCTCCAATACACTGAATATATTTAGAGCAATGTGTCTTTGTTAAAAACACCTATTCAGAAACCTGCTCCTATCCACATTATTTACAATATCTGTATGGTCCAGGCTGGATCCCTAACGAAAATCTACTGTTTTAGTGGCTACAGGGGTGAGGGTCCAGCTGACAACTCCAAATATCTATGAAAGGTAAAATGAAGTTAACATATATTTCAGGCTTGTACCAAGTCCCCTTACCGTTAGAGTTTCTCTAAAATGTTTGCTTATTATGTTCAAGTGTACGTAATACTCCCATTACCACTTATTCCGTAATGAGAACATTTCTTCATAAGCGGAATTGTAGCAAGACTGTTACATCTTTGTTATTTGAGATAGATCAAATAGGTTGCATTGACATCACTTACTGAGGAACCAGTTTTTCATGTTCACCTTTTTACATATGTTACGTTCTTTTACAGACATGCATGTAATCATTCACAGCCCTAGTGCCGTACGCCATCGTCTTTATTTATTTATTTATTTATTTGCGAACATGACTAAAACTAAAGCGCTATCAACTAGTCACGAAGTATCCTAGGAGCAACCAGATGATTGCATTAGCCGGTGGAGATATTTAGTTAGCATGTGCCCTGACTTTGATTGATGTGTGATGTCCAGTTGTAAATTATTATTCTTTCACCTTGAACTTGTGTACTTCACAGCACGATTACGAAATGGTGTCCTCTCAGGTAAATGCACCTGATACGTGTCAGGCAATTCATTAGCTATTCTAATTACGTCTGCTCCCGTTAGGTGTAATCACTGTATTAAGACGACATGGCATGGTTTGGTGCCTTACGGCAAAGCAGTACAAGTTGGTTATTTAATGCCGAGGTTATTCGATTCAAATACCTTGCCCAAAGACAATCCACGACAGCTGATACAGACTGGTCCGATTCACATCCTTCCGGTCACGAGTCCAGCATGCTAACCCATGAGCTACCGTGGTTCCCCTTCTAAAGATGAATGTATTAAAGTATTGTTACACATAAGGGGTCTCACTACCGATCACTACCACACATGCATGATTGTGGCTTGATGTTATATACGTGTAGTTTCCCCTATTTCATTAGTTGTTGTGAACCAAAGGGTTTTTAAACGTGCACATACTAAATTATTTTTTTTCCTCTAATCACTTAATGACCACACATCAGAGACTCATTTCAAACTTTTATGCTTTTTCTTGTGTCACACTATTATGACCAATCAATTAGCCTTTCCAACCAGAATATTAATACTTCACGCGATAGTCCACGACCCAGACACTTGACACATAATTATTTATGTCTTAAATTATCAAAGACGTGTGCCTACAAATATGCAGATAATTCCCTATCTTAAGATATTATTGTGGATTCCAATTTTTGAAATTAATCCATGTCTCGTAAATACTTTATAGTATGACGTATCTTTCTAAAAATTGGACAATTACTCATTCTGATAAATATCTCCCCTATATCGCCACACTCACCCATAAAAAAAAAATCACTAAAGTGTAACGAATCTATACGCAGAGACGTAAATATAAATAACACATATCCTAGTTTTATTAAAATATACGAAACAGTTCCAAATGTTACATTTTATTAAACAGCAGAAAATGTCTACTATGATAACTAATACAGGAGAAAGATTTTTGTATGCAGTACCAAAGCAATGGATGGATGCCTCCTGTAAGCAATTTTCAAATGCGCGTACATTAATATATTTATATATGGAAATAAAGATATAAAAGATTTTAATATGGCTAACATTTTTAATTCAGACTTTTGATCAATAAGAAAAATATATTCCGCGTATATAAAGATCCTTGTCTAGTTTAAGGCACGCATCCTTTTTATGACGTGTAATTATTTCCACTGTTATCGGATGCGCTGATCAAACATTGTGAATGTTCGGCAAGACATCGTCTCTTTTTAAACAAGATGATTTTTAAAATAAAAAAATATTCTATATTACCAAATAGCCACCCCTACCTGCCAATAATTGATTGGAACAACGTGTACCCTTTTACCATTCCTTTGATGCTCTAAATTGTGTAGCGAAAAATAATTTTCCTCAAGTACTATGAAAGATTATGACCAATGTATGTGTCTGAATCAGCTCGACGATGTATGTATGGTAAACGTGCTGATCGACAGACGGACAGAAAACATGCGTACAGACAAGCACACACGTGTGTGTGATTTGAACTTTTATCGTAGCTTTAACAAAAATCTCAATCATATCGCTACGATGTCTGCAGTGTGGCAGTTTATGGTGTTGTCTAGCACTATGACATAATGCCGCAGACATGTTGCATGATGTCCCACTGAACAATATTATCCTGACACCAGACCGAACAGTCCTAACACTAACCTCTTTATGCTGAGCACCTAGCGAGGCAGCGGTTAGTACCATTTTTATAAGTCTTTGGTATTACTCGGCCGGGGTTCGAACATTTGACCTCCCACATGCGAGGTGGACGCTCTAACCACTACGCCACCTAATCGGTCTACAGACAAGCGTTAAAATGCTCCGACTGACAGGATATTAAAATACCCTTATAGTTGGGTGGACTGAAATCGCGAGTACAGAAACTCACCCCCCCCCCCCGTATACAAATCGTGAACTTATGGTAAGGGAGGAATCTGCGAGTATGAATATATATCGCAAATCCACGAGTACGGAAACAAAGAGTACAACTTAGAAGACAGAATATCGTTAATACCGGATCATATCGCACTGTAACGCGGACCAGCACGTGCAGGACTACAGTCACTTATCTCCATCATGGGATTTTGCCACCATTGTATACGTCATGTAGCAATTAAGGAAATGCATGAAAGTGCAAGTATACTTCTGTAATTAAAAAAAAAAAACAATAGCACAGTTATATTATAAAACAAACGTAATTTCAGCACAGATTGACTAAAAATACACAGTCAACAAATACTGAATTGATATATCATTAACAATTAAGTGTCCGCGAAAAAACAGGATAAGTCTAAACAAGCCATAATTCCAACATGTCATATAATTATCGAAATAATCCACTAATTGTTACTTGGAGCTGATCATGTTTGTACATGGTGTGTTGCGATAGGTCTAATACCCATGGGAACAGCTGTAATGTCATCAAGATGGGAACATGACACAGTGGACATTTGAGATTTTGTTCAAGCAGTTTGTCCACGCGCTGTACACAAAGCGGAAGTGGTCACAAGGAACCAAAAAGCGATGATCTCCCGTGCAGTATTCAGACAAATGTCATAGTGAGTGACGAATGTAGATGATTTCAACCTACTGTGGGATGTTGTTTTTTCAGCTGATTTGTCATCGTGGACAATATCGACATCACTGTCATCGACACTGTGGCGGTCCGTGTCGACAAGGTCCCTGTAGAAAACCAGACAATTGCACACAGCGTACCTTAAGTCGACAATGTAAATATCCACGTTGTCGACGGTTGCAACTAGTGCCGGTTGCTGTAAACGATGACGCTTGTATATTAGACTTTCCAACAGATCCAAAAGATACTGTTCTGGCAACAGTGAATAGATGTGCCTTCCGAGCTTTTCTGTCGCAAATGACACGGAATGATTCCGTTTTGTCGTCTCAGTAGCTTTTTTGCGACAACTCTACCAAACGATTGGTGTCATTTCCGCGCCCATAAAAGGATGTTGACTATCGGATTGCATTGTGAATGAGGATGTGTCATACTGAAGACATTTGCTTTTATTGACCCCGTGGCGGTGCATGTGACGGACAGGCACTTCACATATCTAAAACCGCGGCCTGTACAATAGCGCTGAACAAGTACTGATCGTATACGCAAAATAAACGAAACACCATTGCAATAAATCACTTCTAAATATGTCCCCATCTTCATACGGTTTTATTAAAAACCCTACTAACACTTTTTACTTACACGATGTACATTTTGCAGCACTATACTAATTTTATTCGTTAATTTCAGAAATGTGTTATGTTCCTAGGCAAGACAAAAAGGTCCATGAAAACTTATGCTTACAGATGTACTAACAATTGATAACCGAAATTTGGTTGGTACCCATGACAAGCCTTTATTTACTTCCGTTAGACCAACGTCACGGTGAGGATACAAACTCTATGTATAGACTGTACGATAATGTAAAAGACAAGACAAAACAAAACAAGACAATATGTACTTCCGTTTGCCCAACGACATGGTGAGGATTCAAACTCGGTATATATATATATATATATATATATATATATATATATATATATATATATATATATATATATATATATATATATATATATATATCAGGCTAGACCAGACAAAACTTTATTTACTTCCATTAGCCCAATGTCAGTCAGGATACAAGACAAGGCAAGGTAAGGCAAGACTTATTTCCGTTTGCCCAATGATATGGTGAGGATACAAACTCGGTATATAGTCTGTATAGACCACACTATACCAGACAAAACTTTATTTACTTCCATTAGCCCAATGACAAGGTGAGGATAAAAACTCTGTACATAGACCTGGCAAGGCTTTATTTACATCCATTAGCCCAAAGGCACGGTGAGAATACAAACAAACTCGGTACATAAAAAACAGATGCAAATACATGAACATGGTTAGGGATATACACTGAAAAATGACAGGCATCTTCTGAAGAAAACAAAACGAACAAACAAAAATCACATAAATGCAACAGCTGAGTAGCAACAGCTGAATGACAATCATATACAGGCAATACTTTCAGACATGTACACAAATACAATTAACCTCACCACCACACGCCATTCTTCTTTCGTAAAGGATTATTTCAGAGTCATCTGGAAATAAAAAAATTCAGGCATGTTCATTTCCTAATATAAATGGTGCATACTGGGGAATAATAATATTAGTTCACTGACTTAATTGACGCTCTTCTGGACAATGATACAGCGCATGGTAAACTATACATGGCGAACATTATATAACTGGTGGAGGAAGAACTCTTAAAAACCCCGGGAAGAACCACCGACCCACGGGAAGCTACTGTCCAACTTTTTTACATACCCACATTGGCCGGGGTCGAGGCTCGAACCCACGCAGACAGAGGTGAGATGGAAGTGATCGGTAAAGGCAAGCGCTCGACCACCCGCGGCCCATAACTGGTATGTGTGCACACAGTGTATTTTACTGACACCACGCAACGTGAATACGATTTAATGCACTACATCACGTACCGGTGCTATTTTTCATTCGCTCGTCTAGATAAAACAAGTATGCATAACAAGCTGCAAGAAAAACCTGGTCTGTCCGTTATGTTTTAAGGCAGGTTGACAGCTTAACCAACATTTGTTGAGTTGATTATTTTGTTTCGAATCAACATTTGAAATCCTAGATTCATATTCATTTTGCTTGTATATGAAGCGTTATTTTATGTACTACACTAAGATTCACGACAATCCAACGATTACCGACATCTTCAACTGTTCCGATTTCCGTTTTGCAATAAAACCAAAATGTCTGGTGCCGGCCTAATTTGTAAAGCCAATGTCAAAGGCCGGTAACTAGTAAAATCTGTTTTCCAACGGGTAAGGCAGCCAGCCAGGCCAGGTGCAGCCGGCGCATGTACATTAAGTGTTTGTGTATAATTGCCAGTGGCTTTAGTTTAAATACTTTAACTACGATCAGCTTTAAAAAGGTGAACATTACACTTCCACCCCACATGCAAGAATCAGCTATTGAGATTACTGAAATTTGTGCACATAAATTATTTTCTCATGTCAGAGTGACACTGTCCTTTGGCCTTCTAATGCCGAAATCGAAATCAGCAGGCATATGCATTACCCTGAGTGCAAGGTATCCACAAAGTTTGGGCCAGGTCCGCGATGATCACATGATGCTGAATCCATTTTTGGTTTTTATCAGTGACCTTAACCATTGATCCTTCAATCCCTTATTTAATAACCGTCTTCCTCGCTACAAATTGCAAGCCATCCACAAGGTTTGGCCAATGAATGCGTCACATAGAACTAATGTTTATGTGAGCAAACCATTTTTATTCTATCAGTTAGTGTCACTAAACACTGATATCTTCACTTCATTATCAAAGACGATTCTTCCGTGCGTTAAGTGTAAGACATTCACAAAGTATGGTATACGTAAATGGTTGATTTATTTTGTAGAAACCATTTTTCTTCTTTAATTGCAACTAGCATTTACTGTTTGGACCTCAACTGATTTGTCGTCATCATACAGTTGGGATACAGAATTTCAGCGGCAACCATTAGCAGCATTTGAACCTGTCTCTATGGATTTAGTACGTACAATCGCGATGAAGAGTGTACCAAAGTCATGTGAACTTGACGCAATTCCAATATCACTGCTGCTTGAGTGCTTAGATCCAGTATTGCCTTCACTAACTGATGTTATTAATACCTCTCTCTCATCTGGGGAATTCCCATCATTTTTCAAAACTGCCATTGTAAAGCCTCTGCTGAAGAAACCAACATTCGACCATAACGATTTAAAGAACTACTGCCCAGTTTCTAATCTCCCATTCATATAAAAAGTCTTTGAAGAATTTGTTTTATCCCAACTTGTATCTGATCTGAATTCAAACAGTCTTTTTAGCAATGTACGATCAGCATATCGCCTTTGCCATAGTACTGAAACTACTCTTCTAAAAGTAGTTAATGACATTCTCTCTGCTCTGGATAGCGGAAAGAATAGTCCTAACCCTCCTTGACTTGTCTGCAGCATTTGACACAATAGACCAGGATATATTACTTCACCGTATCCAGCATGTATTTTTCATTCATGATACAGCTTTACTGTGGTTCAAGTCCTACTTGGTCAACTGGACACAAATTGTGTATGCATACGGAATACTCTCCAGCCCAGTTAATCTATGTTGTGGTGTTCCACAGGGGTGTGTTCTTGGACCTATTCTCTTCATTCTATACACTCAGCCGCTCTCAAGTGTCATAGATCATCATCCAATGTCTCACCAATTGTACGCTGACGACACCCAAATATACAAATCTAGTCACCCAACTGAAGTTGATGCTACCATCCAAGGTGTAGAGAGGTGCATTTCTGATGTGAAATCATGGATGACATGTAACAAGCTACATATGAATGATGATAAAACTGAGGCCATTCTGATCACAACACAAAGAAAGACTTTCTCAGTCACATCCTTTATCGGTACGAAACAAAGGTGTCACTCTAAACAGTACTCTCACGTTGCACCAACATGTCATGAACATATGCAAGGCTACATATCTTGAGCTGAGACGCATCAGCTCAATTCGCAAATATCTTTCAGTTGCTGCCACTAAAACACTTGTATGTTCATTATTACTTTCAAGACTGAACTACTGTAACTCAATTCTGTCTGGTTCATCTCAATATCTACTTCAGAAACTTCAGAAAGTTCGAAACACAGCTGCTCGGATCAAACTTAGAGTACCACGATCACAGCACACCTCCCCTCTGCTCTGTACCATACAATGGTTATCCATTCAATCCATAATCAAACACAAAATTTGTTCTCTGTGCTATGTTTCACTGACGGACTCTAGTCCAATATACCTAACCGACCTCACCCATGTGTACACACCATCAAGATACTTACACTCCTCTTCTGACAATTGTATACACATTTTTCCCACTACGAAAACGAAGTCATATGGACAACGTTCTTTTGCATACCAGGGCCCAACAACATATAATGAATTGGCCACTGAACTTAGACAGAAAGACACAGTGATCTCATTCAAGAGTGCTCTTAAAACTCACTTATTTCAACTGCAAGAACAAACTTAAAGACCTAATAATGTTCCCCACCTTAAATATATTCAGCATGTTTTTATGTTTCCTAATTTAATGGTGTTTGTTTTCTGTACTAATATCATTATATGTTTTTTTTTAAATGTTATAGGTGTTATCTATTGTTATAAAGCGCTTATAGCTTCTAAAGATTAGGCATTATACAAAGTACTCATTATTATTATTAAAGTGGATCGGATTCTTCCTTAAACTAAGTAAAAATATTCACAAAGTTCTGTAACCGTTGATGTAACGAACTCTTTGAAGTTAAGTGTAAAAGCTGTTTTCCTTTTCTACAGTTAACTTGACCTTACCATCTGATTTTGATCCCAAGATGTTGTTGTTGTTGTAGGGTTTAACGCCATTTTTCAGCACACCATAGGCTATACACGGCGGCCAGTATTAATGGTGGAGGAAGAATCCGAGAAATCCCCGGAAAGAACCACCGACCCACGAGAAGCTACTGGCAAGCTTTCTCAAATACCCACATTGGCCGAATCCGAGAATCGAACCCACGCAGATAGGTGAGATCGCAGTGATCCGTAACGGAGAGCGCTTTGGACCACTCGGCCACTCGGTGCCCCCCATCCCAAGAGCAATACGATTCTTTCATAACATTAGAGAAATCTAACCATATGCGGTCAGAAAGTGTTGACTCTGTGGTTTATCAATTAAATCATAACTTTAAATTTCAAAAAGTTACGGAAATCATTTGAAAAACGTGTTGCAGTTGGAATATATCCATAACACCAAACAAAACGCGTTACCTGGTAGGCTACTAAAAATAAGCCGACTGGGAATTCCAAAGGTCACCATAATTTAATTGCCGTCATATCTCGGCGCATAACAGTGAAGATCGGAATTTAATCAGTTAGGGCCCTAGGCGGACAGATTTCAAGCGAAACGAAGTGAATTTCATCACTCACAGGAGATAGCAACTGGCAGTTGCACAGCTGGACATGTAGACTCGGTGTAGGAAGGGAAGCGTGACATTCAAAGCGCGTGGGCATAGATCACAAAAACTGCTTACGAAAGAGCACACAACGTAATAAAAACTGAAAAATATGCCAGTGCACTGATTCAAACATGGCCGTCGATATCAGCATTGCTCTTTCCTCTCAATACTACAATATGGTGGCTGAACATAATGGCTGGCATGAAGTACACGGTCGCAGACAGATTTATGATAAAAATGTAGAAAAACAAAACACAACAAAATGCTGAATCATCAGTGTGCAATTTGCAGTTTATGTTTCATTTGCATTATTATAATGCCGATGATATTCCTTGCCCTGTGAATATTTTATTCACTTGCTGCATGATGAGTACAAACAATACAATAAAACTTGTGGTACTTGAATCCATACACTTTTAAAAAAAAACAATAGATATTAATTCTGATTTAACTAAATTATAAGAACCAAACAAGTAATAAAAAATACATAAAAGGT
The DNA here is from genome assembly GCA_028554795.2 of Sinohyriopsis cumingii. Lineage (NCBI taxonomy): Eukaryota > Metazoa > Mollusca > Bivalvia > Unionida > Unionidae > Sinohyriopsis > Sinohyriopsis cumingii. The sequence continues at coordinate 144,447,407 of CM068829.1, forward strand.
ACCAAAAATGTCGTGGCATTCATTAAATGGACGCCACAAAAATGGTAATAGACGCTCTTGATTAATATCATTGACTATGTTATTTATTATTCAAATATGATGGAGAGGAGCGCTTAAGTTCTGGGAGAATATATATTCCATAATTAGATAAATCTGCAGCCGTGGGCTTGACCTCAAAGCAAGTAGGCACAGTTGCCACTGGCAAAGCACACATTTAATAATTACTACAAAATGATACTATATCTTTATATGACGTCAAAAGACACTTATATGACTATTTACGATGATCAACATCTGGGTTATTATATTTCGACAAACAAAATATCATACAATTTTGGCACATTATTTCTAAATTTTATACACTAAGGTACTGCCCATTTAATTTTCGGTGTGGGTGTCTGTAATTTTCTTTTGAGCTTAAATATTTTATTTCAAGATAAATTAATATTATTTAGAAATAATATCAGGCATAAGATAAAGTGTTATTTTGCTATAAATCAGAGCAGATAGTTTTCCAGCTATTGTCAGACGAAATTTAAAAAAGTGTCAGTCACAGAACATTTAAATAGCCGTCCCTAATATATCGTGGTAAAAACATTATCGGTGTACCTGCTCTATCAACGGATTAAAGTGTGCTCATTGATGCTTATCGAACCGAGTTATTCAAAGAAGCACTCTCGCAAAATTAGTCTTCTGATGAAACTGATCATAAGATACTGATAATTTAACGGATGTATTTTCTTTTTATCTACTAAGATCTATCATATGTCACTTGACCTAATCCCTTTATAATCACCTTGATATAAGTTCACCTGGTTCATTAACACTTACTTGGATTAAAAGCCAGCAGACACATGACACATAGACACAGACACACACACATATATACGATAGAAAAGCGACTTTCACGTTTGGCCTGGTAGCATCGCAAGTAATCCGAGACAATATGGGATAAGGAACAAAATTTGGTACCGTAGATACAGAGCGTGCGACACTATTGCCATAATTCAAAGGCTGATCACGCTCGGCTCTATTGGGATAAACTCTTACTGTGCATAAAAGTAAGACACTAAATATAAATCTATACTTAAACTTTTATGATCAACATTTAATTCAAATACTCTTATTTGATATCTAAAAAATAAACAACCTGTAAAATCTAATATGTGCCTTACGTTGTGTGATGGCACGTGGGGATTAAACCTACTCGCACTTGTGCCCATCAGCCAAACAAGAACATGCCATTCATTTTTATAATTTTGTAAGAAATTGTATGGATACATCCTGCTCTCTTTTTGCGGTGCACCATATTGCCTAGATAATTAAAGCTGCCATTATACACATCCAAGCACAGAATTTGAAATTGGTTTTCATTAATAAAGAACATGTTTTTGAGATATATGACACTCTTATCACGATATGCATTCCAGTCACAAAAATGAATGGAATTTATATATAAAAAAGCAAGAATGCAAAACAACATTGTATAGCCACTAATTTGTTTTTAAAAAAAATCCCCATATAAAGGTAGCCATGGGTCGGGGAACAGTCATTGTAATGCCATTACTGACTAACCACAATTTGCTGCGGGGGTGGGGTGGGGGTGGGGGGTGGGGTGGTCAAAAGTGGGTACCCGCTTCTAGCGCTCTCATACAAAAACTGCACCCCGTCTAAGCTGAAAGTCGACGGGCAGTAATACAATACATATCTTTGTATCCATAAACCAATTACTATCACACCTTCATATACAAGTTGTTGTTGTTGTTGTTGTTGTTGTAGGGTTTTACGCCATTGTTTAGCATACGATAGACTATACATGGCGACCATTATTAATGGTGGAGGAAGAACCCGGGAAAACTCCGGAAAGATCCACCGACCCACGATAAGCTACTGGCAAGCTTTCTCACATATCCAAATTGGCTGAATCCGAGACTCGAGCCCAGGCAGACAAAGGTGAGATGGCAGTAATACCACTCGGCCCCCCCCCCATATTCAAGTATAATAGACAGGTGTGCTTGTGCACACTGATGGATACGAATAATCTCTTCAGTGATGTTGCTTCTTCTTCTTATTATTATTATTGGATTTTAATTTTTTTATCCTCGATATCCATTTTCAGATTCGAAAGAATTTAGTCATTCGGGAAAACTAATACGATTGATCCAGTTAACATCTGAACTAGTTTCAACGCTGGTTTGATCCAGTCATCAAGGAGAAATTCACAAACCGACCTGAATACCGGTCACTGAACAAAGCCACTGTTTTTTTGCTGAATTAAAATATCACTAATCATGTTGGTGGGTCGAGACAATCGGTATCAAAAAGCAAATCTGACATGCAGCCAACCATAACCAAGACAATGCCAAGTACCACGTTACAGAAATAACCGAAGGTCACTAGAGAGATAGGAGAACAGCAACACGTAGATTTTACGTTCTATTTTCACGTTCCATATTAAAATAAAAACTAAATGATATCGTTTATACCAAAAAAGAACACTTCATAAAGACCAGTTCTATCATGAACATCTATAGCAATACCACAGCATTATTGCATACGAATATGACAAAAGGATAGACCCCTGGCCAGGGTCAAAGAAACAATAGGGACAATGGCAAGGAAACCAACCAAAAACGTTTGTATCGGCAGATGGAAGCACAAGCCAATAAAAATAATTAACTTTTCGACACATAGGAGGGGAGAGTATCTGGATCCTTTCCTTCAGATATCCTCTGAGTATCACCCGCCTAAATTAATACTGAAAAACTTAGAATTTATAGAGAAACCCCATAACCAAAACAATGTATCTAAATAAATGTTACTGTCAAAATTCGTTTTGATTTTTTTTGAAGAAAAACAAACACACAGATCGTTTGGGCGATACAAAAACTCATGAAAGCCTTTATAAATTTTGGGACTCCATTGTGTTTGGGGGGGGGATACTTCAAAGACCGATAGCTTAATACAGCTCACGTACGGAGAAGTGTCCATACATAAAAGAGACAATATATGACAGGGAATTAGAAACACAGATGGTTCAAAATGTTGATGTTAGGACCAATCGATTATCTGATTCGTTTATACCAAATTTTACATCATTTGCCTGACAGAAAATTAAAGAAAAAAGCAAAAGAAACTCTTGCGGGAATAACTGTATATATTAGGATAAATTTGTTAGGGCTAATATAATATGTGATTTGTAAAGGCGAGCGCTTAAGTCCACTCGGACGCCAGGGATAAAACGAGTATTATATCATAACACTTAAATTACTAACTTTCGGCTTATGATGTAGTCTTTCATATCAACATTGATATTCGGATGTTGAGGGTCAATCAAACATATACAGTTCTACTGAATGCCATCTATCGAACCTACATGAAACGAAGGTAGTCAATAAATATCGAGTACATGCAAACGAGTCGAAATTACAGACCAGATCAGGATGCATGGACAAATTCTGGTACTGCGAGAGGCACTTTTCAAATACCATGGGATGGATATTTGTACCTGTACAGAGGTAAGTAGTCCTATAAACCAGCCCCCAAACCAATATTGGTATGTTGTACGATTTGGTAGTCGGATATTTCCTGTTCTTAAAAGAGAACAATTGTTGCAGATAAACCTGCCTGAAACATAAGGTTTTGGCCATGTATCTCCAGTATCTGTGGCATTTTTAATGTTTGAAGTTGCATCGGATTGGATCATCGAGTCTGAAGGAACTGTTAAAATTTTCCATCAGTGCTGCATGGTAATAAGCACTGGTACCAGGGAGCAAGGCCGTGTTATTCCACGTGAATTTATATGCTAACAAACATCGATTTTGACACGGAAATATGCTGTACAGATCGCCAAAGGGCCATTTGAACCGAACGTTAACTCAGAGTCGCGAGAAAGACTGGTAGTTATCTCAAAAGTACACTCGTGTGTTGCTGATATAACTGTCTGCAACAACTAGTGAATTTAAAAGACGAACTTATATCGATCCCACCCTCACAGTATACCAATATAGGCTTGGCGACTGATTTTTTTTTTTTAGAATAAGGATTAAAGTCTCTCCTGAGAAGGAATGCCATTTAATGTCCTCTTTTGACGGATTTTTCCACCGTTTCGGATCATACCCATTTAGTGATGCTAATGAAGGGCGGTCAGAAACACCTATGCATGCTAACCTGATAGCAGAGGCTAATCCAGAAATACCCTTCAGTATCGCTATTGGGGCGTAACGAAGTAGGCCTGGAATCTAAGGGTTGAAGCCATCTGAAGCTACATCAGTTAAGCGTTTCCATGGCATGCCATAAGCATTGTAGCTTTCAAGAAAACTTGCTCGAAGAAATATTCCGCTCTTTTGTGTGTGCGTGTGTAATAAATGTCATTCTTCAACATGTCATTTACCTGAGGAATTTACGATTTGATAATTCGTTATCAAAAACGTACATATCTCTGACATTAGTCACCAATGATATTACTCTTCTGCTGTTAACAGGCCCAATGGGGGTAGGAGGTCAACCCTTAAAGGGTGTAGGAAACCGTTTTGTAAATAAACAATTGAGAAAAAACCAAATATACTTCGTTGCATATTTAGTTGTCTTTAAAACTTTATACAGTAAATTATATGGACTTGTTTTGGCATTGGATTCATCAACAATTTTCAGTATAACCTGGGCCAAGGGACATCAAACTCTCGAAGTGGCCAGGGCCTTACGCAAACTCTGATGTGGCCTGTCTGTTAAACACAAACAGCTTACTTTCCTTAAAGATTGATATATGGCAAATACAAGAGGGATGAACTCTGCCATTTTCTCCCGGACTGTGGAGGTGGACTTCTCTGGTTACGTTAGCCATAGACCAACAAATTGTTCTCTTCCTTTTTGTTCTTTCTGACATTACTGGTGTCAACAAACAAAAATAACGGAGAACAACTTGGTAGTAACTGTCGCTAAGTGGATAACGTGTTCGACACCTACACGCAGGCGTACGGTAATCAATTTACAGACCAGGCTGGGTCCGTTGCCGTCTTGATGAAAATATGTCCTGCCTTACCATAGCTTAAAACAATAATCGTAATAAAACGTGCAGAAAAAGAACGTATTATATGTGTTATATCCATTCTATTATTCGAAGAAAACATCTTAAGGTTAAAGTTATAAATATTCCAGCTTGAAATACTCCCACCCCCCAATTAAATGGCTAGAAGGTGACAATCTTGACAATCCACACTGCAGACGGCTTATACATGTCATTATCTGGCGACAAGCAACGCTAATCTCAATATTATCATAAATAAACGTTGTCAACCCTCTGGACTATGTTGTGTCAGGAGTAGCAACATTTAACTCCCATTGCATAATACAAAATCAATTTTTCATATCTGTAAGCACAAGTGCTGCTTTCTGCGTGGTAGTAATGGTGGTGGGTGAGGGGAGTATAACATAGCAGTGCAGTCTTATTGAGAAAACCATATGAAGTGAAACTAGTCAGTTTCCAAATTAAATATATTGTGCGTTATTTTCCAAATTTATTTTTATTTTTTGAAGTAAGCGTTATACAGGTAGGACAATAATTATGCTTCAGCAACACTGAAATTACAAAGCTTTACGGCTTTCTCAAACAGCACCAGCGATGACATTATTACTCCATTGCCCATTGTTCAACGTGTACACAGTGATTGTAATAACACCCGGACGGATAAATAAATTTCTCTTACCTGATTCTTGTTCGTCTCGGGTAAAACAATTTGAATTTAAACGATGAAAATATCACCGCTGCCGTGTCCTCATTTTTCATGACATGGAAATCGAATATTGTTTCACAGTTCTTTCCGGTAGCCTGTATTTTGTCACCTCTTTGTGTTGTAATCCGCACACATTGCCCGTCTACTAACACAAATAGCATAAAGGTAGCTGACGCACAGCCATACCTAACATGGACGACTGGCTTTATGTAGTACATTGATTTTCAAGAGACGACCTAGACGTTTTGTCAAGTCGCACAGTGCGAGATCACCTGTTCACGACTTCAAAATAAAACAGGGGCAATAAGCGCTATTAAAATTAAATTTCTATCTCTTCTAGGACTTACACAGTTCCCTCCTTTTATCCATATCATTATTTGCATCGTTGTTTCGTATATACGTACCATTTTTTTTTAAATTTAGGTCTCGCTGAAATAAACGAAGTTGATCACAACTTAGCATAGATAAATGTGCTTATGCAAGTGACTGTCCATATCATTGGGGGTGGGGTGCATCTGGGATAGTAGCGCTGTAATATCTTGAGAGAAAAAATTGATGCTCTAAAGGCACCCCACCCCAAAGCATTATATCCATATTAGCTTAAATTATCCACTAAAAAAAAATTATATAACGGCTTGAAAGAAAATCCCTAGTACTCCCATCCCAATCAAATGGTAGGTTACAAAGGAGTGAAATACCAGTCAGAATCGTTGTTGAATAAAGAAATTCCAAATAAGCACGCACTGGGATGATCAACAGCGCGCCACCATTGAACTTATTTATTTATGAAATTCAAAGGTGCCCACCCCAGAAAATCTATTTTTACACCGAATAGCTCATAGCTGTATTATTTATACCTGTGAAACTCGCCCTCATGTTTCAGTATGCTTCATTCGTTATCACTGGACCATAGACAACAAAAGTACTATTAGTGCTTTCTCTGAAAAGAGTATGAAGAGTACTATCATAAAATAAACAGAACATCCGTATGTATGTATGTATGTATGTATGTATGTATGTATGTATGTATGTATGTATGTATGTATTCTTATGTTACGTGTTTAGGCTCGAATAAACAGCAACACAAGAAAGAGTGAAAACAACAAGCTTTGGAAAAATATAACAAATTATTTATTTCCCTGGAAAAATACTGTAAAAAATGACAAAAATAACTTACGGTTTCAAGAATCAAATCCAAAAAAGAATAATCCACGAATAATATTTTTGAAGTCCTAATAATGAAATGTTCCAATGAATACAAGTTCGAGTCCCGACGAAGAATCCAAGATGGAAGGCGATGACGTATGATGTCACCTGTACTGTATTGAAGTCTACAGTTCCTTGTAGAAACACAATAATTAATCCTCCGGTTTTGGAGATCCAAATACAATTTTTAAGAAATGTCTTTGTTAGTAGTGAAGGGGGGCACTTTACGGTCAATGGGAATTAGCATTACAAGACCCCTTGGGCAAGATTACCGTCAAGGGAAAATTAACATGGAGAAAAATCGTGGGTAAGATTACCGTCAAGGGAAATTAACATGGAGAAAGAAAAAATCGTGGGGCACTTTAGCGTCAAAGGAAATTAAACAGGGTGGGCCTTTATAGCGTCAAGGGCTTTTACTAAAGTGGGCCTTTATAGCGTCAAGGGAAATTGAACATGGGATTTTTTAAAAATTTTTTAAAAAAAGGGTAGGCAATGGAAAGGCTATCTCTTTTCGAGATATATGGCTGGCCCTGAAAAGGACCTTTGGGTTTTTCTTCTTCTTCTTTTATCTTCTTAACTTTTTCCAACATCTTCTTAATTTGTCCATCATTCCTTTCTTCTTCTTCTTTTCTGTTTCCGGCAGCCAGTCCGGGTGGCCCATGGCCCGGAACTTCTCTTGGATTTTCATCCAGTTTGTGTTCAGTTTTTCGAATTCATCCTTTTTTCTTCTATTTTCTTCGTCTTTTCTTTCATTGGACCACTTTTCTTTTATCTTCTTGACCTCTTTGGTCAGCACATTCCTCATTAGTTCTTCAGCTTTCTTAAGTTTTTCTAACCCCCACTTTGCGAAACACCAATCTGTCCATTCTACAACGTCTTCTAAAAAGCACCTTGCACTTGTCACATGATCTATTGCTTCTTTTAACTTACCCACTTTGACATACGGTGGGTTAATTAAACCTCTGATTCTCTTCTCCTCATCCTCTATCATTTCTTTCACGATGTTTACGGCTAAGTGCAGGCTCTTTACTTGTCTTGTGACGAAGTCTTTTGTCACTTCATACCTCCATTCCTGTTCAACCCTTTCTGCTACACTCAATCCATCTACCATCCAATACCAACTTCCCATAAGATCGTTGTATAAAGCTGAAGCTGCTGGCATCTTCTTGTTTGCTTATTCCGTAGAATGAGCTCCAATGGCCAACACTGTTAGTTTTATACTGAAAGTGCGGACATGATGGAAAACATCCCCCTAAAAAACATAAAATTGATCTTACCTAGATCATGACCCAACAACGCGCGGACGTGAAGGAAAACATCCCCTACTTTTTCATTTCATTTCATATAATATAACCCAAACTATACTCTCCCCATAATCTAACATTAAAAAATATCATAAGTTTTATACACGAATCCAATCTACTCAAAAAAATCTAAGAAAGTAAATCAAAGACCAGTTAAAAATATAACAAATCACTGTTTGGGAATTATGACGGCCGGCTCGGTCTCGTGGGTTCACAGACTGACACAGCCGTTCATAGCCCGAATAATAAAAACCAGTTAAGGACGAATATTACAAAATCACTGTTTGGGAATTATGACGGCCTGCTAGGTCTCGTAGGTTCACAAACTGACACAGCCGTTCATACCCCGAATAATGGGGCCCCGAGTGGCCGAGTGGTCTAAAGCGCTCTTCGTTACGGATCACTGCCATCTCACCTCTGTCTGCGGCGGTTCGAGTCTAAGATTCAGCCAATGTGGGCATGTTAGAAAGCCTGCCAGTAGCTTCTCGTGGGTCGGTGGTTCTTTCCGGGGTTTTCCGGGTTCTTCCTCCACCATTAATACTGGCCGCCATGTATAGCCTATCGTGCTGAAAAATGGCGTTAAACCCCACAACAACAACAACCCCGAATAATAAAAACCAATTAAGGCCACAAAAAATTAAAATAGGAAAATAGGAATTAATTAAAACAGGACTCCATAATAACATACAAACAACCATAAAAACAAGTTTTCATTCCAAACCAATAAGATAGGGAATCAAAATAAATAAGGAATTGATGAATAAAAAAAAAAGAAAACAAAAAAAAAAAAAAAAAAAAAAAAATACTCCTAACCGTCTCCTTGTCTCTTAAACAACATCTGGCTGAACTTTTAAATCAAGCTTCCACAGCTATTTCTACTAACATACTCAGCCAAATCCAGGCAATGTTGGCAGACGACACTGAAGAATTTGAAACTTCCACGCTGGCAGCGGCCCTGGAAGTATCATCATCCAGCGGCGATGAAGCTGATGAACCTGCACCACCTAAACAGAGTGGAAAAAAGGAAGGCTCTGTCTACCGGAATATCGGACTGGGAAAGGCAATTGATGATATCAAAAAAGCGGGCCACTTCGTCAATGCCACAAGACCGGGTGTCCTAATGTGACCTCATCGCTGCCGACCAATCGTGGCGGGAGTCACATACTGCTTGGTTTGACACCTGGGGCATTTCAATCCAACTAAGAAACACGAGTGTGTGGTGTGACTATTCCCACTCATGTCTATTAGCCTTTCAGTCAGGTTGTTAAGGACTAGTTAGTCCTACACCTGAGTGGCTAAATTAAAAAGTACTCTTTGAGTACATAAAAGCCTGGGGGATGAGGCTCCTTTTCCTTCCCCCAGGAGTAATTAAAAATCACGCAGTGCGTGAATAAAAAAGTGGTACATGTTCAAAAGAACGAAAACCACTATAATCCAACTAACTAACTAACTCTCCCCATTTGCTAAGAAACAATAAAGAAACCCATAATCTACTTTATCACTTACAAACACAAACACACAATCACACAAACACTGACCCTCACATTTTTTAAAGAAAGAGTTAGTGTTTATATTCACACTACTCTACCTACACACATTGGCAAATCGATAGTTATTTCTTTTCTAGAGTATTGGGTAGCCCTGAAAAGGGCTGTTTTGTTTGGAACTTCATGGGCACCTGGTTAATGGTGGCACCTTCCAGGCCTGGCGCCACATACGCATCTTATCCCCCAGTTACTTTTTACCTTTTGGGGGGAGAGAGCAGAGGCAGGATATGTCGCTTCAGAATCCCAATTTTCGCTCTCTGGGATTTTGAAATTTTTTCTTCTCTCCTTTTCCTCCTCCTCTTCTTTGTTTCTTCTTTCCTCTTTATATCTTCTTTCTTCTTCTTCTTTATATCTTCTCTCCTCCTCTTCTTTGTTTCTTCTTTCCTCCTCTCTTATTCTTCCCTCCTCGACAATGGCTTCCGCGGCCAGTTCATTTAATATGCGCCTGGCATATTCCAGATGCACATGAAGCTCCAACAGTTTCTCAAGTCTCGTGTTCATTTTTTGGTGTTGATCAATCAACAAGGGTAGCTGGACTGCCGAACGAGTTTCAATTTATACTGAAAGCGCGGACGTGAACTAAAACATCCCCCTAAAAACATAAAATTCATCTTACCTAGATCATGACCAAAAAAACAACAACGCGCGGACCTAAAAGAAACACTCACTTACTCTTTTATGCTACCCATTACTATTGTAAAATTTTTTATAAATCACTTCAATAGACTATCCACATTAGCAAAACAATCCAATCTAACTCCAAATATACACCTCAAAAACCCAAAAAACATTATTTTAATCTACTATCCTCACCAACTTACTTTAGCTCTTACAAACACAAACACACCAACACATACCCTCACATTTTTTATAAAAGAGTTAGTGTTTATTTTCACACTACTCTACCTACTCACATTGGCAAATTAATAGTTATTTCTTTTCTAGAGTATTGGTTAGCCCTGAAAAGGGCTGTTTTTTTGTTTTGCTATGGCATTCATTTTTTAGTTTCTAAGAATGCGATGTCCTCTGAGGATAGACTTTCTGGCAATAGGTCTGCTTCTTCGGAAAGAGAAGAAGAACTCTTTGGTGTCGATACGGCAATCGACAAAGCCTCTGTCAGGTTCAGGTTGCTGCTGCTGCTGTTCTTGTTGTTGCTGCTGTTTTTGAAGTCTGTACTTCTCTGTCCATTCTTCTTTTTCCCTGTTCACTTCTTCTCTGAAGAGCTCTTCTATTAGGTCTTCAGTGATTTTTAACATTCTCACATTCTCTATTTCTTCTGGCTTCGGTATCAGACTGTGTCTGACCCTATGCAAATTCACGTAGGCTTCGTTGAGCTTAGCTAGTTTGGAGCACATCTTCTTAGGAGGATGAGTCGACAATGGATGGTTAGACTGGGAACAAACCGGTTCTTAAAGTTAAAGCGCGGACGTGAAGGAAAAAATCCCCCCACACGGTTTTACCGAGCCGCAACGTTCAAAAGAGAGATAGTAAGAAATGAAAGAGCATCAATCCAACATTCTTATAGCTAAACAAAAGACAAAGGCATTTTTTTCTAAACACAACATTTTTTATTCAAAAATCACTTAACACTAAACAACAACATTTCTAACATTTTTAACAATAATCCAACACTATAACATCTAACAACCTTTTTCTAATCACAAACATTTTTTTCTTCAAATACTAACTACTTTGAACAGGGCTGACAACGTTGTGAATGAAATTGTGATTTCCACTGTTGGAAATCATTAGGCCATTGATGGACACTACGTTTCCTAGCTTGAGACAAAAGATAAGCATAATGGTCACAAAACCATCGATCTACTTTCACATCATTTCTAGCAGAAGAACGAGGATCGAAATGAGTCACTAAATGTTCTAAGGAATAGCCCAGGCTGCGATGATGCAGAAAATACACACAATATTGTCCACACACCAAGGAATCTGTGCCTTGTAATTTCACATTATTGAATCGGGTGGTTTGAGCATTTCTTCTCATAAAGTCAATGATATCGTCTTCCAAAGGGGGCAATCCGTACGAATCGAAATATTCCACACATCCTTCTTGAGGAAAGTAGACGGCTACCCAGTGGGTTCCTGGGAGATGACTGTCGTCCGTGTTGATCACGTAAGCTTGATGGTCTTTAGGTTTGCGATGAGGGAGTTCATCTTTAGCACAGACGACAGGATTCCAAGAAGCTGTATACGAACTGTGGTTCAAAAGGTAATAAAGTTCCCAGGTATCCATTGTTTTCTGTGTTGTTTTTTTCTTCTTCTTCACAGGTAATAATAAGTTGTCAATTCGATCCTGACTTTTTGCTTGAAAATGTCTGACGAATAAACGGTTATTCGTTCTGTTTCCTCACTCTGATTTAGGAGAGCTTCGATACGATGGATCTCTTGAGTGGTTAATGGTGGACAAGAATGTTCACGCAAGTCTTTATACCACTGGTGCAACACGTCTTTGTTTGAGATGAGACTCCAAGCTTCGTCCAGATACTCGTCCAATTTTTCTTCTTGACTCAACATCAGGCATTTATCGTGTTGAATTTGACTGGGATGATCGTTTTGACATCCATAACAATTTTTCTTGATCAATTCCGTCATTTTGTCAACCAAGTGTTTGGCAAAACAGGAGACTAAATGGGCTTCTTGTTCTGGCCATCTCGACTTCATCATGATCACTTCTTCTTTTTCCTCACATTCCATCTCCAAAGTTTCTCCACTAGGTAAAGAGGGACAACAGTCTTCCATGGTTTCTAGTAATCTAGGATGACTTCTCTCAAACTGTTGATTTCTATGGTATTATCGAATTCTGCATACAGGATGACGTTCACTGTCTCTTTCAGTGGTTCTGCAAACTGAAGTTCCACACGAATCTGGCCAGATTTTATAGGGTGGAAATGTCCCTCGTCGCTGCCTTGGTCTGGAGTGAAATCGAAAGCCCACAAAGCGTAGCCTCCTGCATAATCCTCGTACGTAATACCGTGACTGGTGTTGGTTCCTAACTGTCCGGTGGCTTCGTACAGGGACAAGTACGATCTCAAGTAATTCTTCTCTTTAAAGTCAGGTTCTAAAGGTCGGGTACACAAGGTTTTGCCATCGCGACTGACTTCGATTTTCTTCACGTTAAAGTGTTGAAAGTTGAAAGGATTTTGAGCGAAGGCTCCGTTGAAGGCTGAATTCGAGACCATACCAAGGATCAAACGTTTGGGTAGCTGTCCTTGGAACAGATGATCTTCGATCATGGAATGATGTCCAACGGGAATGGTGAACGTTTTCACTTCCACGCGTCGTATGGGATACTTGGCGGTCGTTCTGCTCAACGTTTGACTGATGTCGTTACCTACTTTGGGTAACACTTCCACGCGTCGTACGTAGAGTTTGGCCTCTTCGATTTTGCTTTTAGGAGCCTTAGCATCCTCAGCCAACAAATGGAAAGCGGTACTGCTACGATTCAGTCTCAAGCGGACATTGACTCCGTTCAGCAAATATTTCTCTTGCAACCACATGTCCAAATGCAAACGATCCATCAGTTCTAAACTCTTCTTATCTAAGATTTTGAGTTCTCTTTGCTCAAAGCCGCTATTGGTTCCATCTACAAGGTCGAACTTGCCCGCTTCGTCAGGTTCCCACAGCACACAAGCATTGAGATGGGTATCCTTGGCATCTATTCCGTACGTCAAGAGATTTTCCAGGTAGGCACGGTAAGGGTAAGTATCCATGCTGCTGCTGACCAGTTTGTTATTCAAGTACAAGTCCACTCCACTAAACAAGGAATGCATGAAATTGTTGACGGGAGCTATATTCTCAGTGTCATCTACTGCACCATCATCCTTATCTAGAACTTTGACTTTCAAGTACAAGTAACTGCTATTCAGATCGATGTAATCTTCGGGCTGTCCTTTGATTTCAAACTCGATGGGAGCTGAGGCTGTCAATGAGGAGACGGGATGAAATTCCACCCATTGAGATTCTTGCATCGTCATCATGGTGGGGGGCATGGCAAACAGATCCAGTTCCGTCTTGGAACAAGCGCAAGACTCTCGGTGCATCATTTTTTCTCTGTGTTTCAATAATCGAAAACGTCTAAGTCTCGAACGGTTCTTCTTTTCTTAGCCTTTCTCGCTTGAAGTCTGGTGAAAGGGTGTTTTCTTCGTCGTCTCTTTCTGCCTTGTCCTTGCTGAATGCCTGACTCGGTAGCGTGCAGAACATTTATAGGTGTGTCTCGTCGGCCCAAAATGTCTTTGCCCGTTTGCAGCAAGACATTTTTGCCAGCCCTCATGAAGGCTTCTTTAGGGTTTTGTTTGTCGATGATGACATTTTGGAGAAATTCTTTGCCTTGCGTCAGTGCCGCATCTTTCAAAGCGTGCAATCCGCGTGTCACCATCGGTTTCAACACTGGGGCCACCGAACGAAAGGCCGATTTTAACATGTCTCCTAAACCGTGTCCTCGCTGTCGAGCAACCCCTCGGTACACTGGATACATGACTTACTTACGAGTCGTGAGAAAACCGTTTTCGAAAATGGAGTTTCACCGTGACTTTTCCTTTGGTGAATGGAATATTTTGTCCCAAATCTCCTTTTATAGTAATGTTGACTGTGTCCAAATACGACTTGCTGACAGGTAAATAGTGAGGATGGACAAATTCGCGGTGGACGTGGTAAGTGTTTCCACCTTCCTCGTCAGCGTTTGCAGCAGAATCCACTTTGAAAGGAATGACACGCAGTAACGGTACGGAGGTGTGTCCCACCACGTTGTACTCCACCACATCGGAGTACACGAACATCAAATTCAGTCCTTGGTTCAGTTCTACCGGGGTACGAAAATACTTGGCAAAAGAATCGTTGTCTAAAATGACTGGTAATTCACCTTTTTCTTGTTCTACTTTCTTCCTTAGCTCCATGTCACCGCCCAACATGTCAAACAATTCATGACAAAATAAGAAAGACATGATTTTGGGCCCCTCAGGAAATTTCATCAGGAAGCGACGAGCTGTTTTGTGGTACTCCAGGGTGACACTTTTTTTGACACTTTCCAAAGCTTTCAGAACCACACTATTAAACCTGGTGGCTATGGTGTTGACCAAATGTTGACCACTAAAATAATAGCCTGGGGGAATGAACAAGTGATAGGTGGTCCACTTTGAATTTGGTGTACGGGTTTTCTTGTCATATTTGCTATGGGTATCCATCCACTGCTGCATTTGCTCGTCATGAACTTCCACATCAAATTTATTTTGATTGGGAAGGACATTGAGGACTTGGGTCGGGTGAATCATTTCTACTAAAGCCACTTCCCAATGGGCTTCGTGATCTAAGGGGATGGCTTGAGGTAATTTGGCCGTGTAACAGCACAACGTGTTATTGGGAAACACCTCCATGGAACTGTCACTGGGTAAGGTCAAGTAAAATTGGTTTTCGTGACTCATAATTCTAGAGTTCTGTGGCTGTCCGAGGGGATATTACTGGACGTCAGAGGCGTGTCTCCACCCAAAATGGGGTTCTGGTTGTTGTTGGAGTGGTGACTGGCACTGGCACTGGACACAACGTTCCCGTTCGAGGAGAATTTCAGGGAGGGATTGGGAAGCAGGTAACCGATGCAACTGCTCAATAAAATGGTCCACAATTGTTTGTCTCCTTGTTGCAAACTCAAATTGGCGATGGCTGCCCCGATGACACAATACACCACGAAGATTTGGCAGAAAAAGACGATTTGCGTTTTAGGCACACGTTCTCCACACCACACCCACAAGGGTTGTTTTTGTAAATCTTGCACAGAAGAACTAGGGGAAGAAGGAGTGGTCGACGTAGCTGCGTCTGCTGTGTGAAAGGGCATGATGGTCACTTCTTCTTTTTATAGTCGATGACTTGCGAAGCGTCGATCCAAGAATCGAAACTGGGTGGATATCCTTTCCAACGTACTTTGACTTCTTTGACACGTCGTTTGCCCACTTTACGGGTTCTGCGTTCGAGAATGCTTTCGATGTCGTACACGTCGTCTTCTTTTTTGGTGACACGTTGTAACTCGGGCAAATAAAACGTTCCTTTGAGCACTTTTCCGTTCATGTCTTCCAATTTATAGACGGCAGGATGACGGCCATGCACTCGTCCAGTGACGCGAAACAATTCGGTCGTCCAGTTAGGTAAGTAACCTTTGTCGAAAGTGCGTTTGGTTTTGCCAATGCGCACCCAATCTCCTACGGTCAACACTCCACTTTTCTCGGGGACAGCCCTCGTCGGGGACGTACCGAACAGGCGCTCGAACACCAGCACTTCGTTGTCGGGAGTCACGTCTTGCGGGGCACGTCCGATGCTTCGATGGTAAGATTGGTTGTACGCTTGCACCAGGTGCGGTAAGATGTCGATGTACTTCAGAGTGTGGTGATGCGTAAAATATTTCCACATGCGTTCTTTCAAAGTACGTTGAAAACGTTCCACGATGCTGGCTTTGGTTTCGGGATTCTCGGTGGTAAAAAAATGAATGTCACGTTTCTTTATTTCTTTTTGGAAAGCTTGGTTCAGAAATTCGGTGCCTTTGTCCGTTTGCCATCGAAGAGGGCGACGACCGCTTTGTTTCAACACCCGTTGCAGGGCTCGCACTAACTCGCTGCTCGATTTGGAAGTCAAAGGCACGACCCAGGCAAATTTGGAAAAGACGTCGATGACACAAAACAAATATTTGTAGCCGCGATTGTAGCTGGCCAAATGAGAGACATCGGCTAAATCGGCTTGCCATTGATGATCGATGCCTTCCACTCGGGTGCGACTTCTGGCAAACTTGCGTCGAATGGGTTTGTGTAAAGTGTAGGTAGCTTGTTCTTGTAACCATCGTTGCACTTGAGGTAAACGGAGACTTTTCAGTCGAGTTTTGGCAGCACGATACAATTTTTGAACTCCTGCGTAACCTGCAGGATGTGAGGGATCGTAGTAAATGCTGGCTAAGACTTTTTCCATTTTTTATTTTGTGTTGGCGTGTTAATAAGTCACCCACTCTTCGGTGATGCTACTTTGGGTGGGTCGAAAGGGTGGTTTGGAAACGGATTTACGTGTCCGATGGGCTACGGGAGTAGAAGTCGAAGGTAGTGGTGGTGGTGGAGGTGGCAATGGAATGGCTTTGGTTTTCTTTTCTTTTTTCACTTCTGGTTTCCCTTCTTTCTTTTTCACTTCTGTCGAAGGAGGTGTGGACATCATCTTTTTAACCCAAGCTTTCATTTCTTCTCGTTGGGGTGTGGGGGACGGGGTCAACAAGGATGCTGCAATCTTACTCGAAATGGGAGCTGCTGACGGTGTTTGAAACACTTCGTGCATCTCTTCTTCCTCAGGTCTTTGTGGGGTAGCATCTCTGGTGACCCTTGGGGATGGTATTGGTGGTGGTAATGATGATGATGATGGTGCTGGACTTTTCATCAAGGTCTTAAAATCTTTCAGAGTGGGTAAAGCTGTTTCGTCTAAAGCTTTCTGGTGAAAGAGTTGCAGTCGTTGCAAGAGTTGACCGTACTTTTGCGATTTTTCTGTTTCGGACAAATCTTGGCGATCCATCAAGGACTGCAATTCGTGTTGTAACTGGGACATCTCGCTCAAATTGGGATTGGGAGGTAAATGCGGGGTGCGTTGTTCTTGCCACCGATGGTATTCCATCCATCGTTTGTAAGGCACTAAAGCTAGTTTTCGTCCTTCCATGGGGTTGTCAGCGGTCGATTCTGAGATCTTGGGACTTTCGAAGGCCTTTTTATCTGGCTCCCATCAGTCCTCCCAACATGGTTCCCAAGACTCCTTTCAGTATGGGGCCTAACAAGAGAGGTAAAATGCCTCCACGTTGGACCAACATCTTCTTTTTTTGACGAATGGGAATTTTCTTTTGAACCATTTGGCGAAGAACGTGACGATGTTTGCCTAAGCATTGTTTCTGGTGTTTGGACAAAGGGATCGTGCCTTTCAAAACGTTCAAACAACATTCGCACACGGTATCGATGACCTCTTTGGAGGCCGTTTGAATGAGTTTTTTTCGTAGGGGTGGAGAAGCTTTGGACAGGACAGATAACATGTCCCCATGTTTGGCTAAACGTGGTGGCAGTCCTTTCCTTTTCTTTCCTTGGGGTTTTCTGGAGGGTGACATCTTTGAGTCTTCAGGAGCACCAAAAAACACTGATATCCTACTCGGTCACAGGCCTTTTTTATACTGGAACGCGTCGCCATTGATTGTCTTTACGTCGTATCAGTTTGAGGACAGGCATGACACGTCGTGCAGGGGTACGTAACGGACTAAATCGAGCCAGTTCTTGCTTGGACAAATCCAGTAAACTTTGTAACATGCCCGATCTTTCATGGACTTTGATTTTGGGAGAAGGTACTTTGTGAGCAGCAGCCACTGCCGCTAAATTGGAAGGTCCTGCCACTGGGGAAGTTCTTTTGGGAGTCATCAACGGAGAAGTTCTTGGTGTAATCAACGTCTCCAAGTACTCTTCAGTTCCTGGTGACATCAACGGAGAAGTGGACAAACGTGAGGCTGTCGGAGACGCTGTGGCAGGTCGTGGTTTGCGAGTGTAAGGCTGCGTCCTGGCCGCAGTGCCTCTCTTGCGACTAGTTTTCTTCTGTGGACTTTTCTTTTTCTGAGGACTTTTTCTCTGTTTCTTTTTCTGGGGGCTTCTTTTCTTTTTCCGGGGTGGTGTCTGGTAAGAGGAGGGTCCCGCCACTGGAGAAGTTCTTCTCTTTGGGGACTTGGTCTTTTTCTTCTTGGGGCTTCGTTGGACTTTTGTCTTAGGGATAACTTTGGGGGCATTAGGATCCCATCTTAAGAGTGAGCGAATGATGACCCCTCCTAGAGTACCGCTCCCTCCAGGTTTCAAAATGATTTGTTTTTTGGTTTGAGTGTCGATGCGGGGATCGGCCAGTTGGACCAAAGCGACTTTGTTTCGATCGAAAAAGCGTTTGGTTTGATGAGGAATCTGAATGATTCCTTGGAGTAATTGACGTGCCGTCACCGTGAACCATCGTAAGACTTCTTTGAGACTAGCTTCTAAGACACGGGCTCGTGTTTGTGGATCTTTTTCTCGACTGATGCCATACAAGGCACGAATCAATTTGACGGGAAGATGCGACTGAAGGGACGTCATGTTCACACTGTGTGAGACAGACGAAAAAGGGTCTGAGGTTTTTATAGATTTTTTTTATGGGGAGTGAAATGAAGTCGAGGACGGAGACGTGTACAGGACAGGCCCTCCGTCTTGGCACCAGTGGTGAAACAAGTGGGTACGAAATCGCAAATCCTCGGGGGTCGTAGGTTTCAAATCGACGAGTAAATAGGCGTGTGGTGTTTGAGTGGCATCGTCGTACGCCTGAGTCAGCCAAGGCGTTCCTAACTGTTTGGCTAAGACTTGCACTTGCGATTTATCTCGAGGGCTTTTAAACAAGACCACGTAATGCGCATTGAGACTGATGGTGCGATGGGCTTTACTTTGTTGAAACAAATTTTGGGTGATGTAAATGACACTGGCATTACGGTGATGCCCTTTGCGCGTGAACCACAATTTAATTTCTTCTTCGTCTTCTCCTAACATGTCGTCGAAAATGACCAAATGGGTTTGACGGGAGTCAGAGACGATGCCGTCGTCTTCTTTAGGAATGCCTTCCACAAACACGATGGAATCGCCTTGACTTTCTCGCAAGAGGCTGTACGCCGATTGCCACTCTTTGTAACACCACACGATCCGTTGAGGGGGCCAATCGATCAAATGATGTTTATGTTCGATCAAACGTTTGACGAATTCGGTTTTGCCAGAACCGCTAGGTCCAGCAATGAACATGTTAAAGGGATGGCGAAGATACAAAGCCTCCCAACTGGCACGATCTAAGTGTTCGTCGATGACTTTGACAGTAGAGGAAGAGGGAGCAGAGACAGCAGAGGTAGCCATGGTGTGAGAAATGTCACTTGTGACACGAAAAACAAACAAGACAAGAGTTTATATACTTTTTTCAGAACACGTTTATTGAATGTTTCAAATATGAACACGAAAGACAAAAATACATACAACCCAAATAGTGATGTACAGGAATATAAAACACAGCAAAGCGATCAAAGTGGAATATAAACAAGTGTCTGTACAACATGTTTTGGGTAACCAAGATGTCCTAGGGACAGTGTGTAATGTTCTTACAGTCTCTACATGAGGTATTGTCACACAAGTGTCCTCCCGGAATGACCTTTCAGGAATGTCCATGACAGTCCTGTCCTGAAGCGAGTGGTTGTTCTCGGTGACGGGTTCTTCTGGCACCGTCACTAACACAGGTTGAAAAGTAACTTTTTTCCTTGAACAACTCTTGTGCATACTGGGCCACTTCTTGGGTCCAAGCCTCAAAACCCCCCTTTTTCCAGTCACGAACATCTGTCCAATGAGGGTGTAAGTCACAAGCTACACACACATCGTCATACACGTCTTGGGTAGCTAAAAGTTGACGAATCTTTTTTTCCTGTTGAGGTCGAGAAGTATCCAGATGAAACCGCAAGGCTTTGAGCAAAAGGAGTTTTTCGTGACCATTTAAGGCCATGGAGGTGGTAAGTACTGATCGTAAAGAGTCCACAAAGAATCGGCTGGTAAACGAAATCCCAAAAAACAAGTCAATAAGACACACACCACTTGTCGTCCCAAATTGAATGGATACAGTTCTTGTAATAATCGATGGTAATGATCCACGGTTTGAATATGGTCATTGAGTTCCTTCCACGGAATCTGTTGGATGACATGTGACATAAGTCGTGGCTTGGCAGCCTGTTTTTATAGTCTCTTTGTTTCGGAAACAATACACGTACTTTCTAGCCAGAGATCTTCGTTCTCCAGTAGGGAATCTAAATCTTGCATACTGTAACCGAAACTTCAGAGTTCGTTTAGAAGTTTCCTCTTCCTCTAAGTAGATTCCACGTAAAATATGTTGATAATCCTTTAACTTGTCTTCCCCAATGTATTGCTGTAGGTGAATCTCGAAGTAACCAAAATAATGAACATTTCGATCATTCACTAACTCAAAGTGTTGAACAAGGTCTGACCACTGAAACAATTTCTGACGAATCAGTTCTCTTATACCATTCAGGTACCAGTGGTTAAAGATCTGGTGACGTAACGGATGCAATTGTTCTTTACGTTTGACTTGTATTTTGACCAGCTCTCGGTAAATGCGTTCTCTCAACTCCACAGGCAAAGCACGAATGTTCTCTAGCAAAGTATCCATGAATAGGTCATACTAAATCCTCTTTGGTCTGACACAAGAAATGTACTCTTTGCACAAACATGGTTTCACTTCAGTGTCGAATTTAAATCGTTGAGTCACTAATCTACACATTACAATTCGTTCAGAAGTTTCCTCTTTCACTAAGTTGACATTGTGTTCAAGATGTTGGTAATTCGTTAACTCTTCCTCTGGAATTCGATGCAGTACGTTTACAATGATGTAACTGCAATCGTCCATACCAAACCAATCCTTTTTAAAACTAGAGGATCGTTGATCAATGTCTGTCCGATGGAACACTTTCAATTGAATCAATCCTTGTATAGCTTTCAGGTACCAGTGGTTCAAACACCGGTGACGTAACGGATGCAATTGTTCTTTACGTTTCACTTGTATTTTGACCAGTTCTCGATAAATGCGTTCTCTCAACTCCACAGGCAAAGCACAAATGTTCTCTTGTAAAGTATCCATGAACAGATTATTATGGTAAGAAGTTACTTCAATGTCTCGGTCCCACTAAGGGTAAGTAATGACAATTCGGTGACCATCGAGCATGTTCTACGTAGGCCGAATCTTGCGGTTCCCAGTGGTGAAGTGTCACATCGCAACTGAAGCACCTGACTTTATCTCCTTCGCCCAAGTAGAAAAATCCGGCTCTGGCTAATTCTTCGGGGTTCGGTCCTCCCAGATACTTAGGCCATTTTCCTTTGAACGATTGAAGACGATTTTCAAAGTCGCAGTATTCCGACAAACGCACAGGAAACGAATATTGGTCTTTCACAGGTTCGTTTCGATGAGGGTTGAGTGACATGGGTAGGAGTTTGCTCAGGGCTGGATGACATCCGTAGGGAGGCAAACGTGAAGGTCGACATTCCCCTTTAAACCCGGTAAAATGTCTAAGAGGACGAGCGGCATCGCTTTCGCATCCCTCAGGTTTGACACGCACAGCATCACTTTCCATGATAGGGGCAGTGAGAACAAAGTTCCCATGATGCTTTACGGCATCGCTCAGGTCACAAGGTACAGCATCGTATCCATCGCAAGGCTCACAATCGCACTCGTCTGCAAACTCCGTTACGCAATTACAATGGTAACCACATGGACAATCGCAGTTTCCTTCCGGACATTTTCCGTCGCAATGCATGGGTCTTATCCATCCAATATTAGTCACACTAGAGGAAGATACAACTTTTTTACAATCCCCAAACTGGAACGATGCCTCTTTCAAAGTATTCATCTTGTTCGCTCGGTCTTGGTAGTCACGATGAACTATCGATCTTGCCTAGGGTTCCTTTTTATATACAGACCAATACCAACGTGACCGTACGGTAAGGTGAAATGATTGGGAAGTCGAACTCGCTTCTGGTACACGATTTGATAGACTTTTTCCAAGGGTCGACTGACGATGTGGTGAGTGGGTAAACGTACAATCTTGTTCGGTTGATAGGTGGTCACTTTAAAGTTTCCATCCTCTCCCGATTGCAAGGCTTCTTTCAATACCCCAAAGTTGACCACTCGACTGGTACGATAATTCAGAGTCAGTCCTTTCACTTTGCACGTCGTGTGCACTTCTCCTTGTTTGTCCCGGTATTCGTAGCCGTAATTTTGGGACCGCCACTGACGAAACTTAGAATCTTGTCGTCGGGATGCTCGTCTGTCCAGGCTCCTAAACGGTCTCCTTCGATGTTAGGGTGATGTTGAATCGGGTGATGGATGTAAATGCAACTGTCCGTGTCAAAGTACAGGACGCGTTCTTCTAACAGTTCTAAAGCTTCGTACAATTTTAAGCGAGCATGGGCTGTCACGTAAGCCGCAATGATGGCATTTCCAAAAGGGTCGTCTTGTACAAAGTCCAGATCTTCTTCGTAATTGACCAAGATCAAATCCTCTCGAACGACGTCCACGTGTTTCATGTATTTGGTTTTGTCGTGAATCATCTGGAAGTAGCGGGAAGGTTCTGTCAAATATTCCGTCTTGGGTAAACACGGTCGTTGTGCCATTTTACCCCACAAGCAATTTAACATCACTTTGGCAAACGATCGCCTGCCTTCGTTTTTCTCGATGTGGTCTAAAGTGATGCCTTCTTGTTCGTAGTATTTCTCTTTGAATTGTATTTGGTCTTCGGGAGTGTGACACCAGGAAGGATAGCCACTGGCTTCTTGCTTCAGTTTCAAAAAGGCATCCACGTAGTCTGCGAAAATGCCTTTCTGCGTGGGGTCACCCTTGCGGTATTGTTGTGTCTTGGGAAAGTGGCAAATTTCGTACACTTCTAACAGTTGGTATCCCATGTCCAGAGCTTTGAACAATTCCACGCTGACCCAGGTTCCCGTCAAGGCCCGTTCTTCTTGGGTGTGCTGACAAGGTTGGTCTTGGTTGCACGTTTCGGCACAAGTACGGCACAAGGGAAACATCAGTTTGCCTTGACAATGGTGAGGTAAGACGGGATGGTATAGGTTCGTGGGAGGCAAAACTTTACACTTGATCAAGCCTTCGTATTGTCGAATGTTGACCAGGTCGATGTGTTCCGTCAGCAATTGCGGGTGGCCTACAGGAAAGCGACAATATTTGCACACGTAGGGATACAGCGAACACACGTCCAAGTATTTGATTTCGTCTCCTTTCTCTTCGTCGGCTTGGTACAGCAAACAGGTGGCATTGGTCCTTCCTCCGTACAAACTATCCCTCGGGTTCAGCGGGTCCATGAACTGGTAACTTTCCACGAGGCGTTTAAACTCGGGATCGGTTTTCATACGGTGATCGTACTCGTGTTCCCACATTTCCACCACTTGGTATCCTTGCTGTTCTAACTTTAGGCGTCGCTGACAAGTGTCCTGGTACAAGTCTTCCATGGTTCGTTGTAAAAACTGATTTTTAGTGCCACGGTCAGGGTAACAGACGGGACATCCGTGAAATAAGCAACCGTTAAACTCGTACACGATCTTGGGGTTTTCTAAGTCCCAGCCATCGACCGAATACGTTCCGATGGTCTTTTCGCCCCCTCCGTTGCGGGCATGCTGAATCCACTTGTCTTCCTTGTCGCACAAGTAATGTAACCAGCGTAGGGCTTTCACCGAGTATTGACGTTTGACATAGTGGGTCGTTTGAGGGCTGATGACAGCCACGGTGTTTTCAGGCATGAATCGTTGTCGATACACTAAGGAACACGCTTTGGCAATGGTGCAAGCTTCTTTCAAAGGATCGACCCCTCCGTGTTCCATGAACAGTTCTCGAAATTTTCCATAGCAACGCCGTAAAATGTCCACGTCGGAACGACAATACTTTAGCATTTCTTCCTGAAAGTCGAAAGGGTCCGAGGCGTGAGCCTGGTACCAAGCGTAGAAAGCTTCTCGTTGTTCGGTACGCATGTTGTCGGGGTCGTAATAGTGAGCCTCAGGCAAATGGGGTAGAACGGCGTGTTGATTGGCTTCCGTATTGAAAAAGTGTGGAAAGTACCCTTTAGCCATTTCTGTCATTCCAAACGTTTTAGGCATTCGACTCAAAGGCATGGCCAAATAGCTCATCGAATCTTTAAACTGCACTTGTCCCACTTGCATGAAAATGATTTTGGCTCCGTTCAAAGTCACTTTAGGACGCTCGGTGCCTTGTTCCGTATAGTACCTCAAAAGAAACTGTCCATCGTATCCGGAGAAATTGTGAGCCATCACCGTGGCATGACGATGACAATCTCCGTAACGTTCGATGTCCTCTTGGCTCCACGTCTTGTCGATGGGGTCTAAGACCCATTGGGCAAAATCGGCTAACGTGTTCGGTCCCCGAAAGATTTTTTCACGCCCTCCAGGAATCTTGCTGCAGTGAGGGCAATGACTGAAGATAGGTTCTTGAATGCACTTCTCGCACGCTCGATGAGCCACGCAGAAATTAGGGATGTGAATGCCGGTCTCTTGCATGCATTCGAAATCGAAAAAGATGAAATTGCCTTTCTTCTTGTGACCGTCCTCTTTCTCTGGTGGGGGTTGGTATTTTTGCACGTAACATTGGTGTTCCAAGTCCACGATGTGGTGACAAATGTGACATTTTTTCTTTCCTGAACATACGTGTGCCTTGGTATTATTGGTACGTATGACTTGTTCACACGTAGAGCACAATCTCAGCAGTTGACAAGCACATTTCTTCTGTGAACCTTGCGTCTTCAGATGTTGTTGGTAACAGGTAGGGCTGACAAACGTGCGCAGACAAGTTGAACAAGGCACTGGTTCTTCGCTCAGACAGGGTGAAGAGGCCAAACATCCTGTGCATTTCGATCCACAATGCTTGTGTTGCTCTCGATTGTTATAACCATGGTCACATTTCTCACAGTAATAACTGTATCCCAGGAATCCAGTGATAGTGGTAATCGTATCGAAATGGTCATCGTGATAATAGACGTGAATGTATTTTCCGTCCTTAAAGTCTTGCCCTCGAAACAATAGAGGTCCGCGCACTTCTTGAGGGTGCACTTTCAAGGTGTATCGTGGAGCTAGGACATCTTGCAATTTTTGCATCTCAGGAATGCCACAGAGTGTGTCTTTGGACAGGCCAGCTTGTTGCAACAGGAGTTCTGCTTCGTTTCGTTGTTTGGCTCGGTCCGATTGTTGAATAGTGTTCCAGGTTCTTTTCCATTCTACCGTGTCGTTCTTGTTGGCATAGGTTCGTCCCACCACGATGGCACGGGCTAAACACATCTGGTCATGAGGGTTGCGAATTCGGACGAGACTCTTTTTGGTGTTGCAAAGGTCGTCCACCAATAACATCTTTTTGCGTCCAGTCCCTTGAGGAGGAGAGACGTGGGTCATATCCAGTGTGGCTTTACCATCGGTGATGTCAAACTGGTCATTAGATTGTTGCACGTGTTGAATCTTGTCCATGACTTTGGAAGCAGTCAATTCTGCCGGGGTGCTAAACTCGATCCAAACAGGGGATTTCAAACCGTCGTGTTGTATGGAAAGTCTCAAGCGATCGTCTTCTTTGGGTTGACATTGTTGCTTGAGTGAAGTGAGCAAAGAATCCCACACCCCAGTGATGAACACTTCTGCTTTCTCTTACGGCACTTCAGCCTTGAAATCTTTAAACTTCACCGTGTATTTGTAAGCCGTGGTTCTAAATTTTCTAGAGGAGCGCTTTTCCGTCTCTCGAATGGAATAGTACTTTTCAGGGTTGACTAAGGGTGGTGAACTTGGTTTAGAGGGTTCGGATTCTGGTTCACTCATGTCCTCTTCAAAATCACTGGCATGAATTTGTGCCAAGATTTCAGCCCTGGTACGAGGCGATAGATCACGTTTCTGCCTCTTACTTCTTTCTTCTTCTTCTTTC
Organism: Sinohyriopsis cumingii; assembly: GCA_028554795.2. NCBI lineage: Eukaryota > Metazoa > Mollusca > Bivalvia > Unionida > Unionidae > Sinohyriopsis > Sinohyriopsis cumingii. The sequence continues at coordinate 144,473,729 of CM068829.1, forward strand.
TTCTCGAATGAATGGGATCGTTTCATCTTGAAAGCAAAAAGTCAAATGACTCAAGTTCAAACACCATAAACTACTTTATAGTCATGGCAGACCAGCGTATATAAAAGGGTGTGTGTCTTGTCCTTTCACTATTCATTTCACTCTCAAGCCGAGCACAACGATGGAAGAGACTAACCAGATGGAACGTTTCGTCAGAGCTTTGCGAGGGGTCATTAGAAAATTCTCTTCAGACCAGCCTACGGACTACTCTCCTTCCTTTAGAGATAAAAGTCAAGATACTTGCTATATCTGTCAGAAGAAAGGGCATTGGTCTTCAGAGTGTCCAGACCGTGAAAAAAGAACAAAAACAGGGACTAAAAAAGACAAAAGTCAAGATACCTGTTATTATTGTAAAGAAAAAGGACATTGGTCTCCAGATTGCCCAAAAAAGAAACAAGAGGAGTCAGAAGAAAAAAAGGATTCTTCAGAAGAAGAGAGGGATTCTTCGAAAGAAGAGAAGGATTCTTTAGAGGAAGAAGAGGAAGAAAAAAGACAATTCTATTTACAAGAGGCAAAGAAACAGGAGAAGAAGAAAAGAAGAAGGGAAGAAAATGAGGAAAAGACGGTGAAGAAATTCAAAAAACAGAGAGACTAAACAAGGAGAAAGAAGAAGTCAATGAACTTTTAATTAAAGTGTTGTGTTGTGAATTGTGAATTGAATTGTAAAAAAATGGAGAAAAGAATAAATGAATGATATAAGGTAAGTGTCTTTGAGTTATGATTTTAAAATAAGAAGCTACACTCACGCACTCATACACAGACACGTACTATAAGGTAAAATGGGTGGGGTTTTTTGAGTTATTGGCAAATTGAAATTGTATTTCTTTTCGAGAAATGTGGGTGGCCCTGAAAAGGGCCTTTTTTGGTGTAGGGGTGAGTTTAAGCAATCAACTTTAACTGCCTTATGCCTTTGCCACGGCCAAGGCCTACTTCTGGACTGCGTAATGTTGATGATGATTGGGTTGAAATCACTAAGGGTGGTACGGTAGGCTTAGTCACAGGGTTGACGTGTTTAGCTCGGGAAGGTCGTATTCTCTTCGGTCGTGATAAAGAAGTCTGATACATTTGTTTCAGACTTCTTAACTCCGCTAAAATGTCCAACAGTACCGTGACCGTTTGATTTTCACCCTCTTGTTTCTTTGCTGCTACTTCTTCTTGCTGTTGCTGCTGTTGTTTTTTTCTTACCTCTTCTTCTTGTTGCTGTTGCTGTAGGAGAAAAGCTTGTTCCGCTTCCTTTTGTCGTTGCATAAATTTCTCCAATTCTTCTTTCTGTCTCTGTCTAAAATTCTCCACTTGCGGTAATGAAGAAGGTAACGAAGGTTCCGGAACAAATTCTTGCGAGGAGAGAAAATCCACAAAATCCCAATTCACTTCTTCTGAAAGTAAGTCCGAGTTCCCTTGGGCAGTCTCCCCTGCTGGTGCACCCCAATGGATCGTTTTCTGAGTTTCCGTCATGTTGAATCACTGTCGCATAGATTGACTGCACACAAGCGCTAGCGAATCTATATTGACTACGTGACGTCACAGACTGCTCTCTTCGGATTGGATGCGGGCTGACTGAATTCTGTAATGCGTGTTCGGATTGGTGAATGAACTCAATCCGTTTCAATCCTTCCTGTCCCTATAAATAAGCGCCGTTCACTGCATTGATTCACCTATTCTCGGAGCCTCAACATGTGGACAGACGTTAAATCTTCAACCCTTGTGTCAACAATGATGTTCAGGACGGACATGCTCATGTATGTCCGATCCAAGTGGACCGTTGTCCACAGGACCAACAGCAGCCTGTGGATAAGAAGAGTCTATATAGAGAGACAAGGTTGCCTCAAGAGGACTCTGATGTATGGCCCTGCTGTAAGACGAAGTTTGAGGACAAGAAGATGTCGCAAATGCCCTTTATGTTAAGGGCATATTAACATAAACCAAAGGCCCTTTTCAGGGCCAGTCATATTTCTCGAAAAGAGATAGCCTTTCCATTGCCTACCCCTTTTTTTTAAAATTTTAAAAAAATCCCATGTTCAATTTCCCTTGACGCTATAAAGGCCCACTTTAGTAAAAGCCCTTGACGCTATAAAGGCCCACCCTGTTTAATTTCCTTTGACGCTAAAGTGCCCCACGATTTTTTCTTTCTCCATGTTAATTTCACTTGACGGTAATCTTACCCACGATTTTTCTCCATGTTAATTTTCCCTTGACGGTAATCTTGCCCAAAGGGTCTTGTAATGCTAATTCCCATTGACCGTAAAGTGCCCCCCTTCACTACTTTTGTTCAAGAATTCTGTATGAGCAAAAAGTATTTCCAGAGAAACGAATTAATCTTTTAGAATCCAAAAAATCAAAATTAAACTCAAAAACTAAAAAACCAACTCAATACTGGTAACAATAGAAGAAAACAACGTGACACCAAGTGTTTAAAAGCCCCAAAACTCCCAGATCTCTCTCTAAACATCACTATTAATACTAAGTATTTCGCAATTTTGAAAATGCCTAATTGCGAAATACATGATCACGTGATCATGTTTACATATAAAAAAACACGCAGCCCCTATATGTTCTTGATAAGAACCAATCATTTTACTCCGAGAATAAAAGTTGTTTACTGGACCCTCAATCAAGGCCAGGAACTAAGTATAAAATAGAAACAGTGTTTCTATTATTAGGTACTTATGGAAAGATTCAGATCAAACTGAATTTTCTGGAAAATATAAAATTCCTATTAAACAAAATTACATTACATTGACATATAAAGACAATAAAAAGATTTGAAAACCCACAAACAATCAAATCAAATGAAACACAAATTAAATCAACTATACGTAACAGTATGTATGTATGTGTATGTATGTATGGTCTGAAATACCCCCGTTTGTTTGTACACCCCTACTGATTTTAAAGACGAAATGCAATAAAAGATGCACATAACTTCATTTATTGATTCATAATTTTAAACATGATTATGCCCAGGTGGGACCCTAACAGCGTTATTGTTAGGCCGATAAATCAGCCCTTCATTCGTGATGATATATCAACACAGATTCGGGGTGGTGGTGGAATGTTGTTGTTGTTGTTGTGGGGTTTAACGCCATTTTTCAGCACACGATAGGCTATACATGGCGGCCAGTATTAATGGTGGAGGAAGAACCCGGGAAAACCCAGGAAAGAACCACCGACCCACGAGAAGCTACTGGCAAGCTTTCTCACATACCCACATTGGCTGAATCCGAGACTCGAACCGGCGCAGACAGAGGTGAGATGGCAGTGATCCGTAACGGAGAGCGCTTTAGACCACTCGGCCACTCGGGGCCCCGGTGGTGGAATGATTTACTGGACTACGTTATCGACTGGGTGTTTCACGACCTGTTCGCCAGTCATTGTCAATTCCTGTACAAGTCCATTTTCATCGAAGGGGTGTTTGAACGACGACACATGTCTGTACATAGAAGGAAAATAATATATCCTTTGCTTCCGAGATTTACAACGTCGAATCAAGCAAAGGAAATAATGACAATTTCAAAATTTCTTTTCGCGCGGATTTAACAAGCGGTGTAATTTCTGTGTACATGTGTGCAAAGGATATAACTTGCAACATGATGGTAATTTACGGAATTATCCGACATTTACCGAATAGGATAAACTAGGTCAGTGTTGTCCGAGGAAATCAACCGCCGACAGTGTACGCATATGGCGCCGTGTTAGTATGGGCAAAGGAGTCTGACGTTTTATCAATAAAGTACGGCGAAATCTTCGTGTTGTCGGAAATTTCGCCGTACTTTATTGATAAAACGTCAGACTCCTGTGGTATGGGAAGTCCGTTAAGCGTGAAAGGCTCAGAGACTGAAAGTGTTAGGGCCACTCTGGTCAACCTTCAATCAATGATGAATTGACTATGTTCTGTGCACTTGTTATCACATTCAAGATTACCGTTATTTAAATCGGTATGTGTACAAACAAACGGGGAGGACTGGTCAGACTATACAAGTTTTGTTTATCCAGTATTCTTTGTGTAACCTTGTACATACATATTTAAGGCAATTGTATATATGATCAATATTCATGTATTTTTTGGTACCTTTTTTAGGGAGCAGTGGTAGCTTAGTGGATGGACCATTGGTCTTGTATTTCAAGGGTCTCAGGTACAACACCTGCCAAGGCCAACCTGGGTTGTCTGTTTCGGTTTGTCCTAGGGAAAGGCACATAACTGCTATTTTATTTGTTGTTGTTGTGGGGTTTAACGCCATTTTTCAGCACACGATAGGCCATATATGGCGGCCAGTATTAATGGTGGAGGAAGAACCCGGGAAAACCCAGGAAAGAACCACCGACCCACGAGAAGCTACTGGCATGCTTTCTCACATATCTACATTGGCTGAATCTGAGACTCGAACCGGCGCAGACAGAGGTGAGATGGCAGTGATCCGTAACGCTTTAGACCACTCGGCCACTCGGGGCCCCGCTATTTTATTTGTATTACATAGCCATTAATGTACAGCATTTAAGTGTCAATAATAGGGATCACTGTTTCCCAATCTTTTTATTGTATTTTCAGTTGTAATTAATCATATACTTCACAAAGTATTGAAGAATATAATTGTATGAAAGTACTAGTATCACATAAAAAATAAAACAATAAAAAGAAAACACAAATGTAAATAACACCATGTTTATTGGAGAAAATTATCTGCCCAATCTAAATATATAAAATATAAAGCTCCAGTCTTTCCCAACAGGAATGACTAAATGTACTAGATGAAGGTTTTTCTTGTGTGCATGTAAAATAATTTAGCTAGTAAACATGAAGAAAATCTGCTTTCAGTTTCAGTAATAATGATGAGCAACTTTATTTCATCAAAACACATTTTTAAATACATTTTCTGACTTTTAGTTTTAGACTAAAACAAAAGAAGCATTTGAATTTGCTGAAGAATCATTTTAAAATTCATCATTAATCATACTTTTAAAACAATAATTTAATAAACAGCTGGTTTAGTCGCGTCCTAACGTTTAAAACAATTGCTCAACAGGATCTGACACTACTGGGTAGTTGCCTTTTTGTCCTTCAGGAAACTTATCCAATAAACACACACACACACACACACACAAGCCATGCTTAAAGTTTTAAGGATTGAAACAGTGAGCAGGTAAACCGTCATTAGCCATATCTGTTAAAACAATGCCAAGGGGGCTTGTGACCCATGTTTGATTCTTCCATTTTATTAACAGGTATCCAAGCAGTAAAATGAAACCTATCGCATATACAACTAAACCTGCTTACTCCCATTCTTCTGCCAGAAATATACACCCAGTAATATGTGACGATCTAGTAATACATTTAAGATTATGTTAAACAATCTCTGAACTTTTATTTTCAGTTTACAAAAAAACAACTTATTATAACTACTCTATGGGCTACATGTAGAAAAATGGACATCTACAGTTGCAACTATTGCAAAGAACGACATTGCTCTCCAAGCACAAAGTGAAAAGCAATTCTTTTGATATTAAGTGCATCCTCTTTACTTTAGAATATTAAAAAAGATGTTCCATTATCTGTTATATTAATTTAAAAAAAAATGAGATTCCATTTTAGAATTAACTGGTTTTTAAAAAAATTAATTTTATATTTGCCAATGTCTGAAATTGTCTTAATTATGCCTGAGCTTTTGAGGTTGTTTTGATAACAGAGTATGTTTTGATAACAGAGTAAACAACTCATACAAGAGATAACAAGCATTTTTATAGACATGGCAAGAAACAAGAGGACCAAATTGGCCTGATGTTGCTCATCTGACATACTTTGGTCTGAAAGGTAAATGCAGTTAAAAGGCAGGTGCCTCAGTTTGAAAGACAATCATGTCAGGATTTTTACCATATATAGGAAGAACTAGGTGGCACTTGACATGCTGTTTAACTGTGCTTATTACTTTGATTAGCTTTCGGTTGACTAGATAGCACATTAGCACCTGTTGTATGAATGTGAAAAGTGTTCAGATAGGAGATAACTGATAATTGAATGTTTCCACCCAGTTAATGTGAGAGCCACATAAATGCTAGGAAAGTCATCCTGTATGCAACTTTGAACCATGTACTTTGAAACAGTCATGCTAAGTTTTGATCAGAATTGACGGGGAAGTTCTCCAGATATGTAGAAAATCTGATTTCCATATTTCCTATGGAAACTCCACCATTGTTAGTGAAGCCACATCAGAAAAATCTGACAGAGCATGTCATAAGAAACACTCATACTAAATTTAACTAAACTTGGCTCAGCCATTCTATCAAAGTCAAAATAGATTTTCTGACTGGTTGTTAAGGAAGCCAATCTACTGCATGGCTCAGCCACTCTATTAAAGTTAAAAATAAATTTTGTATATGGTTGCTAAGGAAGCCAAACCACTGCATGGGGAACCACCTAAACAGTTTTTCTAATTGTTGATTGAACAAATCCTAACAAACAAACCTACAAAGTTTCATCAAAATTAGCTCAGGTATTTTGGAGAAGTTTAAAAGTGGTTTTCCATATAGTTGATGTCTCGCTGGTACAGGAGCCACTCCAGATACAACTCTGATACAGTATGGCCTTACAAACACTCCTACAACTTTTGATCTTAACTGGTACAGCTGTTAAAAAGAAGAAATCAAAATAGGATTTTCCATTCAATTGTTTAGGAACTTACACCACAGCCAAGGGAACCACTGAAAAAATGTTTTGACAGAGCATGTCATAGGAAACATTCCTAGATAGTCTGATCAAAATTGGTTGATCCGTTTGAAAATAAAAGTTGAAAATGGGTTTTATACCTGACTGCCATGGAAGGTACATCAATGTTAAGTAATCACCCTCAACACAATTTAGGTACAGCATGTCCTAAGGAATATTCCTTTCAACAAGACAGATCCAAACTTGCTCAGCAGTTATAAGAATGAGTCTACAATTGCAAAGGATTAATGATGGATGCAAGGAACATATGCCATAAAACTACATGGTCTTTGGCCAAGTAAGCTAAACGTTTAATTAAAATATCAACAATTTTATTACTTCTCACAAAACCCATGATCATATTATTGATTTTACTTTCTAATATTTGACCAAACTGAATAAGGAGCTTTAGGTGTGACCTTGACACCTGTGATAGGCATGTGAGTACTCTCAGGCCCACAATGACTTCTTGTATATTTCCCACTTTTTGGGTTCATAAATGCTTGTCTTAAATTTGCTTAAGAAGGAATGCTCACATCAGATCTAACCATTGCACAAAGTACCATATATACTCGCTTATAAGTCGAGTCACACTGCAAACTGCACAGATCCAAATCTGCTGGTGCATAAAGTGCTGAAGATCTGGATCTGTGCAGTTTGTAAGGGGGTAATATTAGAACAAACAACACAGACCCTGATCTGCAGGTGCATTATGCTATGGCACATCAGATCTTTGTTGTTTGCAGTTTGACTCGACTTATAAGCAAGTATATACAGTAAGTATAGCTCTCCAAGTATCATTAAACAAATGTTTAGGACTGGCCATTCTCAGAACATAGGGTCTGGGAGGTTTCTCATGTAAATCGAAATGATAAGAAATGCCTTTTCTTTTGAACATTTTTCATAATGTCTCTACACCATTAAAGATTTTGCATATATAAAAGTTCAGTGGACAAAAACATTTGTTGCATTAGACTTTGGCAGATGAAATTTAGGTCATGACATTGTGATCGGTTTTACATTTAACATGTGAAGCAGTCCCAATGACTTGTCTATAACAACTTGTCCTGTAACAAGTGGTGCAGTCCCACCGACTTGTCTATAATTTGTCCTGTAAAAGATGGAGCAGTCCTACTGACCTGTCTATATATCATTGGATAGCTATACAGCACTTTAAATTTTGTGAATACCATTATCTTGTCTAACTGTGTATGTGAATTTTTGATCACAGATGGATGCATCAGTATTCAGCCATCATACAATTAATTAAATAAATAAATAAATTTACCAAAGAAGCACATGTTTGTTCATGAACATCTAGCTATCAAAAACATTACATTGGATATGTGCAATAAAAGAAAAATCTGCAAAGACTTGTATACAAAGATATCTATCAATACTAACAATAGCAGATTAAAAATGAAGCAATGACATGTTTAGTGTTTAGAATTACTGATAAACTCCCCTTTTTTGAACATGTGTCCTTATTTATTTCATTGAAATTGTCAGTGGATTCACAAAATATCATACAAGATGTTTGGTAAGTTAATAAGTAGTTCTAATTAATGAAGGTTTAATGTACATGTAGTTCATCACAATGGAGGAAAATATTCATGTCATGGGTGGACCCAGAAGTTACCTTTAGGGAGAGCTATGGTAAGTAGGCTTGTTTTTTTGGGAGACATAACCTCTAGTGGGGGGCCAGTAGGTCAAGCCCTCTGAAGCTCATACATTTCAATCATTTCCAGGACAATATTTGAACTATCTAACTGAAAGTCTACAAAATGTTCTGATCAGTTTTAGCTCATTTTTATTTTTGGGGGTGGGTGGGTGGGGAAGATTTAACCCTGCACACTCCTCAACAGCATGAAACTCAAATTATTCGATTATATGGCATGTGCTGAATATGGACTTGACAAAAGAATTTAACATCTTTATCTTGACATTGACAGTCAATTCTAGTAATTAAAATCGTTATCTTGACACTGACAGTCAATTCTAGTATTGGCATTTTTATCTTGACACTGAGAGTCAATTCTAGTATTGGCATTTTTATCTTGACACTGAGAGTCAATTCTAGTATTGGCATTTTTATCTTGACACTGAGAGTCAATTCTAGTATTAACATCTTTATTTTAACGTAACATTTCTAATTACTGTCAGTCATAATTTTTTTTTTCTAATCCACATTGACTGAATTCAGATACTGATATAAATAAAACAGAAAACTTGTACAAAAATCTTGATGATAGATATCATAAACAATATAAACAATAACATATGCACTACAATTAAAACCAAAGTGATATACAAAAGTAGCTGACAGTTAAAAAGATAAAACCACAATCAACATCAATAAGAAATGATGATTAGAAAGTCATCTTCCAATATAAAAGGTTCAGCACCAACATATTACATGTATACTATAACAATCAATAAAATGTATGCTGTACATTTTTCAACCCAAATGGTTTAAGTACTGGAAAGTTCACAAATAACATCAGCATGTATTCATGTATTTTCCAAAACAATAACACATATAGATCACATAAATTAACATCAGTAAAGGTAAATGTATTTACTCCAGGTATGCACATGTAAATTTGTACTAAAACAGTAATGAGTTGTTAAAAAAGATACCATTCACATGTATTCTTAAGAAATAAATCATGTTATATTAAAAAATAATGTATGCCATATTTCTTTCAATTTAGATAAATATGAACATGGAGTAATCTCATGTGAGATCCTAAATTCGCTGTATTTGCTGGACATGATCAACAAATGAGCTCAAATGACCAATGGCTAACTAGAAATGTCAGACACTGGACACAAGTAGGCCAGAGTAATCCAATGTTTCCTCTGTTGTTTAAATACTCTATGGCCACAAAGTACAACATAAAAAACAAAAGCTTATTGACTGGTTTTATCAAAACCCTGTACCTAAATGACTGCCTCATGACATAGATAAAAGACTTTACAATAATAGACCAATCACACCATGGCATGTGCTGTTTAAAAATGTGGTGACATGCCAGCACGTATCAGAGCTTTAGAACAAAATAAATGTAGCTATGGACATAATTAAAAAGAAAAATTATACAAGCAATAAATAAACTTTATTTTTATGTTCCAACATATTCTTTTCTTTCGTAACACATGCGGTGAACTCCACTGGAATGGCCAAATGATAATCCGATTGCTGGTAAAGCACATTAGGATGATACAAAACTGAACCAACAGTAAATACAGAATTGAAAAATGACCTATTTTCCAATACAGTATGCACTTGCTTATAAGTCAAGCAACAGGAAGTCAAGAGGCAAAATGTTGGAAATCATGTTTGAAAATGTTAAAGAATGAATAAGAATGCTGGAGATAGAAAATTCTTTGATAAAATATATCAACCAACATTGGTCACCTTAAGCTAGTATAAATGCAAGACACATTGTCCAGTAAAAATATGAGGAAATATACAGTTTGGTCCTCTTGTTTCTTGTCATGATTTATCAAGTATGCGATGTGAATACAATTTTCAAACATGGCAAGATAACTCTAAATGGACTAATCTGACAAAACCAAATTTATACTGGGATGCAAGCTCTTCTATGATAAAAATACATATAAAGTTACATGATGATATATCACCAATTCAGGATGTATTAACTGGAGAAATGTGTGATAGATGAATGAATGGACGCAAATTGTAATAAATATTTGGGATAACTCTTAAAATACTGACCATACAGGAGTTGATGACTAATCATGACACAAAAGCATAAAACGTTTGATGAAAAAAAGAATTAACGGAATATTAGGTAAGCAAATTTGATGGACAGAAAAAAATGACTGCAGTATTACACCACATCTCCAACATAGGGGTATAAAGAAAGTTTCAGTTGATTGATCTTTCTCTTCAGTATTTAATTGAAACAAATATGGACTTCAACTATAACTGGTCAATTTACTTGACAAAACTGGCTAGTTTGAGTTTTGGCTCTTCATCAGAAAAAGTTTTAAACATAGAACACCTGACACAATCTTATTTGCAACATCAAGACATGAGAAGGCATCCAAATGATATGATTGGTTTGAATATAGAATCTTGAGAATTCACCAGTATAGGAAAGGATATACTTAAGTCTTATTTTTGTTAAACAAATGATAAAATATAAAATGTTTTCTTTTCTTCTTCTCAATTTAATGATCAGCAAGGTTCATGAATATCATATACAATAGTTTACTCAGGCTATACTTTTTAAAGTGAAAATATTGTCTGTATATAATGTTCATTTTAATTTCTTATATGTATTGATCTTGAGACTGCATCAGGCATTATTAGCTTTGAGCAAAATATCTTCTGTTCTACCTTAATGAAAGAACTTACACAGGCATTGTTTGTCTGTGGTAAAATGTCCTTTGTTCTACCTGAATGAAAGAAGTTACAAAGCTAGGGGGGCCATGGTAACTCAGTTGGCACACAGTCAAATTCGTAATTGAAGGGTCAGTTGACTTGGTGTGTCCTTGGAGAAGGCACTAAACTCAGATCTGACTGGAATTATATAGCAAATTAATATGCTGAAAGTTCTCTTGGAAACCAAACAACAAGACTTTGGTACCATAATTAAACATAACATGAAAAACATAAAACTTAAAAGTTAATTTCACAAGAAACACAACCATACATATACAACAACTATATGCAAAAACTTGAACACAAAATCTGATCAGTATAAACTAAAACATGTACACATACATATCCTCTATCTTAATTACAATATAAACACACTAGTAAAATTAAAAATGACCTATAAGACATTTTTTTTAACCACCCCCCTCAAATGAACCATATAACTCACATCAAACTGCAAACAACACAGATATTGACCTGCTATCCTATAATGCACCTGCAAATCAGGGTATATGTTCTTTGTTCTAATGATTACTCCTAACTGCATAGACCCGTATCAGCCAGCACATTATACAATGGCAGATCTGGGTGTATGCAGTTAGATCCAGCCTATAAATGAGTATATATGACAGGCATAAGAATAAATCCATTAAATAATCTCCACTGTAATGATATATCACGATATTATAAAAGTCATAGTAGCAAATTACAAATATTTTAATCCCAATTAATAGATATATTCGTAACAGGGCACCAGTGGTCTTGGACTTGATTTACTGTACTGAACATTTAAGTTTCTTAATTTTGTCATTTCATTTAGCTATGTTGGTATAAACTTTAAAGTTCTGCAGAAAACAAACTTTCGTTGGTTCTCGTACTTACATTTGTAGATTGGGCAAGGAGTTCACTTGTTTATAAATGAGAATCAATAAACAATGGGTTTTTAAATACATGCTTTTCGCAACAGTGAAATCCAAAACAAATTGGTACATGACAAAAAATAGTGATTTCACAATACAGTGAAACCTGTATATAAAGGACAGTCAAGGATCATACAAACTGTCTTTTATACAAATGTGTCCTTTATATACAAGGCCATTACTCTTGATGTGTTCACAGTTCCTACATCTATGAATCTAAGTGCTGCACATAAATACAAAAAAGCATAGGTTCTAAGAGATAATAGCATTCTTTCTTTTACATTTACAGCACTACTTCATTTAAACAAAATGAAAATCATGCAATAAAAATGTCCAAATCCTATAACACTAAAGAGTGAAATACAAAAATAAGTTAAAAATTAAACAAATTAAAAATTAAACAAGAATTGTATTGAATATGTCAATACACTAATATGCACTAGAACATTTAATCCTGGTCATCAATAAATATTTGTAAATTACAATGGAAACATTAAAAAATTACTTGTAAAATTTAGCCTCATATAAAAGGTCAAAGGTCAGAAAGAGATTTTTTGATTACAACAACAGTATTTAGGGGCAAGCTCTAGATGTAAAATTATCATAATTTACATTACCTCCTCATATACAGAAACCACGATCTTTATTAATAAGGCAAAGACTACACTAAAATAAACAAGAGACTTTCAAAGGTACTGTTTTTCTTCTGTCTGAAATGAATTTCCAAGAATTCAAATTCAAGATAAGAGCATTTCTTTGCAACTGCTGAGTGTTTAAGTCATCTCTGATAATGTTGGTTCTAAGATCAGCACCATTTTCATTTAGGACAAACCAGATACCTGTAGCAGACTTTTGGTGAAAACCCCATGTGGATACAAGCTTCCATTCATGAAAATTAGTGAAAAGATTTTCATTGTGGCAGCCATATTTGAGGTCAGATCCTCACCATTTTCATTCAGGACCAACTAGACACCATAGAGTTTTCTGGTGAGAACCCCATGCTGAGATAACTTTCCATTTAGGTGAAGTAGCAATAACATGCATTGTCAGATGGATACCATGGTGGCCATATTGGATTTAAAATTAGTACCATTTTCATCTAGTACTACTAGACATCATAAACAGTCCTCTGGTAGGAACCACATGCTGATATGGCTGTCAGTTCATCAAAGTTGCAATAGCAAGATTATCAAGATGGCCTCCATGGTACCCACATTGTAATAACAGGATTATCAAGATGGCCTCCATGGTGCCCAGATTGCAATAACAGGATTATCAAGATGGCCTCCATGATGCCCAGATTGCAACAGCATGATTATCAAGATGGCCTCCAGGGTGCCCAGATTATGTATCAGATAGGCACCATTTTCACTTACATCCAGCTATATATCATAATGTCATTTAGTGAAAACCTGCATTGATATTGCATGCATTTAGGTGGAGTGCCCATAACAAGATCTTCAAGATGGCCACTAAGACATCCATATTGGGCATTTGAATGGAACCAATTTCTTTTAGGATCAAGTAGACATCATAAAAGATTTGCTGGACTATATACAACAAGACTTTTGATAAGCACTTCTGGTTTATTACCAGTAGAGCTAAACAATGGACCTTGTAATTCTAATTTACCTGAACTATGCAAAGACACATTTATGTGCATTACTGACCTTTAAATAAATTTTCTTCACTAAAGTCAGTGTTATACACTATACCTTGATAAGTATTTTAATTAAGAACACTATGAACATACTAAATCTGAACCATATGTCGGCCTACTTATTCGTGAACCATTTAATTTACACAGAATTTCAATGCCCCTAATCAATTGGGTGTTCATCACCATAAATGTACACATTTTAATCTGACTGAAGCATGGTCAAAAATTAAATGCTTAGCAAAGATGTGATATAGTGAGATATAGAGGAAATATGTCACTGAATACCATCTATAACTGCTTATAAGTCGACTCCAACTGTAAATTGCATGAACCTAGATCTGCCATCACATAATGAAATGGTCTATGCAATTTGTTAGGACTAGTCAGAAGAATAAACACAAACCCTAATCTACCAAGGCATTTTGGAATGGCAGAGTCTATGCTGTTTGCAGTTGGTTTTGACTAGTATGCAAGTATATACAGTACTTTATTGTCAAAACAAGCTGGTTTTCACAATTCTGGTGCATCAATAGCATATGAAGTGACCTGTAAGGGAGGTGAATCTGTACAGGTGTTAGTTCAATGTGACTTACATAAAACTTTGTTGACATAAATATGTTGTCCATTGTCTGTGTTCTGAACCATCCTATAAAGCATGATTGTGAAGTTGACACAATTTATCCAAACTTGTGTCAAAATGTCCACAAAATTTGCACACAAAAAACATTTTTCAGTCCTTACCAGTATAATACTGTTACATCCCTCTTACAGCTAAAAAATGGAAGGGAGGAATTTTCCCCATTAAATTTTCAGTTCAAGATACGCTGTGCATTAGACATGTGTCCACTTAAACAAAAGTATTTTCTTTAGGAATTCCCACAAGTGTCCATTAGCAACATGTTTTGATTAAACTGATGTGCCCACTAAGGCAGGTTACACTTTTTATCAAAACATTTAGCAAATTCAGCAATCTGATTAATATCTTGATTTAATAAAAACAAAAAGATCTAACAGACACCGACTAAAGTTAATTTCTGATCAACGTTTGGAACTGGTCGTCTTATTTTAGTAACCTCTCTGATGAAGTTGTTTATTTCATGTCATGGGGAGTTCTCATCATAAATTTTAAGTCCGAATGATGTTCTTCACTTTTATAAATGTGAAATCTGTATGTTCGTGGATCATAAGTCTAGGACATTATAACAGAGATCTTGACTTTAATCAGATTGCAAATACAGTCCATTCTTTTCATCAATCAACATGGAACTTCTTTAAAATGAACAAACATATTCCATCAATGATTAAAGCTTTTCGTAGGAAGTATGAATGTTAATGAAAATCTGAAGGGTAATAGGTACAACCTACCCTTTGCATTATACTAGACTGCCTCCTATCCAATTACTTATTTCATAAACAAATATGTACCATCTTTACTTGCTTATAAATCAATTCAAACTGCAAACAACCAAAAATCCCTATCTTCTGTAGCATAATGGACCTGCAGATCAGGGTCTATGCTGTTCTACTGATTACTCCTAACAAACTGCACAGACCCCAATCTGCTGGTGCATTATGCAATGGCAGATCTCAGTCTGTAGTTTGATTCAACTTATAAGCAAGTCTATGCAGTATCTTATGTTAAATGTTTAGGCTCGAATAAACAGTAACACAAGAAAGAGCAAAAACAACAAGCTTTAAAAAATATAATAAATAATTTATTTCCCTGGAAAAATTCTGGAAAAATGAAAATATATGAACTTACTGTTTCCAGAATCAAATCCAAAAATAATCCAAGGAAAATCCACAAATAAACTTTTTAAGTCCTAATATTGAAATGTTCTAATGATTCGAAGTTCAAGTCCCAATGAAGAATCCAAGATGGAAGGCGATGACGTATGATGTAACCTGTACTGTGTTGAAGTCTATATTTCCTTGAAGAAACACAATAATTAATCCTCAGGTTTTGGAAATCCAAACATTTTTTAAAAGAAATGTCCTTGTTCAAGAATTCTGTATCAATACAATAATATTTCCAGAGAAACGAATTAATCTTTAAGAGTCCAAATAATCTGAAGAAAAATTAACAAATAACACAAAAACTCAAAATTTCAATACTGGTCACAACAAAAGAAAACTTGACATCAAGTGTTTAAAAGCCCAAAAAACTCTCTGAGATCTCTCTCTCTAAACATCACTATTAAAATCATGTAGACCCTGTATGTCCTTGATAAGAACCAATCATTTTACTTCAGAATAAAAGTTGTTTACTTGACCCTCAATCAAGGTCAGGAACTATGTAAAAAATAGAAACAGTTTTCTATTATTAGGTATCTAAGGAAAGATTCTTGTCAAACTGAATTTTCTATAATATATCAAATTCCTAGTAAACAAAATTACATTACACTGACATATAAAGAAAATAAAAAGATTCCAAAACGCACAAACAGTCAAATAATATCAAACATAAATTAATTTGAATATAAATTAAATCAAGTATAAGTAACAAGTATGTAACCAGTAGAGAAAGTTTACGAAATGTTCCACCTAAAAATTGTATTTTCTATTTAGATAAAAGCAAAAAAACTGACAAAATAATTTTGATTATCAATAATGTAAAATTTATATGAAAAAAATAGTGACCTATATTACCTGCTAGCTTCATCACAAAAAGCGAAGCAAGAATGTCATGTCCCTATTACAGTCATGCCCTCTTAAATGATTTCTTTGACTTCTATTTTATGATGTAAAACAATACTTTTTCAGCACAATGACTGAAAAAAGATAAAGTTAAATTTATGGTGATGGGGCTTTGGTAAAAATATCAGTATAAACCTAATTCACCTTGTTCTTTCCTATGCATTTGGTCTTTTTAAGGATGTTCATTTATAATTTGAAAGATGTAAGAGAAATCACCTCTGTAAAAGAATAAAATATAATTCCAACTCCACTACATTTGGTTAAAGGATATGCCAAGTATCAATACATATTACAATACATAATCTACAATACGATACATTTTAATAATACACATAAGCAGTTAATAATGGTTACTAAAGATTAAAAGTAATTTTATGGAATTAAATATCATTATGAATACATTCTCCACCTTTAGTATTAATTTGTGGATCAAACTGGCAAAAATGAAAAATGAACACCGGTGAGTTGTTTTACCTTTATATGCTACTTACTTACTACACAACACAAAATTCACATTATCATTTACAAAATCTGGTAGAAAGTATGACTTGAAATGTCCTGAATTGTTTTGGTAGCCTAATATTATTAATTAAAAACCATTATTTCAATTAAATCAATAACTTCTGACATAAGATAAGAGTACCCGTGCATTCATGCAAATGTAACTAACGGTAAGGAGATTTCTGTCTGACCTTTGCTTGCATAGCATTTACCCAATTAAGCCTGTTCTTTGCTTGCACAAAAATTACCCAATTAAGTCCAACTTTTTCTTGCATGGTGTCTGCCCAGTTAAGTCTGACTTTTTCTTGCACAGCATTTACCCAGATAAGTCTGACTTTTTCTTTCACAGCATTTATACATTTAAGTCTGTCTTTTTCTTGCACGGCATTTGCCCAGTCAAGTCTGACCTCTGCTTCCACAGCATATACCCTATTATGTCTGACCATTGCTTGCACAGAATTTACCATAAAATCAAAGTTTTACCTTTGCCAATGTTTCCAGTACGAAGGTATGTGAATGATAAGCACATTTATCAAGTTAATTAGAGATGATATATCTCCAAGTACCCTGCTGACATACAAAGATATCCCCAAGTACCTTGCTTAGATATAGATAGCCTCCATGTACCCTGTTTAAATATAGATATCCCCCATGTACCCTGCTGAGATATAGAGATATCCCCAAAGAACTCTGCTTCAATACAGACATCCCCCATGTACCCTGCTTATAGACATCCCAAGTACCTTGCTAACATATAAAGATATCCTCAAGAACACTGTTTAAATATAGATATCCCCCATGTACCCTGCTGAGATATAGAGATATCCCCCAATTACCCTACTGAGATATGGAGACGTCTTACAGAAAGTACCCTATGCTTGAACACTCTTAATGTTACATACTAGTTATTCTGCACTTTGTTTCCATAGTAACATAAGTATTGAGTTCAGAAAAATCTATGTATTTTAGGTGGGTTACAATTGGAAACACTTTTGTATAATGAGTACTTAAAGTGACTGTCTTACTCAGTATAACTCTGCCTCATGGGACTTATCTATCCCACAACAGCATATATGATTGACTATTTCTTTCTTATTTCTTGCTGAAAAAAGATATAGCTTTAGAAACTGAGTATTTTCAATAAACATTTTATGTCAGAATGATTTTTATTTTTGTTTGGTGTCTTACATCACAACAACTGGAGTATGTGTCTTGCACAAGGATACACCCTGGTACCAGACCTGGACTGATCTTGTGCTAGGATTCAAATCAGTATCCTTTCAGTCACAAATCTGGATTGCTAACAACTAAGCCACCGCTGTGCCTGTTTACCTCTTTTGATGAGGGATGTCATATCAAGCCTATTCTACATCCATGAGGGGGTGTCTTTAGGAAAAGCATTAAATGTTTAATTTATAATCAAGCTGTGTTGCAAACGATGATTTCTGTTTACAGGTTGACAAAATTTGTCCTTTCAATACTAACAGCATAACAAACATTACAGTCTTGATGTTAACATAACGATGTAAACTAAAGTATCACTCGATGCACTCTTGTGGATATAGGTGTTTTCAAATGGGCTAACTTTATCACAAAATAACATAAAGGAATATGTACTCACTATAATTCGTGACAAACTGCAAAAAAGAAAGATCCTGATCTGTCATAGCATAATGCACCAGCAGATCAGGGTCAATGTTGACTGTTCTACTGATTACTCCCCTCAATTGCATAGAACCAGATCTGCATTATGCCACAGCTGATCTGGGTCTGTGCAGTTTGAAGTTGGACTTATTTTATAAGCTAATATATATATATATATATATATATATATTAATATAATGATTTTAAATCAATTGTGATCTAACATTTTCTCTGGGACCCTCTGCAGCCTTTACCTCTATCTACATCTGAACAGCGTTGCTAACATGATTCCAACACCACAAACTTAGAACATAAAAAGCTTCTCAGAGATCATAACTAGCTACATCCCAATGCCTCTAAGTCACGTGGATTAAACATGTAATAGGAATAATAATAGCCAAGCCATTCCTATGGAGTGGAAACAAATATATTCACTCTTAGATACCACAGGTTAGTTTAAAACTTCAAATGTAAATATGGGTACAAGCTGCGGAAGGTTCCAGAAAAAAACAACCAAAGATCTTGTTCAAACAGACTCTCATATGGCTCTGTGAAATACCTGCTATGTTCAACAGGACTCTTGCATGACTCTTTGCCATAGGACTCTTGCATGACTCTTTCGTCACTCTTTGCCATATGGCAGTCAGGTAAATCACTTTACTAATAATTGCTACAAACATAATGTGCTTTGGTAAAATCTTTAAGGAGAAAAAATATAAAGACATTACTCCCGATCTCAAATTTATCTGGAAATATTTCTGCAATCATTCAAGCCAGAATCCTATTGCAAGGTTAAGAGAACATTACTGAACCATCACTTTATGCTCCAATGCTGATGTGTCTAAACCAGCCAATAAAACAATCCATGTTTACATGAAGAAAATTGCATCATCAGATCATTTCAAGGATGTATATTACATCAGTGCATCTATTTGTCCAATCAAATCACGATTATAAATTTTGTAAAACTACTATTGTGGTCTTACAAGAAAAACTAATTTTATTTTACCAGAGCCTTGTTTGACAGAGATCTCACAAAGACATTCTGTTTACCACTGGAAATGTTTTTTATAAAGGAATAAATATGAAACATTCATTTAATTCAACTTTGATGTCACAATCATCAAAATTGTTCTGGCTTATTTTGATATTCCTTCCTGGATTCCGAATTTCCAATACTGTCTAGTTGTACACCTTCTGGTACACAAAAACCGACATGACCATTTAAAATGGCATATTTATCATCATTTTCCTCATCCCTGGATTCCAAAAATTCATAACCATCTAGTTGTACACCTGGTTCACAAAATCCAACACTGATGTGACCATTTAAAATGTTATTTTTATCACCATTTACCTCTTTAATGGATTGCAAATTTTCATTACTGTCTAGCTGTACACTTTCTGGATCACAAAAACCCTCATTGACCTGACCATTTAAAATGTTATTTTTATCACCATTTACCTCTTTAATGGATTGCAAATTTTCATTACTGTCTAGCTGTACACTTTCTGGATCACAAAAACCCTCATTGACCGGACCGTTTAAAGTGCCATTTGTATTGCTATCGACCTCCTCCTGGGACTGTTTTATTAGCCTAGATAAGTTAGCAAGGCTAATTTTTAGATCCTTAAAAGCATGCATCAGAAATATAGCAGTTACGATAACGAGAAATCCACAAACACCTCCCAGAATATTCTCAAATGTCATATGACCCCATTCTTGGAAAAGAATAAGGGATCCAGTTATTGCACAGGTGGTGAAAATAACATAGTAAATAGGTGTCACAATAGCTGTGTTGTATGTGTCCAGGGCTTTATTAAGGAAGTTGATCTGAACCACAATGCATATGGCTGTGATAACAAATAAAACATAAGTAAGCCAGTTGACGAATTGATTGCGGCCTCCAATGGTCTCTGTGATAGCAAGTCCAAGTCCTTTACACCCAGGTACAGTGAATGATCCAAGTGTAGAACAAATTATGATATAGACCAGCACATTCTTTTGCCCATATCTTGGAGCTATGACTATGATGAAGACCACCGCCACTATCACCATAAAACATCCATATGCAATGAAAGCTGCATAGACAAGGGAAAAAAAGGTTAGATTTTCATGTGATTTAAACATAAAAGACACAAAATATTCTATAAAAATCTACATCTTAAGAATGGAAAAAAATTACCACAAGAAATGGAGCTGAGACAGGATAGTGCTGTGGACATACATTAAGATCAAATCGACCCTCTTAAAATAAGCAATAAATGGACCAGTAAAATTTTGATTGTTCAAGCAGAATTTCCTAGGACACAGAAATAAATGCACAGATATTATTAATTTTGTAGGTAAATAAGTCATTTCAAGTACTTCATGTTAAGCTAATATCCTTTATAAGTAAATGTAAATCAAATGTAGAACATAAAAGTGCTGAGGTAAGGGAGATAACTCTGAATTACCTGGTCCTATAAGTTTCTGCAGCAGTTCTTCCATGCTTTTCACTTCAGCTTCTTTTGGAGAATGAACCACCACAACAGTCGCCCCCAGTAAGCACAAAGCACATCCAATTTTCCCCAGTATATTTAAGTGCTCCTTTAGGAACCTTGCTGACAGCACAGCACTATCAAGTTAAATAAATTTATGTTAATACTAAAAAAGATTTATCATTACTTTTTAATTACACTACAGTTTAAAGCAATTTATGATAAACATTTGATATGACTGCAGTCAAACCAAGACTGCACTCATTTCAAAATTCCATTCATATATGACAACCTTGTAGCACTGTGACCCTGAACTATGTTGGCACCAACCACAGTATAGGTTGTGTTAGGACTTTATGATCTTAAACTAAGAAACAGAAAAAGCAAAACCAACAAATAAGTTTTTCCCAAGAATGCAAAGTGAAAATTTAAATGGAACTGACAATATTTTGAATTAAATCCCAAATAATCCTAAAGGTTTTATCACAAGTCCAAAAGTATAATGTTCCAAATGAATTCCAGCGGTGTTCCAAATGAATTCCAATTTTGAATATGCTTAAATGTGCTGATGTACCAGAAGTCTTGCTGTAATACAATGATATAATCCAGAATGTCTTTGAATGAGTCCTCAATAATCCAAAATTAGTGTTTTTTTTCCCAAATATCAATGAGCACTTTGTAATGCCAACGAATAATTTTAATTAAAAGATTCCTCTAAAATTAAATCTGAACACAACAGTAAATACTTCTACTGACTGTAATTAAATAAGGAATGAACAATTTAGCTGATCTCAAAATTATGTAGATTCCCACTTTACCTATATCACAAATACATTTTCTGAAAATTAATTGATCATCTCAATGGAAAATTCCCCCAAACTGTAAACAAGTTTGGTTCTAGAATATTCTGAAGTCATAATCAAGGCTGGGCCATGAACTCAAACCCATGTAAACAACATATTTTTAACTTGAAAAAAAGGCAAAAAGCAGGTACGTGCCAAAACTATCCTCAATTATGGATAGAAGTTATTCACACAAAATGAATTAAATGTATGTAACAGTTGACCCTGAACTAAGTTGGCCCACCTCACTACAGGCTGATTCTGAACAAAGTTGACCCCACCACACTATAGGTAAACAAGGATAAAATGAAGTTTGTAAATGATAAATATTGTAAACAGATCATACAACTGCTCACAAATGGGACGAAGGGTAACGGCATGAGCACGTAGCACAATTTTTATGGCCCACAGTGTACCTGTTTACATTCTGAAAATGAACTTGCCAGATTGTTTTTATTACATTATGTAGACATTCAGCTGTTTTCAGGGGCAGATCCATATCATCAGGGTGGGGGTGTGGGGTGTGGGGGGTGTGTGTGAGGGGTAAACATGTTGACCAAGGCTCTGTGGGATTGGAACCCCTGGCAGGGCCCGTAGGGTGAAGCCCTCGTTAACTCCTATATGTGAAAAATTTCCAGCGCATAATTTTAATTGTTCGACTGTAAAGAAAACTTACTTTAGGAACTATTCTGGTTGTTTTACACTCATTTTTATAGGTGTGTTTGGTGGGGGGGGGGGGGTAGTTCGGGGTGGGGTAGGGGTTGGGCACTTTAAGGCAGCTGACCTGGGTTAGTCTAAGTTGGTACTGAACTACCTTGGCTCCCTCACTGCAGATGGACCTTACAGGACTGATATATTTTATTTTGGGGATTACATTATAGAAATGAGTGACAAACATAACCAACATAATATAAGTTCTGCTGCTTTCTTTCTGGTGATGGAAAAATGCAAGCAGCCTGATTTGGAGGGATATGTTTAAGACTTGTTTCTCTTTTGGCCAAATGATTATTGCTACGTGAGGGATTAAAGGATAGAGTATTTAAATTTCTAGGGAGGGGTTCACATAGGGTTTTTTAAAAAAAAGGCACACAAATAGCTTGAAAAAAATTGTTTTTGCTCTGATTTATTGAAAAAAGGAACTAATTTTATCTATCCTATTAAGTGAAGACAAAATTCTTGAGGTAAGGAAGCAAAAAATATCCTGGTTGGAAAGAAAATCCCAGCCCCCCCCCCTCCCCTGATTAAATGGTTGGTCACTAACTACTGCTTGCTCAGATGTATTGATATTTAACTGGTGTGAAATGAATGCCAGGTTCAACTATTCATCCATTCATATCACAATTTTGGGACTCTTGTATCATATTACCATATATAATAACTGTAGCTGAACACAGTAGAAGCTTGGTACAAATTCAGACAGTAGCTGAATACAGTAGTGGCTTGGGACAAATTCAGACTGTAGCTGAACACAGTAGTGGCTTGGGACAAATTCAGACAGTAGCTGAACACAGTAGTGGCTTGGGACAAATTCAGACAGTAGCTGAAAACAGTAGTAGCTTGGGACAAATTCAGATTGTAACTGAATATAGTAGTGGCTTGGGACAAATTCAGACTGTAGCTGAACACAATAGTGGCTTGGGACAAATTCAGACAGTAGCTGAATACAGTAGTGGCTTGGTACAAATTCAGATTGTAACTGAATACAGTAGTGGCTTGGTACAAATTCAGATTGTAACTGAATACAGTAGTGGCTTGGGACAAATTCAGACAGTAGCTGAAAACAGTAGTAGCTTGGGACAAATTCAGATTGTAACTGAATATAGTAGTGGCTTGGGACAAATTCAGACTGTAGCTGAACACAATAGTGGCTTGGGACAAATTCAGACAGTAGCTGAATACAGTAGTGGCTTGGTACAAATTCAGATTGTAACTGAATACAGTAGTGGCTTGGTACAAATTCAGATTGTAACTGAATACAGTAGTGGCTTGGGACAAATTCAGACAGTAGCTGAATATATTAGTGGCTTTGGACAAATTCAGACAGTAGCTGAATACAGTAGTGGCTTGGGACAAATTCAGACTGCAGCTGAATACAGTAGTGGCTAAGGACAAATTCAGACTGCAGCTGAATAAAGTAGTGGATAGGGATGAATTCAGATTGTAACTGAATGCAATAGTAGCTAGGGACAAATTCAGACTGTAGCTGAATACAGTAGTGATTTGGGACAAATTCAGACTGTAGCTGAACACAGCAGTGGCTTGGGACAAATTCAGATTGTAACTGAATACAGTAGTGGCTTGGGACAAATTCAGACAGTAGCTGAATACAGTAGTTGCTTGGAACAAATTCAGACAGTAGCTGAATACAGTAGAGGCTTGGGACAAATTCAGACAGTAGCTGAATACAGTAGTGGCTTGGGACAAATTCACACAGTAGCTGAATACAGTAGTGGCTTGGGATTAATTCAGATTGTGTGTGTGTGTGTGTGTGATTTGGATTTTTTAATGTAGCTTTAACAATTTTTCAGTCATATCGCCACGATGTCTGCAGTGTGGCAGTTTATAGTGATGTCTAGCACTAAGGCATCATGCTGCAGACATGTAGCATGATGTCCCCCACATTCACATTATCCTGACACCAGGCCAACCAGTCCTAACAATGACCTCTTAATGCTGAGTGCCAAGCGAGGCAGCTGTTTGTGCCATTTTCCTAAGTCTTTGGTATGACTTGGCCGAAGATCAAACCCCCAACCTCCTGCGTCTGAGGCAGACGCTCTAACTGCTAGGCCACCAGAGCGGTCAAATTCAGATTGTAACTGAATACAATAGTAGCTAGGGACAAATTCAGACAGTAGCTGAATACAGTAGTGGCTTGGGACAAATTCAGATTGTAGCTGAATGCAACAGTAGCTAGGGGCAAATTCAGACAGTAGCTGAAGGAAATAGTAGCTAGGGACAAATGCAGACTGAAGCTGAATACAGTAGTGGCTTGGGACAAATTCAGATTGTAGCTGAAAACAATAGTAGTTAGGGACAAATTCAAACTGTAGCTGAATACAGAAGTGGCCAGGGGCAAATTCAGATTGTAACTGAATGCAATAGAATCTGAACACATTCAGACTGTAGCTGAATACAGTAGTGGCTATGGACAAATTCAGACTGTATATGAATGCTAGGGATGAATTCTCATTGTTGCTATACACAGTTGTGACTGGGTACAAGTTCATATTGTAGCTCAATGCAACCATGTCTAGGACAAAGTCTGATTAGAGCTGGATGCAACTGGGGTTAGGGACGGACATACTCGGACTGTAGCTGAATACAATAGTGGCTAGGGACGAATTCAAACTGTAGCTGGATGCAACTGTGGTTAGGAACAAATTCCGATTGTGGCTATGAGTTTCAGTTATGTAAATTGATTAGAATTGTTTCATGAATCTACCAGTCAAATGAATCTTGGAATATAGACATTTACTGGTTTACGTTTTAACTCTGATTCCATTGTGCAACCGTGTTATTATCAAGAATTGTGTTATTGTGATGGGTACCATAATGAAGATATGCTGAAGTCCAACACAATTTTGAAGATAAGCCTTTTTTTATATATATAAAAGTTATGTAAATGTTAACCATGTAAAATATGTCATTATATGTATTGTAATGATCTACAATAAATTCATATCAATGCATACCTGCTGGTATGAACCATAACTCATTTAATATGATAACAATATTAATGAAACATAAAGGTTTGTCTCTTACCTGGTTATGACACTAAGTGCACCAAGGGGAGTAACCAATGTGGCTGGAGCAAAGGCATATGCAGCAAAGTTTGAAACCTCTCCAAAACACACTGTAACGAGAGAGAAGAGAGAAAAAGATTTCAGCACACAATTCTCCACCCAGCTGCCAATATGTAATCAACAATCTGGCCAAGTAGGCCATCTCCTGCAGCTCTGATGAACAGCCAAGAAATCTGGGTCAGTGGGATGTTTTCAGAACCAATTTCATCTAATGTTGCTGATTACATGTTATTAAAACATGATTCCTTCACCTACTTTTTATATCTTCATTTACACCCAATCCTGAAAGGCGTACAGGTCACAACACTTTCTGTCAAAAGTGGTCAATTCTGTTACTTTGTATTCTTTGTTTGTATAAAAGTTATGTAAATCTTTTCTTATTTTTAGTATTGATGGCCATGTTTGATGGTATACTGACATCTTTTTTTGGATAAGTGTTAAAATACCATTAAACTTGAATGCTTTCTGTCAGAGCTCTTTCAGGTTTCCTAGCTAATAATATTTTTTGCCTGCTGGCCATAGACATTTTCTGACCATTACAAATTAGAAAATGACCAAAAAATTAATTTTTTTCTTCTAATGTTTGGACCTGTTCAGATTTCCTTTCATTTACTTGTACAGTAGATGTATTAGACAACACATTCATTAAAAATGACTACCTAGTCAGATGAGAATTGATTACTAGGTCAACATACATGTGTGACTGCTATGAATGAGTCCCTATTCCACCAGCTTTGCAGCATCATTTTCCTGGTGTGCTTGGTTGTGATGGTATAGGGAGTGGTGTTATTGAAAATGCTGAGTAGTGTATTTAGGGTGTATCGGATACCATGTATACTCAATTATAAGTCGAGTTAAACTGCAAACAAGATAGACCATGAGCTGCTACTGCATGGATCAGACTGCTAATTCATTTCCCATTGAACTTATCATATATAAATAAATAAAATTAATTTCTTGAATAGACTGACATACAAATCACACATGATTCTATTCATTAGAGTTAGACAATTTTCAGCTATGGAAAAATGTATTTCACAGCATTTTCTTTCACCTCATGCTACTAAACTGGGGACTCACTGGCCTACACCTAATAAAATATCCATGCACATGTACCAAGCTATCTTGTTAACAGGAAATTATATACAGGATATCAAAATGAAAGTAAATATCTTGTTGCCAACTACAGTAGAAAGACTGAAGTTTAAAAAGTGTATAGTCCATTTACAAGCAAATGGGTGCATCTAAAAATATTGAGGGTTTTTTCCCCACCAGTAGACTGGTTCTCTGGGTGTAAAATATTTAGTGGTCTGATGCCTTGCATAATGCCCCTGCCGATCAAGATCTAAGTTGTTTGTTCTATTGATTGCTTCTAATAAACTGTAATGACCCAGGTCTGCTAACACTTTATGCAAAGGCAGATCAGGTTTGCTGTTTGCTGTTGGACAGATAAACGAGTATATATAGTAAGTGTTTCAAAAACTGGCAGTGCATGTCATCTAAGCCTGCTAAAGTGACATGGACTTAAGAAAGTCAATTGTTTCTGTAATATATTGTTGGTAAGGTCGTGACTATATCATTGGGTTTCTTAAAGCCCCAAAAGCCACAGTTTGTCATAAATTTCACCATTCTTCCAATCTAACTAAAGTCTGAAAGGATGGAAATTATTTGTTAGAAAAGCTGTCTGACATAAACCATTTTTTGAAATAATCAAGATGCTAGGCTAATGTTCAAATATTCAGTTCAGATTTAAGAGATTTAATATTCAGTTTAGATTTAAGAGATCCACCCCTTAATGCATTCAGCAAAGTCACTCATAAGAAGACAATCTGAGTGAAATTGGCTGATCACTGATCAACATCAGATTAATTTGACGTGCACATGTGGAAAATGGCAGGGTATCTCAGCTCTAGGTAGATATTACATGGCTCATAATGTAATGAAACGTTGATATTATCTGGTTTTAATGGAACTCAACGATGTGGAGGACCGATATCTTTCAAGATTCAGTATTATTCAGATGATTTGGCATATACGATTTTTACATGTAATGGCGGCATTGGGACTTTAAAAGGTGTTTGATACATGTACTTTGATTTTTGCCATTGATGATTTTTCATAATATATTCAATACTGATTTAACAGAAAAGCACGAGTTCAACCAAGATTCATATGATCTCTATGTTTTCCGTTTACTATCTCTGGTGGTACAATGAGCTGTGCAGTAACTACAATACATATTCTGACTATAAAGCATAATTCAGTAATGGATGCCATTCGCAATTCTCTCTAATCTCTGTCAGCTTCATATTTACAGAAAGTTATATTGCAATGGTGCAACTTATTTAAGTAATTATATAGAGGCTGCATTATCTATCTTACCTTATTTGTCTTGTAGATCTGACAAGGTCTTTATCAAAAGAAAAAAGTGTGAAAGAAATGTATACCAGAAAGGTCTTTTTCAGACTGACCAACTCAACTTTTTTAAAACATGAAACCGGAAACATATATTATTAAAGTCTAAGTGGCTTTTTAAAGGAAGTTATTAAAAGTTGTTCTGTTTTCAGTAACAGCTGCCATAACTGACAACAGATTGACATGATGTAATACTTAAAAGTCATTCATGCCAGAATGCACGCTGTCAAATCTGTCAATATTTCATGGATTTTGAGAATCCATTTAAAGGACTTTCTATTTTCAAAAATGGCATCCATATCTGACATCAAATCAGCACCATTTGTGTAAATTTTAAAGCCCTTAATGGCAAATATTTTCTTTCAAAGTTGGCTAAATTCTTATGCACAGTGATTGAACAGAATGTCAGTAAAAGTTTTTATCTTTGTTTAGTACTAATGGCCATATTTGATGGCAGATTGGCATCATTTATACAAATTTGAGAGGTCTTTATGTTGATGTCTTTCTTAAGAATTTTGCCAGATTTCAACAAGTTTTTTTAATAGAAGTTGCTGACAGCTTTTTCTGTTGCTACTAATTCTGGCCATATCTGATTGCAAGTCAACGCAATCTGACAAAGTATAACGTCATCTATGTCAGAATGCTATTTGTCAAATTTGGTTGAAATCTGTTCAGCAGTTATTTTAAAAGAAACAAGTCCTTAAAAGTTTTTGTATCATTAGTTTCTGTGGTCTCTTTTTAAAGCCAGAGGGCATTATTTAAGTAATTTGAAAGCCATCTAGGCCAGGGTGATATTTGTCAAATTTGATTCAATTCTGTTTAATCAAATTCTGATTTAGAAGGTGATTAAAGTTTTTTCAGCCATTTGTAACAGTTGCTGGAATTGACTGCAAATCAAAATATTTGCAAAATTTAAAATTCATCAATCTGAAAATACTTTTTAATCAAACTGGACTGAATTCTGCTGAACAGTTTTTGAGAAAAGGTGTTTAAATTATTTTTGTGTTTAATAATGGCAGTCATATCTGACAATGAATCGGTATTATTTTAAAATATTTGAAGGACCTTTAGACATGGATGTTATTTATAAAATTCCATCGAGCATGAGCATTTTTGAAATTTGAAATCCCTTTTCGCTAGAATACTTCCTGTAAAATCATATGAAAATTGTAAGAAGTTGTAAATAATTAGTGGAAAGGAATAATGCATACTGGACAAAAAGGTAAAGGACCATACCGTATGTGTCCAGGTGAGACAAATATTAAAATTTTTAATATTGCTTCAAATGACTGTCCATTCTTAGCAGTATACTAAATCCGATCTACCATAGGGGAATTTCTGCAGGGATTTTCATTTAGGGTTGGAGAAATTGTAAAATCAGCGATGGTGGTCTACATGTGAAACAGTTAGCTTCTAGACTATCCTTTAACTTTATTGTGTGTCATTAAAAGTATGCACCATTTCTAAGTAATTTGTAGGAATTCTGAAATATATAGAAAGAATCTATATCATACAGTACCCACTGGGCTTCCTGATTTCAAAATACAGTTTATATAATAACCAAGACCCATCATTCTGATAGCCCTAGGGCTCCAGGGCCTGGGAGTTTTAACTTAAAATATATGGTAGCCAAGATCCATCATTTTGAAAGCCCTAGGGTTCAAGGGCCTTGACTTCTTAGCTTCAATATACATGGTAGCCAAGACCAATCATTCTGATAGCCCTAGGGTTCAAGGGCCTGGGCTTCTTAACTTCAATACATATGGTAGCCTAGACTCATCACTCTGACAGTACTAGGATTCAAACGCCTGGCCTTCTTAGCTTCAATATATATGGTAGCCCAGACCCACCATTCTGATAGCCCTGGGGTCCAAATGCATGATCTGTCAGATCCTGATTTATGTTTGTTACTCTCATGACCAGATGACAGGTTACAGGGTTTTATGCTTATTTTGTTTCACAGTCAGAACAATTTGCACCACTCATTTCTGTTGCAGGTACAGTAACATTATAGTCTATTAGCATAAATTATATACAAGTTATACTATGTCAGGAAAAATCATGGAAATCTTAGCTTTTACTTACTGAGAATCATTCCTGCCCACCAAAGCCACTGTTTGAGGTAGCCATGCCCTCCCTCTCCTGCAAAATAATAATAATAATAATAATAATAACAAAAACAATTATAATAA
Organism: Sinohyriopsis cumingii; assembly: GCA_028554795.2. Taxonomy (NCBI): domain Eukaryota; kingdom Metazoa; phylum Mollusca; class Bivalvia; order Unionida; family Unionidae; genus Sinohyriopsis; species Sinohyriopsis cumingii. The sequence continues at coordinate 144,504,031 of CM068829.1, forward strand.
CTAGTGTTCAGAAACCATACAATGTACCAGTATTTAAAACAGAGACATTTATGAAAAGCCTAAAGTTTGTTATACATATTTGATAGACTGAACAAGTTGAATCCCAATGTACAACAGTAATTCAATACCATATAAAATTTATTTTCAAAAGTTTGATTACATACTGTATATACTCACATAAAAGCTCTTTTGACTGCAAGAACAAACTTAAAGACCTAATAATGTTTCCTACCTTAAATATTCTCAGCATGTTTTATTAATGTTTTCTAATTTCATGGTGTTTGTTTTTGTAATCATATCATTATATGTTTTTTATCTTATAGGTGTTGTCTAATGTTGTAAAGCACTTACAGCTACTAAAGATTAGGCGCTATACAAAGTTCTCATTATTATTATTATTATAAGCTGACCCCCAAACTGAACAGGTATAAACACTAAAAAGTGCATATCCCTCATATAAGCCAACTTGCAACTCTGAGGCATCTCAAGAGGCACGAGTTAAGTTCTAAATGCATTTATTTAGGCAAAATTGTATTTAAAAAAAGTAATTTATTTAATTTTCTGTTTTCTTATAAAGTTTTTGAAACAATACTTCAAAAATTATGCTAATACCGTTGTAGTTTGCTTTGATGTAAGCAACCTTACACCATACCTGTCAACTTTCACGCTGGCAGGGGAAAAAAACTCCTGATTTTTGGGGTCGCTCCACGCCTACCTCCCAATTTCATAATATTTTCCGATTTTTATAGAGAACTCCTGATTATTACACTGTCTTTGATTTTCATACCTTCTAAACAAGAAAAGTCCTACATGTTCTGTTGTATCACCTGTGAATCATTGTTGTGACGAAATAAATATTTTAGTATAAAACATTCGCTTCTTCACTAAATAAAATGTTAAGTTTGAACATTATTCACACAAATGAATGATTATTTTTACCTCTAGAATAATATAAAAATAAAAAATAAACCAGAACAAAAAGATAAACCACAGCAATAAAATCATCCACAATTAATTTCAATTTCAAGAATGATCACTACTAATGCTGTAATTCCATATGCTATAGCTCCATTCCCACGAAAAAAACTTACACGAGTGAACACCTGTCATTTTTATACCCTATATACCAATGTTAATCTGGTATAGTCACAGGTCAAAAGTCTCTCTTATCACAAGCCAGTTTCAGGGTTTTAATGATTAAGTGGCCTGTACTGCTGTCGCAAAATGAAATACAAATTCGCCAACTATCAACATAGGAGACACCGAGACATCAAGCTTTCCATTGTGTGGAAAGTTATGTTTGTTCAGCTAAAACACAAAACTAAAATTGATTGATGTTGATCTTAGTTTATCTCTATGAGAATTTTAGCCTTTATTATTACTACTCTTCACGAACATGTAAATTAGGATGGTTATGTGCCGTGTACAAATAAACGTGCGCACCTTTTTAAAAATAATTACCTCAATGTGTAGGATCGCTTATATCATTGAAATGAGTAACTAGTGAGTGCGTGATTCAATGTAAATGAAGCAACTATTAAGAACTAGCTGAAATGTTATCCGGAAGAATGCAATTTGGTCGAAACAATAAATAAAACAAAATCTGCATCTCTGTTTGGGAATAAGTAAGGATTTAAGTGACGCTATGCACGCTTTGCACTGTGTAAGTACTGTACATTAGAGTTCAGCATGGTCTCCCTGGTAAACTCAACCGGCCCACAAATTATGAAGTCTATATTTACCTTTATTATGAAGTCTATATGTACCTTTATCCACAGTCAAAAAAAAGACCTAAAAACTGTTAAGTTTACACATTGGCCCGCAGATAAGCCGTACCCCCTTCTTACAGGCCTTTACTTTTTCTTAAATTATTCAGCTTATATGCGAGTATATACGGTATTAATACAGTTAACAAAATGAAAATTATTTATGTACATGAACAGTTCACAGAAAATAAGCAAACATAAATTCACATGAAGAAAAAATCGTACATCCTGCCACTGTCCCCCACTTTTAGATAGATTCAAAGCAGTTATATAAGTATAGTATAGATAATCATGTAATTGAATGATTATCTTGATAAATATTGTTCTTCACAAATAAATGGCAATACATGTAGTTTAGGTCTGAATCTAAACTTAAGCATGGAGATTTCAGTTTAGAAAAATCACATAAAAACTTTTTTTAAAGCATGGATCTAAAAACAAGCACTTGTCATGCTCCAATTGCAAAAATTAGAAAGCATATATTTTATTTCAAAAGTGAGCAAAAGTATAAAACTGAAAATATTTCATAATAATCATTTGTTAAAATGTATAAAATGCTGGTGATTTTATTTCCCATAATGGAGTGCTGCAGTCTGGGTTCAACAAAAGAAACAAGCTTATAACTCCTGAATATGGTGGAGATGTACATTAACAGGTATGCATAATTAATAAAAATTTACAGGTAGGGAAATTGATACTTGGTTTCAATACTGAAATTTTCACAAAGTAAGAATGGATTGCAAACCATTAAGTAAAAGTCACAGTGACCAATTTTTAATGATTGCTGTAGTACTTCTTTTGAAACAAAGATATATCAGTCATGTGTTCTACAAGCAATAGTGTCTGAGGGCTGAGAAATGACAAAATACAAATCCCAACTTCAGTTCTGATGCTAAGCAATCATACAGACTGCTGGACAGACATCATCAATCCATAAGCCACAACTATTTGACAAAGCAGCTAAAAATTCAATCTTTAATACAGTGTATATGAAAAAACTGGAAAAACAAATTTAACGTATATTTTTCAAAACTCAAAATTACCATAGATATATCAACATTTTCACATATATGGAAGATGGATTTGGTTCAATACCTGCTCTAGAATCATGCTTCCTTGCATATCTTATCAATCCTACTTTCTTGAAAATGAAGCTGGACCCAATCATAACACTAGATAAAACTGCAATGGCTAGGCCAATGTAGAAATTCAGCACAGAACCCTCATTAGTCTTCTGAACCGCTGTGGTTGTGTTGATAAAGGAGGTAGCATTAGTTGTATTTTGTAGTTCTAGTGATTCAGTGGTTGTATTTACTGAACTACTTTCTGTCGTAACCATGAAGCTATTATTCCCAGCCATTTCTGTCCTGGAAAGGAAAGAAAACAAAATCAAATAGAAATATATTTGAAACATGCAGCACCCCCTCCTTATAACACCATCCATCAGAGTCATACAGTGGTAATAAAGTACAAAATACATAAATTCACTACTATATAGTTTAATGTAATAGTGTTATAACAGGAATGGTATCAAAATGGGCCTTTTAGTGAGTGACCATTCTACCATTATTTTCTCATAATTTGACCACTGTACCATTATTCGTCCATAATTTGACCACTGTACAATTATTTTTCCTGAATATGACCATTATACAATTATTCTTCCACAAAACGACCATTGTACCACTATTCTTCAATAATATGATCACTGTACCATTATTGTCCCATAATATGACCATTGTATCAATAATCTTCTATAGTATGACCACTATAACATTATTCTTCCATAATATGACCATTGTACCATTATTCTTCCAGAACATGACCACTGTACCATTAGTTCCATATGACCACTGTACCATTATTCTTCCAGAATATGACTACTGTTAACATTAATTCTATAATATGACCACTGTACCATTATAGTTCCATAATATGACCACTGTAACATTAGAGTTCCATAATATGACCATTGTAACATTATAGTTCCATAATATGACCATTGTAACATTATAGTTCCATAATATGACTATTGTAACATTATAGTTCCATAATATGACCACTGTATCATTATAGTTCCATAATATGACTACTGTGACATTATAGTTCCATAATATGACCACTGTAACATTATAGTTCCATAATATGACCACTGTAACATTAAAGTTCCATAATATGACCACTGTAACATTATAGTTCCATAATATGACTATTGTAACATTATAGTTCCATAATATGACCACTGTAACATTATAGTTCCATAATATACCACTGTAACATTATAGTTCCATAATATGACCACTGTAACATTATGGTTCCATAATATGACCACTGTACCATTATAGTTCCATAATATGACCATACTTCATGAAAAGATCATTCTCACCATTTACAAAAGTTTGCAAAACTGTATGCAAAAAAAGCTTTATTTGATAATAAATCTAACCCATTTTATTTTTTAAGAATTAATTTTCAAGATACCTCTCTTTGGGGTTATGACAAGAGAAATACCGTAAACACCATCAATAACACTGTTTAGGAAACAAACATGGGCTTTTACAATAATCAATGTCTACGCTATGTCAGAAGTCCACAAAGTTAATAAAGGTAAGGTTTTCCAATAATCAATGTAATGAATAGTACAGCACTAAGTCCATGAAGGAAACAAAGATATTCTTTGGGACTAATCAATATGAAGAAGAATAATGGGCACTGTACCAGGATGTCCGGTAAGGAAACAATGGCATGCTTTTACAATGTCATAAAGAGGTTAGAAACACTGTTGTGGTATCAACTTGCTTAGTGACTGTAAACTATATCAGTATTCTCATATGAATAATTTCTTGAACATTATATTGTTCTACTAATCTGAGGACACAATGTTTACAGTTTAATACAGCCATCCATATAAAAGGACTATGTCACAATTCTTCAAAATGTACTGATAGTACTAAAATAAGGTTTACTATATCTGTTCTACATTCTGTATTATTAATGAAGTCCATTAGTTTATGAGATTTGTTGAAAAACCGTGAAGGTTTGTATTATCTGATTGATAATATTACAATACAGTATATACTCACTTATAAGTTGAGTCAAACTGCAAACAACAAAGTTCCTAATCTGCCATAACATAATGTGCCTGCAGATCAGAGTGTATGTTGTTTGTCCTATTGATAACTCCAAAGAAACTGCACAGATCCAGATGGCCAGCATGTTATGTTATGGCAGATCTGGGTCTGTGCAGTTTGCAGCTGGACTCATTATAAACAAATAAATATGGTACTACAATACTACAACTTTGAATGGTTTTACTTCCAAGTGTTCAGTGTCTGATCCTACTGATATAGCTATTTAGGCATGGCTTCAGGTGTTTGCTTCAGGTGTTTAAAACATATCAAATAAAAAACAGAGCTGACTAAAGCCATCAAAGCTTCTCAGAATGAATGCGTATAATGTATATTGCAGTGACCCAAAGTTTGGTAGGGTAGCATTATCAGTGCCACTGTTTGTAAACATGAAGCCAGTGCTGTACAGATAACAAATTTGTGTATTACTGATCAAAACATATACCTTAAAAAACAATGCCCTTAGACACAGTCTTACAGATGTATTCACTATTACAAGGTGGGATTTGGCAAAGTTTCTGAGAAACAAATTTAAACAAAAAGTATGATAAACTGTCAGATATAAACAGTTAGTTATTACTGAATCTGCAAGAATTAAAACAAACACCACCTTGTTATAACATTAATGATATTGGCACAGATCTAGAGGAAAATCAAACATTGCAAAAAATGTTCTTGGTTATAAATATTACCTTATGCTTATAACAAGATAAGCAGTGATGACTGAAGCCTACATCTGATATTAAAACTCAAGGTGATGAAAAGTTATTAAGCCAAAACAAAAATACATAAAACAGAGTGAAATCAGGATTATGTGTTCTTGTCACTAACTGCAACACTAAATACCTTAATACCATTAGGAAGCACATATAAACCTTTAAAGCTCTTCCTACCTGCTGTCCATACAACATTTATCTGATGACAATTAGCTAGACCTGTTCCCATCCCACCCTACTCTTAACAAAATGTTGCCAAATATTTATTGGCTGGTAATAAGCCCACTTTTAGACAATATTTATTAAGCTAGTTGCCTGGTCTTATTTTCAGAGGCATACTGTATTAAGGGAGACCTACATCTTGGCCTTGAGTAAATTTAAATGACAAATATCTAATTATACTTAAATGTCGGTCATCTGAGCATACTTAAATGTCAAATATCTGAGAATACTTAAATGTCAAATATCCAGGGCCGCAGAGAGCAATCAAGGGCCCTGGGGTAAGAAATACCAGGGCCTCTCTTAGTTATTGTTAAAACACAAGTTTCTTTTATAAAATTAAAAAGCTTTGTTTGGCCTGGGCCCCCTTATGAGCCCGGCCCCAGGGATATATCTCTGGTTGCCCCCCCACCACTGGCCCTGCAATTATCTGATTATGCTTAAATGTCAGTTATCTGAATATACTTAAATGTCAACAATCTGAGTATACATAAATGTCAAGTATCTGAGAGTACTTAAATGTCAGTTATCTGAGAACACTTAAATGTCAAGTATCTGAGAGTACTTAAATGTCTAGTATCTGAGAGGACTTAAATGTCAGTTATCTGAGAACACTTAAATGTCAAGTATCTGAGAGTACTTAAATGTCTAGTATCTGAGAGTACTTAAATGTCAGTTATCTGAGTATACTTAAATGTCAAGTATCTTCGTATACTTAAATGTCAAGTATCTGAGAGTATATCAATGTCTAGTATCTGAGAGTACTTAAATGTCAAGTATCTTCGTATACTTAAATGTCAAGTATCTGAGTATACATAAATGCCAGTTATCTGAGTATACATAAATGTCAATTATATGAATATAATTAAATGTCAGTCAATCCTTTCATACACTAGGTAACATTGCTCATCATTTGGATTTGACCAAAGATTTGACTGGAAAGATTACATAGAATCATAGAGTTATTACTTCTTTAATTTATAAAAAAACAATTCAATTTTCCAACAATGCTAAAACAATTTTTTGACATGTTTTAAGATCTGTGAAAATTAGTTCAGTGTTCCGTTGATCACTGTTCTCTAGTTTTCATGTTGGTTGCTACCAATGCAATAGTGCTGTGATGTTAACTAGGTAAATCATGCAGTCCCATCAGGACTCTTCAAGCAATGCAATTTATATTCTTTGGACTAGTATAAAAAAGTTGATTTTGTTTTCTTAAATCAGTCTTTAAGATGAATTATAATAATTATCAACAATACCTTGAATATATCTCCATGGGTAGATCCAGGGTTTTTTTAATTCTGAAGACTGAGGTTCAAAATTTAAAAACTGTGGTTCATTTCACACACAAAGACCAAAATATTTTTGTTTTCCCTGAAAAGTAAAGAAGTTTTAATGAAAAATGGCAAGTTCCACTGAACCTCTTGAACATCATACAAATCCTTCCTAGGATGCAAATATCAGTTCAAATAAATGACAAATATATACATGTAGCCATGTTTGTACCTCTCTTCATACGCTTTACCACTATCATGCACTATTATAGATTTTGAAATGTACAACTTATTTTCATCTACCTTATATCAATTTATCTGTTTTCTACAATGATACAAATAGAAGCAATGTCACACATGTTAATTAACCTGTAATCAGTGAATCCAAAAATCCTGTAAATCTCACTTGTACATATAACAACACCGTACTTGGTACGACTGGATTTAATGGCAACAGTGCTTCTTTGTCTCGTTTAGCCTTAGGCTCTCGAACTAAAACATATTACGAACATCCAACTTCAAATTTTCATCAAAAGAGGAGAACAGTCTACATGGAATGAAATTCACAAAGGCTCCAGCATGATCATATTGTAATACACCAGTTCTACTCCATGATGTCAATGACTTGTATTGTTAATGATGTATTTATGTAAAACTTTGGGGCACAACTGCGCAACAAAACAAAGCAGGGTGTCAATGGTACAGTTCGCTTTACATAGATAAGAAATTGTAGGGTGAGGAAAGTAAGTAAACGTAGAAGAAAGAAACTAAAAAAAGGACAGGTTATTAGCTACTTATAAGGTAGAACTATCAATCGGATCAGGATCATAATTTTTTCTTTAAACAGCGAACAACATACCACTACAACAGTTTCCCACCCGTTATGATCCAAATCCGTGTAAAACCTGTCATAGAAGCTTACGAGTTGAACCGCAATTTTACGTCCTGTTCCAACATAATTCTTTGTTCAGATATGTTTAATCCTCATGCAGTTTACATCTGATAACTATTTTTGGATATGCCATTCATTGGTCATGCAGGAACAAACAGAACACTTGAAACCGGACTGGAGACGCGTGATCCCTCCATGTATTGTATTCTTGGCTGTTTTCCAAAAACCACTGACTAATAATCCAATGCAAGCAACACAGTTTAAAGCCAGACATTAGATTTATTGAAAGTTTGGGAACTTTCGTCTACATGTCATTTGCTGGTATTCACGCCTGGAACATTTAAGGAATCAAACAACACGTTAAACGAGTTGTAGCCTTCCGTTCTTTATCATACATTAGTTTGCACCGAACACCCATTGGTTGATTGGTGTTGCCAAGGCCGCTGCTTTAGACAGCCATACCTATACATAATTGTTACAGGTAAAATATGAAAAATATCTTAAATTATAAAATGTATTATTTCTTCTTTATGATAATATGTTTATATTAAAAATCAATTGCTTGGGAAAATGTTTAATTCTACCGACTTCACGAAATTAAGCATTAAAATTATTAAAGAGTTTACATGGGCTAAAATTACCGATTTGTTACCTCCCTTGATATAGACTTTTTTTTTTTTTTTTTTTTAGTTTGTGTGACGTCAGTTTAGAATAAGGTGATCATATAATAATAATAACAACAATAACAATATTTAATCAGGGTTACATATTTAGCTTTAATTCAGCTGTCATTAGACATTTTTTAAAATTTGACTTGAAACTTACTGTAGTTGAGATTTATATTCCTTGTGGAATGAACTAAACGATTTGTTTTAAAGAGTACTGAATTTTACATGGGCGCAATTCATTATTCTATCAAACATGACCTTAAGCTATACTGGCAACTGAGAGATATCGGCTTAAAAAAAAAGATTTTATATATTCTGGTGCTAAAGTGTTTATATATTATAAAAGTGTATAGATGGAACGGTACTTTCGATTGAAAAAAATAACGTTTTTTAGTCACAACCTGTAATAATAATAATATAAAAGAACATAAAATACCGTTTGTGTTCTCGTAAAAGTGTATTGAGGAAACATGGCGCAGAAATTGTTGAAGTTAGCTTTATATATAGCTTTATATATATATATATATATATATATATATATATATATATATATATATATATATATATATATATATATGTGTGTGTGTGTGTGTGTGTGTGTGTGTGTGTGTGTGTGTGTGTCCATCCAGGAAGTATTATTATGAGCTTCGCGAACGCTGCTTGTTATAAATCATTTAAGCCAGGGGTGGGCAATTGTTTTGGCTTGGGGTCCACTTTGTGGGAGCGGAGGTTAGCGGAGAGCCGCACCGTTTAAAATGATTGTATTCATTAGTTAACATTACATTTCCTTTCAGAAAAAGTATAAATTGTATCATAAAAATCAATAAATAAAAATTAAACAATAGTGGTAGTTTTATTCAATTTATTTATTGTGCTAATTTCATATCATCTAGCTTTCTAGCTGCTTGCACATTTAATTAAAGAATCAGTTTAATGAGACAGGTGTACCCTATCACACTTTTTTATAATTTTTTTTTAAATCAGGAGTGAAGTTGCTTGTTGAGATTATCATCACTGCCTGCAAGTTTATGTCTGTCAAAGAGCATCTATATTTACTCTTGTTGATCTTCATGCAAGAAAAACTTTGCTCACAAATACATGTAGATCCAAATATAGAGAACATTTTCCCAACAAATTTCTTCACACATGGGAATTTGTCAGCAGACAAAGATTTGTAAAAGTCAACTAATGTCGCAGCATTGAACATTTCTTTCACTGTGTGATCTGACTGCATATCAATTAGTTCAAGCGCAGCTCCTCAGGTGCTGTATCAACAAAGTGCGTATCTACACTGCCTGCGTACGCGCATTGACGTAGCCGCCCTAATGGAAAACACGAGACGAATTTTCGGTCGCGCACAGGAAGCAAATCTCAGTTCAAGGCGGGTTTTTCTGAATGTCTTCGTGGGCCACAAAAAGCTCTGTGGCGGGCCGCATGTGGCCCGCGGGCCGCAATTTGCCCACCCTTGATTTAAGCATATTTAAATCAATCAAATCATCAACAATTCTTTGAAATTTTATGAAAAAGGTTTAGATATATTTTGGTAATACCTTCGGTATCCTGTTTATCTGGAGATGATATCAGTATTACAACACTATCGTCTTAAATTAAAAAGATAGAAAAGATCGAAAACAGACATGTGGCATCATGTCCCACCCAGATACAACCGACCAGTCCTAACAGTAACATCTTAATGCTAAGCGCCAAGCTGCTTGTACCATTGTGTATAAGTTTTTGGTATGATCGGCTGGGGCTCCAACCCGCTACCTCACGTATCAGAGGCTAACGCTCTATCCACTTAGACCAACGGAGCGGTCCAGATATCAAGTAAAATATTGCGAAAGAATTTGCTAGCTGATAAACGGTGGCATTTAAAAGAAGGCGGGGGCTTGTTTACCATTTTATGTTACTGCGATGTATTCTGAAAGAGGTCTTGCCATTAATTTTCATTAAATACATGCACCTGGTTTACTATTTTCTTTTCTATATGACTTACGTGATATAAGGGATAGAAAGTATATATATATATAAGCAGCAGAGGGGCTGTACAGACCGAAACTTTTTGCACAATAAACCCCTCCAGGAAACTATTCCTCGATAGAGGGCTTATTTCGACGAAATAAACCCTTCTATTCAGAATACAGGACAAAAAAAAATGTCCCCCGAAAACTCGAAGAGTTTCCAGGGACAAACTCGTTGAGTTTGCACTGACAACTTGGGTTACTTCAATAAATCTGAAACAGTTTCCGTGGCGGGGTCGTTATTGAAAAATCCATGGGTCGGGTCCATCCCCTCTGCTGCTCTGGGAAATGAGTTTCCAAGGAAAAACATTTTTATGTTGCAAATAGTGTATCAAGTCCAATACGGTATCTTGTTCTGGGATCGTGTAAATTTATTGTCACAAATCCGTGAGGTTTTCTTTGAGCATGACTGAAGAAATTTTTAAATTTATTTAAATCCATATCGCCACCACACCAGGTTTGATGAATATTTCTCAGTGTATGTGTATCAACTCCATTGAATATCGCAAGAAGATTACAATTATCCCTGATTACTTTAGGAATTTGTGTATAACGCTGAGTAACATAAATCACATCAGTGTTTTTGTGACGTCCCCGGGAAAATATTCTTGCGGGATTTTTTTGCTTGTCCAACATAACATCATCATACACTACTAGGTTGTTAATTGATTCATCAAGATCCTCGACGCTGGGGGCTTCTTCGATATCAGTGATAAATTCAACAACATCCTCACCGTCTTTACTCAGCGCGCTTGCACTCTCATTAAAATCTTTTATAACGTTATAGCATCGTTGATCATCTACAGATGGAGCTATCAAATACAGTTTATCCCATTTCATCCACTTCATTATCAAGTTCAGCAACAGCTGTGTTTTACCTGAACCGGATGGCCCAATTATAATCGCGCGGATAGAGTTTGGTAGCACTGAATTATGCTTAACTGGCTCTTTCTTTTTTGTCGCAGAAAAATCTGTAATTTCCATTTGTATATAAAGAATAATAATTATGGATCTATATTGTGTGAAGTGTAAGGCACGAACCCCTACGAATGATCTAACAACCATTACAACAAAAAATAACAGACAAGCACTTTCTGGTAAGTGTACGCGATGTGGCACAAAAAAATTTAGATTTCAAAAAAAAAGCGAGAATTTAGCGGAGGTGACATTGCAGCCAAACTTGGAAAGCTCCCCGGAACTCCCTGGGCAAAGTATCCCGGAGAAAAACATCTCCCAGGATACAATTACTGCGGTCCAGGGACCCGACTAGATATCAGACTTGATGAACAATCTAAACCAAAACCGGGAGAGTATCCGATAAACGCTATCGACGCAGCGTGTCACATACATGATGTTGCTTATCGAAGTAAAGATCTACAAGACAGGCATATCGCGGATGTGAAATTAATTCATGCACTAAGCGCCATAAAAAATAAATCATTTAAGGAGTCACTCGCTAATTGGTTAGTAAGATCAGCGATGAAATCTAAATTAGTATTAGGCGCTGGATAATTAAATAAAAATGCAAGCGATTTATTATTCCCCAATCGGATACTGGAGAGGTAACTCAGCAATTAATAAACTCGCCAACGCGGCATCAGTAACACGCGAGGTTGCCAAAAATTGGCTATCAAAACAAGCAATATGGCAAATCTACTTACCACCACCTCGACAAATCAACTTTGCACATTTTGATGTTAGTGTGCCCAATGAAGTTCATCAGGCTGACATACTATTCCTGCCTCATGATACTGTCCGTAGAAAAATATACAAATACGCGCTAACAGTAGTTGATGTTGCCAGTAGATACAAAGAAGCAGAACCGTTAGCGACTAAAACAGCGTCCGAAGTCGCCTCTGCGTTTAAACGAATTTATCAACGAGGACCTCTAAACTGGCCACGATTATTACAAGTTGATCCTGGCAAGGAATTTCAGGGCGCGGTGTCATCACTGACAAAGCAGCATAACGTTACCATACGACGAGGACATACTGAAATTCATCGGGATCAGGCAATTGTTGAGCGATTTAATAGAACACTCGCTGAGAGATTATTCGGATACCAGTACGCGAGGGAATTCATTTACGATACGAGATCTCGTGAATGGGTTGCAAGACTGCCAAACGTGATAGCCGCACTGAATAATGAAATTACCAGAACAACAAACATGAGACCTGTAAATGCAATCACAAAAAAATATATACCCCGCGTCAGTGAACGCGGACAACAGCAACAAAATGTTTCAACGCAGCCAGGGACGCTAGCGTCCCCACTGCTGGGTAATGTCACCGTTAGGTATTTATACGAACCAGGCGAACTAGAAGGAGGAAAAAAAAGAGCAACCGATCCCACATGGAGTGTTACTACACATAAGATATCCAGCATAACCAGATCAACTGGGAGAAACGCAATCTACAGATTAGATTCGACTGCTCCTCAACGCGGATTTAAACGCGAGCAACTTCAGGTGATTCCCGAGGATACACAATTACCACCCCGATCACTAAAGTGATCCGCACTGAAGTGATTCAATCATTTAAATAACTGCAGCAACACCTCTGCGTCGGTTACACTCAAGACAGGTCAACATCACATTTTCACGTGTATGACCGCGACTGCTATCTATTCTATCTACGGTGAATTGCCTTGGGTCGTTTTTCGAATACTGCCACAGCAATAAACAATTACAACTCGCACAGTGATTATTCTGCTGTTGTTGTAATTGTATTACAAATTCAACATCCAAACTTTGTTTGGGATCAAACTCTCTACCATTTTTTTTGTCGCTCTGTTTGTAACCGGCTAATTTCTTTCTTATTGTGTCATCAGCGATTGAGCTGTCGTTGACAACATCATCTAATACAATTCTTCGTAACTGACCTATCCTTCTTACTCTTGACACGGCTAAATAAACTAAATTTGACCACTCGATGCGATCATCAACAATCCAAACTGTTGTATCTGAAATAGTTAGTCCCTGCGAACTGTGGATGGTCATAGCGTATCCTAGCGTCCACGGGGATTTGCTCATTTTCAGTGCCTGTTCAACAGCATCAACATCAACTGTGACAATATCATTTAATACTAAATTCTGTTTCTCCGGACCCGACGCAGTCAGGCGCCCTGGAATATCAACATCAATATTCTGCAATCGCGTATCAGCTGGTCTATAACACAACGGCACTGGCAACATGGGAAATTTCTTCTGATGTAACTGAAATAACCGCTGCTGAAGTGTGTCCCTGACTATCTTTCTACTTGCCACAATTAAATCACCTGGTTTCCACGTTTCCCAAAAGTCGCTCAGCGAAGTCTCTGGAATTATTTCACGCATTATCTCACACTGGACTTTATTGGTTTGTAGCCTGATCAGTGCCTTAAACTCTTTCAGCGTTTCATCGAGTGCTCTAACATCGTTAGTTATTTCCTCATAATAATCTACAAAAGTTTTCAGCCACTCGTGTGGAGATTCACCTGTAAATGGGGGTGGTTGACCATGATCGCCGCACATCACCACTGCGGTATTTTTCTTTAGCAGCCAATCCAGAAACTGTTTTAATGTATCCAACGGCACAGTGTCTATCTCATCCCAGATGATTTTCTCGGGAATATATTTCGTTCCCATTCGTTCAGGTGTCCACGTGCCGCCGCTGTATTTGAAAAAACTGTGATACGTGCACGCGTTAACATCCCGTTGTCTCATCTCCCTGGCAAGTCTGTGTGTGGGTGTTAGCACAATCATGTCAGAGTTTCTAAATAATTCAATCGCTCGAGTTGTTTTACCAGAACCACCAGGACCGTTCAGATAAACTGTTTTGTGTCTTGTAACAGGATCGTGCACCGGCGGCAACAACGAAGTTGCCCCCGACGAAACCATCGAAGATATTTCTGCGCTGCGATACTCATCCTCGATTTCAACATCAGCCGATTTACAATATCCGTGTAACATTTCATTCTTTATTCTCCACGAGCCCCACGATGGATCATCCGATATAACATTATCCAACAGCGCTGAGTGTTTTTTATCAATATAAAATGAATCCGTTGCAACTCTCACTGCGGCAACAGGGAATCTATTGATCATCGACAACAAATTTATGGATACATAAGCCAGCATCGAAGATCTCAAATGTATGTACTGAGATGATTCTCCGTCAATATAACTAAAAACAGTCCCTAGTTTTTCCCCGTTTGACAGAAACACATCTTTGCGGTTACAGAACATGTTGTTCGTGGCTGCATCAGCGACAATAAGATCCAATTCAGTCTTGTCCATGATTAATCGACTGTGATGTTGTTTATGATCATACGCTCCACCTTGAGTGAATTTCCCTATTATTCTTCGTCCTAGATCTTTTGCTGTGCTTTCATCATTTCTGAGTTTGCTTTTAAGTACTTCAGGAGCTTTCTTGATGATAGCGTCGATAGAAGTTTCTGGATATTCTCGTGACCAATCTTCGATGACTTCTTCTAACGTAACCGGCGTTGGAGTTGGCAACCAAACTTCGGTTTGACGACAATAACATATAATCGCTTCGCTGACCGTCAGCGACAACAGTATTCGACTGTCAAGCATGTATCGCAATAACACTATCGGTGCCCATCGCTTCTCAACGAAATGTCTGCCAAACCAAACATAACACACAGGATGTAAATCCTTAGCGAATTTAAACGACGACACACAAGCAAATCCGGTCAAGTCAAAATCGGGTAAAACACCGTTGACAGCTACTCTTGTCATGGTATTGCCAGCGTGGCCAAACCGTTTAAAATATTCGCTGCATTCTCCACGCCCAAGGAAACTTCCTGGATAACACGCCGTCATGTCCACGGATATCATACCGCGGTGATCATACTGAGTATTCCACAAACCGCCGTGTCCGTATTCGACACAGCTCTGCTGGATATCAGCAAGAAAACTTTTCGGAGTTGGTCTCCATGAATTTCGTTCCCGGGCTACATGCGCGACAACACCCGGGACAGTAAAACAGTGTGTCAGTAACGTATCAGTGTTGCCAGCATGATATTTTTCTGCGAGTTTTTTCATTTCCTGCTGTAACGCCATTGTTCTGTATATTTCCCCGTTGGGTCTCACAAACTGTTCATATTCTCCATCTTCGCTACTTCTGAATAACCACACAGACACTGGATCGGTTTTACTTATCTGATAAATAAAATCAAACATGCTCCCAGAATTGCTTTGCAATTCCGGATAATACTTCACAACACGGTCTTGCGGAAATATTCTAACCGAGTCAGTCCAGGCGTGACTGTTATGATCGATAATAGTTATTGGTGTTCCACGGGAATTGTATTTACACTCATACAATACCTCACCGGTTAACGATGAAACCGTTATAGGAAATTTTAGTAATCGCTCTAGCTCAGCAACATCATTTATTGACGCTCCTTTATCCGCTACTCGTGTCGCCCACGCTGTTATTTTAGTTTGTCTTAGCGGTGTTAGGCCGTTTCCTCGCATTGCATTTTTAAAATGTTCCATTACTCGCTCAGCTACACAATTCAACACCGACACCTTCATCGGTTTGAGTTTATCAACGCGTGGTTTCTTCATCGGATAAATTCCATAAACAACTGCGGTCACAGGATACGCTCTGGCATAATATGGTATATCAATCCCAACAAGTACTCCCGGTTTTGAGTCTTTACTTAACAGAACGGTTTTTCCACGAACGCCTCTGGCATCAAGAACAGGGTCTAGTTTGTCTCTGATAATCCACGTTCCCTCGCCGACTCCAACAATAAATTTTATCTGTACGAAATATCTTCTATCGTCGAGATACCCAATTATGTTACGCGCGATTGTATCGTTCATGGTAGCATCAATGATACGGTCACGAGAAATGCTTTGCATTTCCCGAGAAACGCTCGCGTTTCCGAGGATAATTTTATACGAAGACCACGTGTGTGCGGCACCATCACGACGAAACTCTTCTTTGGCATTCTTGATAACACCAATTACCTCTGCTAACTCTCTTCGTCGTGGATCAGCGGTTAACCGGTCAAGATCGAATCTAGAACCTGATATGGGTTTTATTCTGGATAGTCTTTCAAAACCCATTATTATAATTAAGACAAATATTTAAATAGACAAATGTATTATATGATGAACCAATGCAAGTGGATCAAACTAAATTCATCAGCGCCGTGTAGCAAACCCTGCAGAGGCGAATACTGTGGACAACATGCTCAACAGGTCCGCGGTGGGAGTCTAGGACCGATACCGTGTATCAGATGCGGCATTGGAGTACGAGGAAAAACGCAATTATGTTCAGCGTGTGGTGGAAAACGCTATCGAGAACTAAAACGGTATTATGATAAAAAAAATCCAGACTGTGATAACGCTCTCAAATGCGAGCGTGATTACATAAATAAGTTTTCAGACAAATTATGAATTAGACAATGATTTGCTTATAGTATAATGAATCAAGAATTCGTCCGACATCCAACTATTCCAAATTATGAGGCAAACCGAGATGGCATAGTGAGAAACTACAGGCTGAGGAAACAAGTTGGTACAGTTGATAATGCTGGTTATTTAAGATTTACTGTTAGGAAAGGGAGGTATTTATGTCATCGTTTCGTCTATGAGGTTTTTAACGGAGAGATCCCTAAAGGCCTTGTCATTGATCATATTAACGGGAACAGACTTGATAACAGTATTGAAAACCTTCAAGCGATCACTCAGAGCAAGAATACCATACGAGGAAGAGTTAAATGTAAAACAGCTATAAGAAGAGCAGTGAAATCTGTGAATGTTGAGACTCGTGAAGAAATAATATTTCAATCAATGAGCGCAGCCGGTAGGTATTTCGGTATTTGTCCACCTTCTGTACAGCATGTCGCAGATGGGATCTACAAAACAGCATTTTCAAAGAAGCTCAAACAGAAGATTTCATTCTGTTATATAACTCTTATCGTTGACACAAACGACGATAACTCCTCCGAGAGTGTGTAACGCTTTGCAGAGTTGTCGTTGCTGGTCAGAGGATTTGCTCCCCCTAAGAAAGCCACCTTGATAAAATATTTTATCGAGTTCATAACATGTAATCATTTATTTACCGTAGAATATATATTTTTTTACAAACAATATCCTCGTTTTACTGAATATATCCGACTGTTTTGCTCTTCTGTGCTTGTTATATGACCGCGCTTAAGAAAACATACAATTAAAATATTTTAAACAAGTCCCGCCCACTGCTAGAGCGAATTTCCAACTCGCAAGTAACAGTTGGGTTATATACGAAATCGCTCCCTAAGACCTTTGGGTCGATCGAAAGTCAGCACGCGCAAGCAAAACCATAAATTTAATCCGCCAATGGCGGGTGTCTTTTGTGCACCATCCAATGGTCGATTCAATGGATGGTTTTGCTCTGCTGCTGACCGTAGAAAATGACCCACCTGTGTATGTTTGTGTCGTCATAGGATAAGGTCTTAGGATAAGTTAGGATAAGATTACATGTTCATTGTGCCTTTACTTGCTGTCATACTCGAATCAGAGGTTAAAGGTTGTCTGTTCTGTACCGTCTCTTAGGATAAGATTACATGTTCATTGTACCTTTGCTTGCTGTGATACTCGAATCAGAGGTAAAGGTTGTCTGTTCTGTACCGTCTCTTAGGATAAGATTACATGTTCATTGTACCTTTGCTTGCTGTGATACTCGAATCAGAGGTAAAGGTTGTTTGTGTTGTCAAATAAATGTTTGCCGGGCCTGCTAGAGAACTCGATCCTAGAAGCCAGGGCTGTCTCGTCTTGTAAATAAATGTGCCTCTGAGTCACTTGGCAGTCAGAGGGGTCCGTCCTTAGGATAAGTTACGTGTTATATGTTTGTCCTTGTCAATTCACTAAACACGTCCTCTTGAGCCTATAGAACGTTATTTGACGATCTAGAGGCTCTTGCAGGGGATAAAGTGTTTCGTGTTACATGTTGTATTGTCATGTCGGAAGCAGTCCTCGTGGGGTTCTAGAACGTTATTTGACGATCTAGGCCCTTGCAGGGGATAAATGTTTCCGACTGTCTCGTGTTGTTTTGGAAAGCTAGCGTTTCTCATGCAAAGTGTTTCTATTAAAAATATAAAAATATATAATAATATGAATCACGAAAATATAAATACCATACTTGTTGAAATTAAAGAATTACAACAGCGAGGTTTTAATATTTTACTAGACACTGAAACAATTATGTCAGATTTTGAATCCTTGAATGAGCTATCACGCTTGGGGAAGAACAATCTCCCTGCTCGTTATAGGTTCATTAAGGGTTTGCAAGATCGTGTTTACAGATCACTTGCCGGGATAACTGAAAATCAGGTATCTGAATTTATTCCACTGTGCCGTGCAGTTGAGAAGATTCGTCTTGGATTGTCACAAGAGTATGAGACTCGAAAATTAATTAGCACCAGGGTGAGATGGTTAAAAGGTTATATAAAGAATCTAGACACGGAAATGCCTTGCATTTCTGACAAAAATACTAGTGTTTCTGACTACGAGGCCGACAAGGAAGTATAAACCGCATAGCGTGTGACTCACAGCACAAAGTGAAAGTAGAACCTGAGAACGCTAGCGCCCCCCCCCCCGCTTGGAGTGTAAAGCACATTTCCACGGGTAAAAAAAAAAGTGTATTATTTTTTTTGCCCTTGGAAACTCAAAGAGTTTCTCAAGTGAAGGGCGCTTTCAGATTTTCAGGATTTGCTTAAGCGTTTCAACATCAATACAGGAATGAGAATAGTTCATAATCTGTTCTCGTTGACACCAAACTATGATCATATGATTTTGCTGTAGCTCTGTTAATTGTGACGGAGTTAACAAGAAGTCTTCGTCACCATACACGTCAATAACTATTTTAACGGGGAAATACTGTTCTGGGAATGTCTGTATTTGAAATGCGGTTTTTATTGCCTCGTAAAGAATTTGCTTATCATGAATATGAACTCGTGCATGAATGTACTCGGGTTGATACATTATACACAACCGTTTTTTTTTAAATGCGTGCTAGCACTTTCAACGATAACTTATGCTGGTTTTGATAGGGTATTTGCACGATAAAATGACGAAAATGGATCAGTGCAGAAAAAAAAACTATTATAAATATTATGGATCCCTTGACTTAGGACTTCACCAGTAAGTTTATACTAACAGTCTCGTCACGCAGGTCCAACAAATTCCCCCTCTGGTCGGTGAGTTTGAAATTTATCGTTGACAACCACGGGTTATGACACCGTAGATAGACCGGATTGATTGGTTCTTGCACAATCAGAAAACCAGGGGGGTCTCTTGGTGTGAACGTATACAGGATAAACCCCTGTTGTGCCGTCGTAGTATCTGATGCGCTGTAACTGCCATCGATGACGTCACATACAAGATTGACCGCAATAACATCTGTGATATTTACGATCCCGGGTGAGATGTGTCTGCCATCGGATGCTGTACTGTTGTCGTGCTTGAGAATAACAGGTTGTGGTTTTATTCGTTCGTACGCGGCAAGAATATCTTCGAAAGATTGATCGATGAGATCAGAGACTGATTTTCTCAGCTCGGGCACGTTATATCCAGGAAATTTAAAATCTGAAATATCATTCACTTGAATACCATATTTAATTGCAAAATCTGCTCTGGCTATCTGTCTATAATTATCATCGATATAGTCTTTAAGATCCAGTAAAGCCTGAATTATTCTTAGATTTATAGTTTCCATGGCCGATGCGAGTTTGTTTAGTTTTTCTATGGTTGTGATAATATTATCACGCGGACTTGTTAAATCAGAAATATAATCTTGGAAATATACTCGCAGGAGTTGTAGCTGTTGTTTATGTACTAGATTGATCGGAATAAATAATTCAGATTCTATATCATCTAGACGGTAAACACGGAGCTCCTGCCCCCCCCCTTAACACGTGGAGCTTCTATACTCCAAGTATCGGGCATTAAAGTACTTTTTCTTGCTAGTAATTGATCTGCAAGGAGTAAATAATAATTGTACTCGAGGTCGTGTAGTGCTTCTTTATAGGTCATAAAATCCGATTTTTCAGGTTTTGGTGGACGAGGTTTAACCTCGGGGGCCTTTGGCCATCCTAATAATGTTCGGATTGAGCTGTTATAAATATCCACGGCGTATCCTGGCGTTGAGATTTCAATGACCGCAGACAGCGTTGGTTCATGAGCTGTTATAGATATTTTGGCTTCCTTGCCGGTGATTCGTTTTATTTGGCGTTGTATCTCATTATTGATTTCTTCGATCTGATAACTCCCAGTGGGAAGTGTAATTGTATTCCAGTCAAGTTCACCCTGTTCGCCGGAGTCGGCTTTGCTTTTCCCGAACACGAATGAATTATTTGGCTGCAGACCACCAAATGATGCCGACCTAACATTGGGCCAGCTGTGATACACACTGAGCTTTGCTAACGCGATTTCACTCACTGGAATTGGAGTTCGAAAATTAATACCGAATTCTGGTGTCGTCGAGGACACTGAGATCATTGTGGTCCTTACCGGTGTTGTGTTTGTGACTATTTGTTGAAGCAGTTCTATTGACATTATTTATTTGTTTAGTTTTCAAATAGTCATTGTACGCATCTGACATTAGTTTGAATTCAGAATCTGATATCGTAGCGTCGCTACTTTGCACGTCTAACGATGATGATATCAGCGATGATAATTTCTGATATGCGGTCGTGGCTGTATTTAATTTTGTCGTGTAATCGTGTAATTTTGTGTTAGCACATGATGATATTTTTTTTGCTATGATGCCGAAAACTCCAGCTGTTGTTGTGGCCGCGGAAACACAGATCGTGGCGGCGACTGCTGAAGTTACCGGAGTGACCGCTGATAGTATTGCTCCGGCAGATGCAACAACGGCAGATACTGAATAAACCATAATATCCAGCACTGTTATGCGGCGCTTGTATTTTTTTACTTTTTGACTAGTTACTTCGATGACAGTTTTTAACTCAGATTGCCACTCACGGACTTGATTGTATCGATATTGTTGAGCATCTGGCGTCGTTGACATTATTCAATTACGCGGTAACCAATTGAGGCGTTGCAGCGACGAATTCCAAACAAAACCAGTAAGATGTTGCTGTTAAACTATCGTCCTCGGCTTCAAGCATAAATGTTTCCTCGGTTCCGCTGTTTAGTATTACAGTGCAAACCCCGGAATACTTATCGGTGGAATGTCTCCAAGGATATGTTGTGAAGATTTCAAATTTAGCGGCTGAAAACACAGACAACCTGTAAACACCGGTGGCTGTTGCTGTATATTTGATAGTGTTATTTTGTCGTGACCATGTTGCGAATCCCGATGATACCGTGAATACGATGTTGGTGATATGCCCCGGAGTAACTCCAGTGGGAACTTTAATCAAACTGGTTTTGTTAACGATATCAGGAATACCCGATACGATATCCTGCTGTGTTTGTTTGATTGTGTTAATGTCGGTCTTTACATCAGCGAGTTTTACATCGACGACTGGAGGAGTCCCAAAGAACTTATCCACGACCTCATCAGTTTTTACGAAGTTTCTTCGAAATCTTGTAAACGCGCCCACGTGAACATCATGCTCTGCACGCAGCGTATTTAGTTTACCGTTGACGATGTCCACGTATTGTTTGTTTGACGCATCCTGGTCGGATTCGGGATTCGCTAACGCGGTTATTTTGTTGCCGCTCATGCTGAGTTCGCCTGTCATCGTGTCACCGGCTTTTTTCACACATTTATCAACACCTTTATCAATACTGTCTTTGATGCTTGCGATTGATATATTCGAGTCCTTGATCCGGCCGCCATCACTAAATGCAACGAAGTTATCCTTGGTAGCTCCAAGAACTCTGCGAATTATATCATTCCACTTAATGTTGCTCGTTCTTAGTTTTCCTTGCCTGTCTTGGAAAATAGCAACTTCATCTGGGTCAACTCCAGCTATATTCAAAAGATTATCGACTTCATCTTTGGTCGCATATTTTGAGAGATCAGCATCTGTGCTTGGTTTACCTCCTCGTGTGAAAGGTCTTCCGTAAATATCCACCATTATTCTTATTGCTGTTTTTCAAATGCTAGCATTTCTCGATGCGGTATATTCATACACTACTTTATGAGGAGGAGTTGCTGGATTTCTTGAGATTGCATCAAGAACATTTAAAACCTCCCTCCCACAAATGGGCGGATCAATTAATGTTTGTGTTGGTAACGTCGACTGCCACACTGGAACATTAGAAAATCTGCTGACATACTTGAGAAACTCAACTGGCGGTGCTAAACCGTACGAATCAAAATAGATAATTCCACGTGGATCGATCGCGTAAGCAACCCAGTGAGTTCCCGGACCATCTTTGTTGTCGAGATTGATAATGCCAGTTTCTGGATTATTCGGTCGTTGCGGTAATTGATCTCGCATAAATACGCCTCTGAAATGTTTTACACGCAATTTTTTAACAGCATCGAGTAAATCAAAATTGCTCAACGGCGTTAGAATTTTTTTGGATACCATGATGGTGGAGTTCCTGGTAGTCTTAGACCGCGTCCCTTTTTTTTCTTGTATCCTTTTCCCGTTGCCTTTTTTAGTGCCATTCCAGCTGCAGTTCCAACTGCACCGAGTGCTGCGGCTTTTGCTACGGCTGGTGCTGCCGCGGCAATCAACGCCGGTATTGCTGCGAGAAGAGGAAATATTCCACCGGTTTTAGTCATGTCCTTGATAGCTGCAGCAGAGAAATCAAGTCGGACACCGGTTTTTGCTGTTAGTGCCTTATTAAAATGTTTAAGCTGAGTATTAGTCAACGACAATTTGTTTGGACCACCAGTAATCTGATCTCGTTTTAGTGTTATTGATGTCCCGCACGTGCTTGCGTTCTTTGATTGCAATTTCTTCGTTTGACCGGAAGTCAAGGTGACATTAACATGACTGTATGACATTATATCCTAAGTTTGATTTTAATTGCGTTACATATTCTCGATTGGAGCGTCGATGACCCTCATTCGTCCGCCAACACCTTCAAGCAGCATTGCTTTATCGGAGAGTATGACAGCAATCGCTCTGTAACCACCAGCAGGAACACCTACACGAGCTCGGAAATGTAGGTCGACAACAGATTGTTTAACCAGATCAAGATGTTCCAGCGAAAAGTAATAAATCGGATATAAACTCATAAAGTCTCGCTGTGATATTTGCAGGCCAGTGTCTACATTAAGGTCGCGCCCCATAAATGACATCAGACGATGATACGCGCGTGCGACACGATGATGTTCGAAATCTATTAATATATCCTCAGATGGCTCCTGATGCCCATTTATTCTCAACGAAACTTCAGAAACTCCAAGTGTATCAAATACCATTGGATTTCTTTCCTGGCTATCTGTTCTAGCACGGTATTGAAATGCAATGAAAATATGTCGTGGTGCTGATACTCCTTGTTGCGATGATATATGCCATGTAAACAACCCACCATTATCACCCTGAATAACGTCTGTGGTTGTTGTTTTCCAGGATAGCAGTGATTTACCGCCCGTGTCCATGAAAGACAACAGTCGTTGTTCTTCGGTGATTGACGGAGACAACACTGGCATCCACAACCACAGTTTAGTTAGTATTACCTGACCAGGGGCAACAGCAGCATCTCGCCAGATAGCGTCATTATCATCAGGTTTTCGCACAAGTACAACTGTGTGTTTGGCACCGAATATGACCTTGTGGACATCTCTGCAGAATCCAAAGATGTGAGACAATGGAATCACACCTGAGAACTCTTCATCTCCACTTAACATCGATCTACGTGTTGCAAAACCCAAATTAAAATTTTCGTTCATCGATGCAACTGCGTCACCGGCATTATTCATTGTTACATTCCTGTTCTCGGGGCTGTCGGTTATATCCTTTGCAAACATCATTGATGGTCCGGCTGATCTGGTGTAATCATCCGAGTATCTCGCCAACCCGAGAATTGTTGTGGCAACGTCGACGTTATCATGAATTGTTTCAATTTCTTTTCCATCTATCATGTAAATAGCGGATTTAAATAACGCCATGATGCCGTTGTTAACAAATCCAACTCGGTCGCCGATTCCGTAGTTAGTGTTATCATTCTTTAAAAGCCTACCTTCAACTTCGATGAAGGCCTCAGCGGGCAAGAAGTATCTACTTGTATCCTGGACCTGTAGTTCAATTCTTCCGCGTTGGTTAGGATCACGTGCTTCATAAGAATAATATTGAAAATCACGTACAGAATCATCTTTAAGTACTGGTTTGGACATATCAAACGCGTCATTGGATTTTCGTGCAAACATTATTATTATTTGTGATGATCTAATTAAATTGTTATCGTCACCGGAAACCACTACCAGCTATCAAATTAGCAGTTACACTATCTTGCAACGCTTTGGAGGTAATTCCTGCTGTTGCGATCTCAGCTAATTTCTGATTTACGGCCTTATTTACTACGCTACTAACATTTGCCGGCATAGCTTCAGTGGATGGTAGTTTTAATGGCACCAACCTCTCGACTGGGTTTTTTTTCGTATCAGCTGTGCTAGTCGATCCTTGATTGATTGAAATGCTTTCCCGGCAAGACTACCAACAGTGCCAATGGCTTTATCCTTGACAACATCAGCGGCTTTCATCGCGAATTGTTTTGCTAACGGTCCAGCTTTCGGAGCGATTCTTGTGACTAAATCCCTAACAACATCACCGACTCCATCTCCGTAAACAACCTCGTATACTGGTAATCGTGAGTTTACTACTCTGACACTTCTTGGTCTGCGAAAAGAATCGTGTAGTATCATTTTATTTAATTATTGTTTATCTAACTGAATTTGCTAGCAAATTTAATTATTAGTCGCTGTGATAACCGTCTGCGAGTTCATCAATGAGCCCCCGGTAGATGCTGATATCCATGATGCCACGCTGAAATAGTCTCTGACAGATATCTGCGGCTTCATTTATAATTTCCGGAGAATTGTTTCCGGCACGTCTTCCTCCGATGAGAACTTCCAACCGTGATACATCATCGATGATATTATTAGGGCAGGCAATAAAACCGGATCCTAAACCCTCCCCTGTTGATGGTACAATTCTTGGGGATAAAATGTCTTGAGGCAAACTTTCAGAAGATGTTGTTAAGCTAATTATCGGCGACCTAGTTTGTTTGAATTTTTGGCCCCGCGGACTTCCTTCAGATGCAGCCTCGTATTCACTTAACGGAGTTAGGTCAGGATCTATTGCTCTTCGCCGTGAAGGATATTGTTGTCGTTCTGTGTGTTGCAACGGTGATTTTTCTTCTTGAGGTTGCGATGGTGGAATTTCAAGTTTACGTATAGCATCTACAAGTCTATCGTATTTTGTATCGTCCCTGCTGATTTGTTTTTTATTTTCACGTATACGATACGAATATTTGATAAAATTATCATCTGTCATAGAACCGTGTTCTGGGTTTAAAGACACATCTCTTCTAATCAATCCTAACAGTATTGTCTCAGGTAATTTCTCTTCTGGTACATTTTTAAGAAGTTCAATATAATCCGGCGTAAATCTTTTGGCGGGGTCAGTAATTCTCCCTGTTACTCGCTTACCAGCAGGTACTGACACAACAACCTCATCGGGTGGAGGCGGGGGTTTAAGTCCAGCTGAAATATCCTGTAAAATTTTCCTTTGCTCTATTAAAGCCTCTTTGGTAACAGCTGCGGATTTTTCAGTAGCTTTGGTCACGGGTTTAAATAATTCCTCCGTAGTCTCTGCAAAGCCTTCCCGTGCTTGCTGTCTTAGTTGTAATTTTTGTCTGACACTATCACGGACAGGAAAAAATTTCTGAATTGCTTCGAGACGTTCTCGAGCTAATCTAGTCGTATGTGCTTCTCCAATATTTGCCATTATTTATTTGTCAATGATTTAATTCCGCTAACATAAAAATGTTTTTCCTTGGAAACTCATTTCCCAGAGCAGCAGAGGGGATGGACCCGACCCATGGATTTTTCAATAACGACCCCGCCACGGAAACTGTTTCAGATTTATTGAAGTAACCCAAGTTGTCAGTGCAAACTCAACGAGTTTGTCCCTGGAAACTCTTCGAGTTTTCGGGGGACATTTTTTTTTGTCCTGTATTCTGAATAGAAGGGTTTATTTCGTCGAAATAAGCCCTCTATCGAGGAATAGTTTCCTGGAGGGGTTTATTGTGCAAAAAGTTTCGGTCTGTACAGCCCCTCTGCTGCTATATATATATATATATATATATATATATATATATATATATATATATATATATATATATATATATATATATTAAGCTGAGATTGCGCCAATGCCGTGTAATTCAGTATATTTGTATAATTTTATGCATTCATTATTTAAGGCTTTTTCAGGCCATGCACAACTATATCGCTGTATATTAAGCATCAGTCGTTGTCGTTCATACATTTCGAGGGCGTTACATTACTATTCATTGCATACACTATCGTGAGTCATTTATGCTAGATCATAAACTTCACAAACGACGAAACGATTCCCGAGAGGACGACATTGTATGGGGTACATAACGTCGGAAGGTCCACTCAAGCGATTTATATGTTCCTTATTCGCAACTTCTAGGTATCCCTACGAACCACACCTTGAACATAAGTCGATAACTGCCGTTCGGACCACTTTGACAATTATTGAACAAAAATGTACTATCGGATAAGTCGAACCAGATAACTTTTTTTCATTCATATACCCAGATTGGCGAGGTCGACTGGTTACACTAACATGGCCTACTATGATGCTCCGCCCACGCACAGGGTACCCGGCTAACGGATTATTGTTGGCCTGGGATCTTGGCCTCCCATGATGCTCCGCACACGTGTACAGATCATCATGGGAGGGAAAGGTACCAGGCTAATCAGGCTATACAACTGATAAAGAGATTACGAGTGGAAAAATTAAATAACCTGGTACCGTAGCTTCTAATCATGCCACGAGTGAGGAGCGTTATAGAAGGCCAGGGTACCAGTCTATATTGCGTTTTTGCACAGGTCACAAATTTTACTTTCGGTTCAGTACTCAAGAATCTAGTTCCAGTGTATTTTTTATACCATTTTTTTTCTGTCTAATTTATTTGGTTATGGATAAGATATTTTTCAGCATTAATCACGAATTACATAGCCAGAAACTTTAATTACTGATATTCTCGATTTTAAGACACGTCCAACTACAAACAACATATACCCTGATAGACCATCTTTTAACGCGTCAGCAGATCAAAGTTTGGTTTGTTATTTCTACTCTATACTCCTAACAAGCTGCACAGATTTGTACGCGAGTATTTACTGTATTTATTATGTATATTTAGTTTCATTTTTTGCTATTTTTTTATTTATTATTATTTCATTACAAGCAGTGGGTGGGGCCCCGAGTGGCCGAGTGGTCTAAAGCGCTCTTCGTTACGGATCACTGCCATCTCACCTCTGTCTGCGGCGGTTCGAGTCTAAGATTCAGCCAATGTGGGCATGTGAGAAAGCTTGCCAGTAGCTTCTCGTGGGTCGGTGGTTCTTTCCGGGGTTTTCCGGGTTCTTCCTCCACCGTTAATACTGGCCGCCAGGTATAGCCTATCGTGCTGAAAAATGGCGTTAAACCCCACAACAACAAGCAGTGGGTAACGAAACATTATATCGAGCAAGATGACCTTGTCCAAAATCAGTGACAGAGTTGGTAAACAATTGTTTTTTCTAACAGAGCGAGGATCATTATCATAAGCTGAATGTAGGACATTGCATTTTCTTAAGGCTAGACTACGTGATAATTGTCATATGTTTTATTGTGATTTTGGTGATTAACGTTCTAATTATAACTAAGATAACTAAGATCCATATAGAACACTGTACGTTAGACGTTTATCCGGGGTTTCTTTTTGCGTCTTAGTTTAAAATATAAATCTTGTTTATATGAAAATTAGTAATTCGTGCTTTAAGATTTTAGTATAATCAATTGTATTATTGTTGTGTTCAGAAATTCATTTGGGCTGGACTTTTATTTATTCAAATTATTTATTTCAAGTGATTCTTCTCTGGAAATACAAGGTGCTCTTTAAAAATATCGTTCTTGGAAATAGAGACATTAATTTATAGGGCAATATCAAATAAGAATTTAATTCTTGGATTCTATTATTGTGAACTAACAAAAGACTATTGGCTCATCAGCATTATACGGGCCACCGCAGGCACAGCAACACTTTACTTGTTACGACTTGTGTCTGTAATTCTATGATTATTTGAGATTTATTTCGCAATACCGTAGGTTCCATTTTATTTTTACATTTTCACTTATAGGGAAATAAATTATTTGTAGGATTTTACAAAGCTTGTTGTTTCTCACTCTTTTCTATTACTTATTTTAGGACTATGCGGTCGTAATACAATGCATATATTTATGCACACCCATACATACATATATAGACAAACACACCTACATAAACACACATACTTGGATGCATACATTCATGGAGTATGATATTCATATATGATCTAAAATGGGTAATAATTTAATATTAAATTTATGAAACGAGTTTAGTAACTTTGCGAGCAAAAGCTTGAAACTATTAAACAAGTTTAATAAATTGAAATCATTACCCATTTGAGATTTTGTTGATCGCATAGTTTCTCTTTTTAGCCGTCAGTGTTTAGAGGGGAAGAAGAAAAAATAATTTCTTTCATTCTGGCTCAGACATTGCACTTTTCAATTATTGCACGTAAAAAGATAGTCCCAGACACGAGTTGAATTAATAATGCACAATTCTGTAACCAGTTAGCTATCGATTAGTTCTAAGAGAACTCTGTGAACCATATGACGTAAAGCATTAATAATGTAGTATCCATATAATAAATTTGAAAATGATCTGCTTTTTAATGGTCACTCACTATAATGTCCCTTATTATCCAGAAAATATGCACATGGATCACTCATTATATTGCCCCTCATCTAATGTGATTATACTTAGTGATCACTTGATATATTGCGGCATAATCTGCTGTAATACTTATGGAGCGTTCGCTATATTGCCTCTCAATATACTGTGAATATTCAAATGGATCACTCACGAAATAGTCCCTCGTTATACTTTAATCGTTCTCATGGACCGTTCATTAAATTGCTGCTCGTTATACCGTATGTATGCTCATGGATCAGTCATGATACAGTTCATTATTATGCCATGTTTATGCTTATGGATCCTCATTATACTGTGGTTATGTTCATCACTCACTCACTCACTCACTCACTCTATAGCCTTCGTTATTATTTGGTTATGCCCATGGACTACACATTAGACTGCCCCTTATTATTCCGTTAAGATGCTCATAGATTACTCACTATACGGCCCCGTACAGCTCCGGTGGCATAGTGGTTAGACCGTCCTCCTCGGATGCGGGAGGTCGCGAGTTTGAACCCCGGCCGATTCATACCAAAGACTTATGAAAATGGAACTAACAGCTTCCTCGCTATGCGCTCAGCATTAAGAGATTAGTGTTAGGACTGGTCGGCCTGGTGTCAGGATAATGTGACTGGATGGAAAACCATACTACTTGTCTGCGGCATGATGTCCCACTGCTAGACATCACTATAAACTGTCACACTCCAGACATCGTAGCGATATGACTGATAATTGTTAAAGCTACGTTAAAAATCCAAATATCGCACGCGCACACACACACACACACACACACATGCACACACATACACACACACGCTATACGGTCCCTCGTTACATCGTTACTAAAGTAATATTTTACTCACTATAATGCCCCTCATTATACTGTGATTATGTTTATGCACCATTCACAGTGATGTCCCTCGTTATACTGAGATTATGTTTGTGTTTTACTCACTGTCTTATTAGAATGTGACTATGCTTAATGGCCACTCACAATACTGTCCCTCAGTATGTTATGTATATGCTAATGGATTCCATTGAATTTGTTTCATTTGGGTTTTATTACTCATAGTTGGTGGTAATTAATATCACTTAATTTTGCATGCTGTTTAATGAGAATTAATTAAAATATGATTCTCATTGGTTGCACATCTTTAATTAACCCGTGTTTTGTGTTTCTATTCATTGTACATCACCTGCTTTATGTTTTTATATGTAACGCAGTTTTCCAATATCCTTCATTCTTGTTTTTCAATGCACTGCACATATCTAAATACCGTATAATATGTCTTATAATGCATATATACATATTGTTGTTATTGTTTAATTTAATGCTGCTGGAGTTACTACCGCTGCTATTGTCAGAGCCATTGATGATAAAACTTAATTTGAATACAGATTCCAAAACTTTCCGTTAAATCACAACATAGTAATGAAAACACCGTATTCAGTAAAAATTTGGCGAAGAAAATATTCCTTTTTCTAATTTTTCACACCGTTTGAGATGTAGTTGTTGTTTTAGGGTTTAACGCCATTTTTCAGCACAAGATAGGCTATACATGGCGGCCAGTATAACTGGTGGAGGAAGAACCCTGGAAAACCCAGGGAAGAACCACCGACCCACGAGAAGCTACTGGCAGGCTTTCCCACGTACCCACGCTAGCCGAGCCTTGGACTCGAACCTACGCAGGAGAGGTGAGATGGCAGTGATCCGGAACGGTGAGCGCTTTAGACCTCTCGGCCACTCGGGGCCCCCGTTTGAGATGTATGTTTGAAAGTTATTTATCCAGTGATATCGATCTCAAGAATTTCGCATTTCCTTTCAATTAATTTATGTAAAACAGTTAACATTTTGGTATAAAATGTTTGATTGCAGAGAAATAATTTTCTTATTCAACAATTTCTAAAATTAGATTTTTTTTCTATCCAATAAAATAAGTACTCGTATGAAGAAAAGTTGACGTCTACAACTAAAATTCTTGGATCAATATAGAATAATGGAAATTAGGAAAAAGAAACCTACCTCAGAATAGTTATAACGTAACATGAAGTTCAGGTTTGGGCAAAGAAAACCCCAAAGAGATAGAAGTCAATAAGTCGGGTTCCATTAAATATTCATGCAATATTTATAGATTATATTCGTTTGGCAATCTATCAATTTGGCAATATGCCAGTCTATCAAGTGTGCCAGAACGTATTTATGCAAGACAAATTACACTGATGCATATGTACAGCACATCCAATTAAAAACAGGGGCGGATCCGTGTGCGTGTGAGCGCGAAACAACGGGCTATGTTTTCCTATAAAAAGTTTTTCTTTCAGCTAAATGGATAAACTTATGCCTTAGAAATGCATAAAATGTGAGATCCTCTATTACTAATGTACTCAGTTTCTTCCTGTTAAACAAATCCACTACATATACTATTTGTATGAATTAACTGAGATGTATTCGATCTTTTTCGTTTTCAACGAACCTATTACTATTTTCCAAATTACTTTCTCCTCATCACACTTTACTTTCAGAAGCTTTCTCTCTTTACAGATTTCTCTAAAATCACCGTGTATGTCATCTACCTTTTCGTTTTAATACTTCCTAAGTCCGATGTTGTTGTTTTTTAAAAAAAAACATATTACCACTCATTCATTTTTTTTTACAGAACTAGATGCCAATGTGTTAAAAATAAAAATATGATATTTGCATTAGATTGACATGTAAACCTCACATGCTTTCATTTATTAGACACAGATAAATCTTTATCAGCCTTGAAAGAGAGGTGTTTAGAGTAATTTTATTGGGCCCCATGTTAAACAGGGCAATGATGTGGGGTGGGGGGAGCGCCTGGTCGATACCTAATAATGTACCTTTACATCAAGAGTTCATATTAAATATTTATCGGTAGGAAATATAATAGAGTATAAAACTAAAAGCAAATATTATGTTGCAAACAAAAGTACAAATACTGGAGTTTATAAAATTACTATCCAATGACTGGATCTCAACCCATATAGTACTCTATGATTTTTAATCTTCCCTGCCCTCCCCTTCATAACCACGCCACTAGAATTCTTCTCTGGCTAAATACAAACAGGTAGTTGTCCAATATCTATACCTACCATTAATTTGTTTACATTTTTCTATATTGATGACCTTAGACAATAAGTATGCACTATGCTGGTTTGGGTGATATTCTAAATACACTAAATGATTCTAATCAACTTTTACGTAATGTCGACAGATGATAAGAATGAATGTTACAATTAAAAATATGTTTCCCATGTTCATCATACATTATAGATGTTAATAAATTAATAAATGCAGTGTTATTCATAGTTTCTGTCATCTTAAAAAATACAACATTTATATAATCTATTATTTAGATGTACACGCATGAAATATCCACTATGAGGATTGTGTAATAAATGTACCTAATTAAATAACTCACTATTTACATCACTGTATGGTGCGAAGATAATATTTTTAATGCATAACATTTTCTTAATTAGAAATTTTGTTCTTGAACCAAATACTAACAAGTATTTTTAAAAACATGTATATTTTAGGTATTTTAATTTCCTTTTCTCGTTATATGATTGATAGTTGTAATTTGGGTTGGAGACTATACAAGTTGGCTTTACTTCATATGTACTTCAGAGTCTTTATCCATTGTCTCCAGTGATCTCAGAGTCCTTGTTGAAAGTTTACCTCCCAAGTGTGTCACTTTTATTTTCAGTGATGATCCCAGACTTGTATTGAGTCTGTGTATTGTTGAATGCACGCTTGTCTCAAAGTTACTGGAATAGTTCACATTTTTAGATAATGAAACACTGATTGGTCTGTTCACCACCTCACATTTCTGTGTTTGTGTTCAGTCGCAGTCTTTCTACAACATCACAGGAGAGTTTCATTTTCAGAACTTCTAGCATGATATTCTTATAATTTTCTGTCATGTTGAGATGAGTCATTTGATGAGGGCCCAGACATGCTGATCGCATCCACCAGCTGTTAATACTTCCTCCCCCACAGACCTTTGAATAATACCGGCATTTTGAGGAGTCCCCTGAATAACAGCGCAGAGTGGCATCCAGTACTTCGGGAAGTTGACATTTAATTTTTGTAACATCACCACTATTGTCCTCCATCATTTGCTTGAAGTTCAAACCGCAACGTGCTTTAATGTCTTGGATGACAATTTTCTGTTTGAGCCTTCTTCCTTCTCTTGTTCTTATTCCTGGAAACATGTTTTCATGAAATATTGCAGAATTACACCGTTTGAACTGTAAACGACCCAAATGGAAGGGATCCGACAGTCTTTCTGCTTTCCACATTGGATGCAGAATGGTGTAAGCATTTTGGAAGCCAGCAGCAGCCTGTGCATCTCCATTCGTTGTTGCATGTCTAATGAGAATCTCTTGCAGCACAAACTTGTTTCCCATTTC
The DNA here is from genome assembly GCA_028554795.2 of Sinohyriopsis cumingii. Classification (NCBI taxonomy): domain Eukaryota; kingdom Metazoa; phylum Mollusca; class Bivalvia; order Unionida; family Unionidae; genus Sinohyriopsis; species Sinohyriopsis cumingii. The sequence continues at coordinate 144,538,056 of CM068829.1, forward strand.
TCTTGCCATTTCATACCTTGAATGTGGTGAAACTAGTGACAGATTTGCTGTGCAGTCAACATGGCCTCCTGGATATTGCACATCAAAACCTTTCCCCTTCAGCCATGCTCCATTCCAACACAGCTTGTTTTCTACTGTAGTCCCCACAATGTATTGCTGCTCTGTAACCGTTTCGCAGGCAATTCCACCAGCTTGTGATGAACTTTGACCAGGTTTCTTTTCATGACCAAAGCTAATGGCATTGTATCTTGCATCAAAAGCAACATTTATTTGCTCAGGATGCTGAACACCACGTATGACATTAACCTGTCTGACTAGTTTCAGTTTGTCTGTCATGTCCATTTCATTGAGCTCCACAGTTGCTTTGCCTACAAGGTTGGAGGCCCTTTGCATAGATGTTCTGCTAGGTGGCATAGTATTGCTTTGGATGATGGTCGTATACTTTTTGCAGACCCAGTTGTGCCATTACAGTCTGGTGCCCGAACTGACTTGAGACCCCCATTTGTCGGCTTTGTCACTTCTGTGAGAGAGAATTTGTCTGCATCTATTCTTCTGGTTACTGGAACAGACACAGCACTGGAACTTGGTAGAGTATCATCAGTCAGATATGTGACTCCTTTGTTATGTAGAATATATCAAGGTTTAAAAAAGTTGTCTTCCTCTTCTTGTACCCTTTCATGGTTTCAGTTACAATAACTGCATGTAAAATACAAGAATTATCCTCTCTCTCTTTCACTTATATAATTAGGAGAAGGCATGCTAGCTTGGTTTCAGAGTACTTCACCAACTCTTGAATACTACTGGAAGCCTAACATCTGAAGACTCCTCCCCTTCATGGGTGGAAATGATGTCATGCAATTGGTTAGACCTAGCTTGCGTATTTAGATGCTACCAGGTTTCAGGTGTTACCTTTGATTGACAAGCTCTGGTTTAATTGCTTCACACCTCATAAGGAAAACCACTGATATTTACGACAAAGGAATGGAGAGACTTTGCCATACAACAAAATTTGTCAACTTCAGATTTACATTTTCATTAAAATTTAAGTTAAATTTAAATTTTCATATAAAAATATGTATCATTTTTTAAAATTTAATTTTCTAAGAAAATTAAATAGTCAAGTTTAATTTTTAGTAATTTCCAGATTGGTGTTAGAACTAAAAACTATTTAGAGTTTATTTGATGTGTTTATCTTGATTAAAAAATCACAATTATACTTTACGTTTTGTGCATTTTTTAAATTGGGCCAGTTTGAATTGACTTGTGCTTGTATTACAGTGGTGTCAGCTAAAAGCCTGTAACTGTCCTATTCATGGATGAAATTCCTTAAAACTTTGCAGCATTATTTAAGAGACATTAGTAGTGAAGGGGGACACTTTACGTACAATGGGAATTAGCATTAAAAACACCCTTGGGACACTTTACGTACAATGGAAATTTAACATGGAGAAAAATCGTGGGACACTTTACGTACAAGGGGAATTAACATGGAGAAAAATCGTGGGACACTTTACGTACAAGGGAATTTAACATGGGAATAAATCGTGGGATACTATACGTACAAGGGGAATTTAACATGGGATTTTTTTTTTTTTAAAAAGTTTTTTTAAAATTTAAATTTAAATTTAAATTTAAAAAAGGGGTAGGCAATTCAAAGACTATCTCTTTTCGAGAAATATGGCTGGCCCTGAAAAGGGCCTTTGGGTTTTATTCTTCTAATTTCTTCTTTTCCTCCACCAAGTTCTTATTTTATCTCCTACACTCTTCTTCTCTTTCTTTTTTTTCTTCTCCTCTTCTTTCTTCTCTTCCTCCTCTTCTTTCTTCCTCTTTTCATTTTCTTCTTCTTTTTCAATTTTTTCATTCCATTCTCTCATCCTTATCCTTTCCTCTTCATCCTCCTTTTCCTCCTTTATTTCTTTCAACAGATCACTAATGATTACCTTCATTTTTCGTAAATTGTTTATCTCCATCTTCACTCTATGGGGACTATATGAGTAGTGATCCTCGTTTAGGTTAACCAACATTTGCTCAAACATTCCTAAATTGTCCATGACGTTTTGCAATTTTTCCATTTTGTTAAGGTGGTTTGACGCCATCTTCTTTGTATTCTTTGCAGAATGGTTTGAACAACTAATACTGTGGGTTCTTATACGAAAAGCGCGAACGTGAAGGAAAACATCCCCCTAAAACATAAAATGGATCTTACCTAGATGATGACCCAACATCGCGCGTACGTGAAGGAAAACATCCCCCTACTTTCTCATTTCATATAATATAACCCTAACTATACTCTTCACATACGCTAAGAAACCCATAATTTACTATTCACACCAACATACCTGAGCTCTTACAAACACACAAACACACACTTCCACTATTAATAAAGAGTTAGTGTTTATATTCACACTACTCTACCTACACACATTGGCAAATTAATAGTTATTTCTTTTCTAGAGTATTGGGTAGCCCTGAAAAGGGCTGTTTTGTTTGGAACTTCATGGGCACCTGGTTAATGGTGGCACCTTCCAGGCCTGGCGCCACATACACATCTTATCCCCCAGTTACTTTTTACCTTTTGGGGGGAGAGAGCAGAGGCAGGATATGTTGCTTCAGAATCCCAATTTTCACTCTCTGGGATTTTGAAATTTCTTCTCTCCTTTTCCTCCTCCTCTTCTTTGCTTCTTCTTTCCTCTTTATATCTTCTTTCTTCTTCTTCTTTGTTTCTTCTTTCCTCCTCTCTTATCCTTCCCTCCTCGACAATGGCTTCCGCGGCCAGTTCATTTAATATGCGCCTGGCATATTCCAGATGCACATGAAGTTCCAACAGTTTCTCCAGTCTCGTGTTCATTTTTGGTGTTGATCAATCAACAAGGGTAGCTGGACTGCCGAACGAGTTTCAATTTATAGTGAAAGCGCGGACGTGATGGAAAACATCCCCCTAATATAAAATTGATCTTACCTAGATCATGACCAAAAAAACAACAACAACAACGCGCGGACCTAAAAGAAACACTCGCTCACTTTTTTATGCTACCCATCACTATTGTAAAATTTTTTATAAATCACTTTAATAGACTATCCACATAAGCAATCCAATCTAACCCCAAATATACACCTCAAACACCAAAAAGACTTAATTTTAATCTACTATCCTCACCAACTTACTTTAGCTCTTACAAACACACAAACACATGCCCTCACATTTTTTAAGAAAGAGTTAGTGTTTATTTTCACACTACTCTACCTACACACATTGGCAAATCGATCGTTATTTCTTTTCTAGAGTATTGGGTAGCCCTGAAAAGGGCTGTTTTTTTGTTTTGCTATGGCATTCTTTTTTTAGTTTCTAAGAATGCGATGTCCTCTGAGGATAGACTTTCTGGCGATAGGTCTGCTTCTTCGGAAAGAGAAGAAGAATTCTTTGGTGTCGATACGACAATCGACAAAGCCTCTGTCAGCTTCAGGTTGCTGCTGCTGCTGCTGTTGCTGTTGTTGCTGCTGTCTCTGAAGTCTGTACTTCTCTGTCCATTCTTCTTTCTCCCTGTTCATTTCTTCTCTGAAGAGCTCTTCTATCAGGTCTTCAGTGATTTTTAACATTCTCACATTCTCTATTTCTTCTGGTTTCGGTATCAGACTGTGTCTGACCCTATGCAGATTCACGTAGGCTTCGTTGAGCTTAGCTAGTTTGGAGCACATCTTCTTAGGAGGATGAGTCGACAATGGATGGCTAGACTGGGAACAACCCGGTTCTTAAAGTTAAAGCGCGGACGTGAAGGAAAACATCCCCCACACGGTTTTCGAGCCACAACGTTCATGAGAGGGATAGTAAGAAATGAAAGAGCATCAATCCAACATTCTTCTAGCTAAACAAACCACAAAGTCATTTTTTTCAAAACACAACATTTTTATTCAAAAATCACTTAACACTAAACAACAACATTTTTAACAATAATCCAACACTATAACATCAAACAATTTTTTTCAAATACCAAACATTTTTTCAAATACAATCTACTTTAAACAAGGCTGACAACGTTGTGAATGAAATTGTGATTTCCACTGTTGGAAATCATTAGGCCATTGATGGACACTACGTTTCCTAGCTTGAGACAAAAGATAAGCATAATGGTCACAAAACCATCTATCTACTTTCACATCGTTTCTAGCAGAAGAACGAGGATCGAAATGAGTCACTAAATGTTCTAAGGAATAGCCCAGGCTGCGATGATGCAGAAAATACACACAGTACTGTCCACACACCAAGGAATCTGTGCCTTGTAATTTCACATTATTGAATCGGGTGGTCTGAGCATTTCTTCTCATAAAGTCGATGATATCGTCTTCCAAAGGGGGCAATCCGTACGAATCGAAATATTCCACACAGCCTTCTTGAGGAAAGTAGACGGCTATCCAGTGGGTTCCTGGGAGATGACTGTCGTCCGTGTTGATCACGTAAGCTTGATGGTCTTTAGGTTTGCGATGAGGGAGTTCATCTTTAGCACAGACGACAGGATTCCAAGAAGACGTATACGAACTGTGGTTCAAAAGGTAATAAAGTTCCCAGGTATCCATTGTTTTGTGTTTGTTTTCTTCACAGGTAATAATAAGTCGTCAATTCGATCCTGACTTTTTGCTTGAAAATGTCTGACGAATAAACGGTTATTCGTTCTGTTTCCTCACTCTGTTTCAGGAGAGCTTCGATGCGATGGATCTCTTGTGTGGTTAATGGTGGACAAGAATGTTCACGCAAGTCTTTATACCACTGGTGCAACACGTCTTTGTTCGAGATGAGACTCCAAGCTTCGTCCAGATACTCGTCCAATTTTTCTTCTTGACTTAACATCAGGCATTTATCGTGTTGAATTTGACTGGGATGATCGTTTTGACATCCATAACAATTTTTCTTGATCAATTCCGTTATTTTGTCGACCAAGTGTTTGGCAAAACAGGAGACTAAATGGGCTTCTTGTTCTGGCCATCTCGACTTCATCATGATCACTTCTTCGTCTTTGTCTTGAGATTCTTCTCCTTCCACGGTCTCCTTACATTCCATCTCCAAAGTTTCTCCACTAGGTAAAGAGGGATAACAGTCTTCCATGGCTTTCTAATAATCTAGAATGACTTCTCTCAAACTGTTGATTTCTATGGTATTATCGAGTTCTGCATACAGGATGACGTTCACTGTCTGTTTCAGTTGTTCTGCAAACTGAAGTTCCACACGAATCTGGCCGGATTTTATAGGGTGGAAATGTCCCTCGTCGCTGCCTTGGTCTGGAGTGAAATCGAAAGCCCACAAAGCATAGCCTCCTGCATAATCCTCATACTCAATGCTGTGACTGGTGTTGGTTCCTAACTGACCGGTGGCTTCGTACAGGGACAAGTACGATCTCAAGTAATTCATCTGTGTGGGATCAAAGCTAGGTTCGAAAGGTCGGGTACACAAGGTCTTGCCATCACGACTGACTTCGATTTTCTTTACGTTGAAGTGATGAAAGTTGAAAGGATTTTCAGCGAAGGCTCCGTTGAAGGCTGCATTCGAGACCATACCAAGGATTAAACGTTTGGGTAACTGTCCTTGAAACAGATGATCTTCGATCATGGAATGCTGTCCAGCAGAAATGGTGAACGTTTTCACTTCCACACGTCGTATGGGATACTTGGCGGTCGTTCTGCTCAACGTCTGACTGATGTCATTTCCCACTTTAGGTAACACTTCCACGCGCCGTACGTAGAGTCTGGCTTGTAGGATTGTGCTTTTAGGATTGCCACCCTTAGTAGCAGTTTCATCAGCCAACAAATGGAAAGCGGCACTGCTGCGATTCAGTCTTAGGCGCACATTGACCCCGTTCAGCAAATATTTCTCTTGCAACCACATGTCCAAATGCAAACGATCCATCAGTTCTAAACTCTTTTTGCCTGTGATTCTGTTTCGTCTTGCCACAAAGCCGTCATTGTCACCTGCGTCAGCTATCTTAAACTTGCCCGCTTCGTCATCTACCCACAGCACACAGGCATTGAGATGACTTGTCTTGGCATCTGGTCCGTACGTCAAGAGATTTTCCAGGTAGGCACGGTAAGGGTAAGTATCCATGCTGCTGCTAACCAGTTTGTTGTTCAAGTACAAGTCCACTGAGCTGAACAAGGAATGCATGAAATTGTTGACGGGAGCTATAATCTTAGTGTCTTCTACTGCACCATCATCCTTATCTAGAACTTGGACTTTCAAGTACAAGTAACTGCTATTCAGATCGATGTAATCTTCGGGCTGTCCTTTGATTTCAAACTCGATGGGAGCTGAGGCTGCCAATGAGGAGACGGGATGAAATTCCACCCATTGGGATTCTTGCATCGTCATCATGGTAGGGGGCATGGCAAACAGATCCAGTTCCGTCTTGGAACAGGCGCAAGACTCTCGGTGCATCATTTTTTGTTGTTGCTGTGTCTCAATAATCGAAAACGTCTAAGTCTCGAACGGTTCTTCTTTTTTTGGCCTTTCTCGCTTGAAGTCTGGTGAAAGGGTGTTTTCTTCTTCGTCGTCTCTTTCTGCCTTGTCCTTGCTGAATGCTTGACTCGGTAGCGTGCAGGGCATTTATAGGTGTGTCTCGTCGGCCTAAAATGTCTTTGCCCGTTTGCAGCAAGACATTTTTGCCTGCCCTCATGAAGGCTTCTTTAGGGTTTTGTTTGTCGATGATGACATTTTGGAGAAATTCTTTGCCTTGCGTCAGTGCCGCATCTTTCAAGGCGTGCAATCCTCGTGTCACCATCGGTTTCAAGACTGGAGCCACCGAACGAAAGGCCGATTTTAACATGTCTCCTAAACCGTGTCCTCGCTGTCGAGCAACCCCTCGGTACACTGGATACATGACTGACTTACTTACGATTCGTGAGAGAACCGTTTTCGAAAATGGAGTTTCACCGTGACTTTTCCTTTGGTGAATGGAATATCTTGTCCCAAATCTCCTTTTATAGTAATGTTGACCGTGTCCAAATACGACTTGCTGACGGGCAAATAGTGAGGATGGACAAATTCGCGGTGGACGTGGTAAGTGTTTCCACCTTCCTCGTCAGCGATTGTGGCAGAATCCACTTTGAAAGGAATGACACGCAGTAACGGCACGGAGGTGTGTCCCACCACGTTGTATTCCACCACATCGGAATACACAAAGATCAAATTCAGTCCTTGGTTCAGTTCTACCGGGGTACGAAAATACTTGACAAAAGTATCGTTGTCGTAAATGACAGTTTTTTGTTTTAGTGTTAGTTCTATTTTCTTCCTCATCTTTATGTCACCACCCAACATGTCAAACATTTCATCATTAAAATAGAAACCTATGATTTTTTCATCAGGAAATTTCATCAGGAAGCGACGAGCTGTTTTGTGGTATTCCAGGGTGACAGCTTTGGACTTGAAAGTCTTAAAAGCTTCCCCAAACACGCCATTAAACTTGGAGACTATGGCGCTGACCAAATGTTGACCACTAAAATAATAGCCTGAGGGAATGAACAACTCATAGTCCATCCAATTTGGATTGACTTTGTTTTTTGTTTTATGGGGATATTTGTTATTCTCATTCATCCACTTTTGCAATGGTTCGTCATAAACTTCCACCGTAAATTTACTTTGATTGTCAATGACATTGAGGACTTGGGTTGGGTGAATCATTTCTACCAAAGCCACTTCCCAATGGGCTTCGTGATCTAAGGGGATGGCCTGAGGTAATTTGGCCGTGTAACAGCACAACGTGTTGTTGGGAAACACCTCCATGGAACTGTCACTGGGTAAGGTTAAGTAAAATTGGTTTTGGTGACTCATAATTCCAGAGTTCTGTGGCTGTCCGAGGGGTTAGTGGATGTCAGAGGCGTGTCTCCGCCCAAAATGGGGTTTTGGTTGTGGATGTTGGAGTGGTGACTGGCACTGGCACTGGACACAACGTTCCCGTTCGAGGAGAATTTCAGGGAGGGATTGGGAAGCAGGTAACCGATGCAACTGCTCAATAAAATGGTCCACAATTGTTTGTCTCCTTGTTGCAAACTCAAATTGGCGATGGCTGCCCCGATGACACAATACACCACGAAGATTTGGCAGAAAAAGACGATTTGCGTTTTAGGCACACGTTCTCCACACCACACCCACAAGGGTTGTTTTTGTAAATCTTGCACAGAAGAACTAGGAGAAGAAGGAGTGGTCGACGTAGCTGCGTCTGATGTGTGAAAGGGCATGATGGTCACTTCTTCTTTTTATAGTCGATGACTTGCGAAGCGTCGATCCAAGAATCGAAACTGGGTGGATATCCTTTCCAACGTACTTTGACTTCTTTGACACGTCGTTTGCCCACTTTACGGGTTCTGCGTTCGAGAATGCTTTCGATGTCGTACACGTCGTCTTCTTTTTTGGTGACACGTTGTAACTCGGGCAAATAAAACGTTCCTTTGAGTACTTCTCCGTTCATGTCTTCCAATTTATAGACGGCAGGATGACGGCCATGTACTCGTCCAGTGACGCGAAACAGTTCGGTCGTCCAGTTAGGTAAGTAACCTTTGTCGAAAGTGCGTTTGGTTTTGCCAATGCGCACCCAATCTCCTACGGTCAACTCTCCACTTTTCTTGGGGACAGCCCTCGTCGGGGACGTACCGAACAGGCGCTCGAACACCAGCACTTCGTTGTCGGGAGTCACGTCTTGCGGGGCACGTCCGATGCTTCGATGGTAAGATTGGTTGTACGCTTGGACCAGGTGCGGTAAGATGTCGATGTACTTCAGAGTGTGGTGATGCGTAAAATATTTCCACATGCGTTCTTTCAAAGTGCGTTGAAAACGTTCCACGATGCTGGCTTTGGTTTCGGGATTCTCGGTGGTAAAAAAATGAATGTCACGTTTCTTTAATTCTTTTTGGAAAGCTTGGTTCAGAAATTCGGTGCCTTTGTCCGTTTGCCATCGAAGAGGGCGACGACCGCTTTGTTTCAACACCCGTTGCAGGGCTCGCACTAACTCGCTGCTGGATTTGGAAGTCAAGGGTACGACCCAGGCAAATTTTGAAAAGACGTATTTGTAACCACGATTGTAGCTGGCCAAATGAGAGACATCGGCTAAATCGGCTTGCCATTGATGATCGATACCTTCCACTCGGGTGCGACTTCTGGCAAACTTGCGTCGAATGGGTTTGTGTAAAGTGTAGGTAGCTTGTTCTTGTAACCATCGTTGCACTTGAGGTAAACGGAGACTTTTCAGTCGCGTTTTGGCAGCACGATACAATTTTTGAACTCCTGCGTAACCTGCAGGATGCGAGGGATCGTAGTAAATGCTAGCTAAGACTTTTTCCATTTTTTTGTGTTGATTGGTGTCTTAATAAGGCACCCACTCTTGGAAGAGGCTACTCTTTTTCTCTTGGGGTATTTTCTTGGATTGCAAGGCTTTTCGTGTGCGACCGGCAATAGGTGTCGAAGAGGAGGAGGATGTCTGAGCGGGGGATATCGGTTCTTGTTTCACTTCTGTCTTCACTTCTGTCTTCACTTTCTTTTTCTCTTGTGAGGAAGAAGGGGTGGCCATCATCTTTTTAATCCATCCAATTCTGGAGGTAGGTGGTGTTGTTAACTTGCGTACTTTTTCTGGTGGAGTTTGAAACCCTTCTTCTTCTTCTTTTCCTTTTTCTGTCTTGACCACTGGTACTGGTACTGGTACTGGTACTGGTGATGGTGCTGGACTTTTCATCAAGGTCTTAAAATCTTTCAAAGTGGGTAGAGCTGTTTCGTCTAAAGCTTTCTGGTGAAAGAGTTGCAGTCTTTGTAAGAGTTGACCGTACTTTTGCGATTTTTCTGTTTCGGACAAATCTTGGCGATGCAGCAAGGATTGCAATTCGTGTTGTAACTGGGACATCTCGCTCAAATTGGGATTGGGAGGTAAATGCGGGGTGCGTTGTTCTTGCCACCGATGGTATTCCATCCATCGTTTGTAAGGCACTAAAGCTAGTTTTCGTCCTTCCATGGGGTTGTCAGGGGTGAATTCTGAGATCTTGGGACTTCCGAAGGCCTTTTTATCTTGCTCCCATCAGTCCTCCCAACATGGTTCCCAAGACTCCTTTCAGTATGGGGCCTAACAAGAGAGGTAAAATGCCTCCACGTTGGACCAACATCTTCTTTTTCTGACGAATGGGAACTTTCTTTTGAACCATTTTTCGAAGAACGTGACGATGTTTGCCTAAGCATTGTTTCTGGTGTTTGGACAAAGGGATCGTGCCTTTCAAAACGTTCAAACAACATTCGCACACGGTATCGATGACCTCTTTGGAGGCCGTTTGAATGAGTTTTTTTCGTAGGGGTGGAGAAGCTTTGGACAGGACAGATAACAGGTCCCCATGTTTGGCTAAACGTGGTGGTAGTCCTTTTCTTTTCTTTCCTTGGGGTTTTCTGGAGGGTGACATCTTTGAGTCTTTAGGAGCACTTAAAAACACTGATACCCTACTCGGTCACAGGCCTTTTTTATACTGGAACGCGTCGCCACTGATTGTCTTTACGTTTTATCAGTTTGAGGACAGGCATGACACGTCGTGCAGGGGTACGTAACGGACTAAATCGAGCCAGTTCTTGCTTGGACAAATCCAGTAAACTTTGTAACATGCCCGATCTTTCTTGAACTTTGATTTTGGGAGAAGGTACTTTGTGAGCAGCAGCCACTGCCGCTAAATTGGAAGGTCCTGCCACTGGGGAAGTTCTTTTGGGGGTCATCAACGGAGAAGTTCTTGGTGTGATCAACGTCTCCAAGTACTCTTCAGTTCCTGGTGACATCAACGGAGAAGTGGACAAACGTGAGGCTGCCGGAGACGTTGTGGCAGGTCGTGGCTTGCGAGTGTAAGGTTGCGTCCTGGCTGAAGTGCCTCTCTTGCGACTAGTTTTCTTCTGTGGACTTTTCTTTTTTTGAGGACTTTTTCTCTGTTTCTTTTTCTTGGGGCTTCTTTTCTTTTTCCGGGGTGATGGTGGTGGTGTCTGGTAAGAGGAGGGTCCTGCCACTGGAGAAGTTATTCTTCTTGGGGACCTGGTCTTTTTCTTTTTCTTCTTGGGGCTTCGTTGGACTTTTGTCTTGGGGATAACTTTGGGGGCATTAGGATCCCATCTTAAGAGTGAGCGAATGATGACCCCTCCTAGAGTACCGCTCCCTCCAGGTTTCAAAATGATTTGTTTTTTGGTTTGAGTGTCGATGCGGGGATCGGCCAGTTGGACCAAAGCGACTTTGTTTCGATCGAAAAAGCGTTGAGTTTGATGAGGAATCTGAATGATTCCTTGGAGTAATTGACGTGCCGTCACCGTGAACCATCGTAAGACTTCTTTGAGACTAGCTTCTAAGACACGGGCTCGTGTTTGTGGATCTTTTTCTCGACTGATGCCATACAAGGCACGAATCAATTTGACGGGAAGATGCGACTGAAGGGACGTCATGTTCACACTGTGTGAGACAGACGAAAAAGGGTCTGAGGTTTTTATAGATTTTTTTCATGGGAGGAGTGAAATGAAGTCGAGGACGGAGACGTGTACAGGACAGGCCCTCCGTCTTGGCACCAGTGGTGAAACAAGTGGGTACGAAATCGCAAATCCTCGGGGGTCGTAGGTTTCAAATCGACGAGTAAATAGGCGTGTGGCGTTTGAGTGGCATCGTCGTACGCCTGAGTCAGCCAAGGCGTTCCTAACTGTTTGGCTAAGACTTGCACTTGCGATTTATCTCGAGGGCTTTTAAACAAGACCACGTAATGCGCATTGAGACTGATGGTGCGATGGGCTTTACTTTGTTGAAACAAATTTTGGGTGATGTAAACGACACTGGCATTACGGTGATGCCCTTTGCGCGTAAACCACAATTTAATTTCTTCTTCGTCTTCTCCTAACATGTCGTCGAAAATGACCAAATGGGTTAGACGGGAGTCAGAGACGATGCCATCGTCTTCTTTAGGAATGCCTTCCACAAACACGATGGAATCGCCTTGACTTTCTCGCAAGAGGCTGTACGCCGATTGCCACTCTTTGTAACACCACACGATCCGTTGAGGGGGCCGATCGATCAAATGATGTTTATGTTCGATCAAACGTTTGACGAATTCGGTTTTGCCAGAACCGCTAGGTCCAGCAATGAGCATGTTAAAGGGATGGCGAAGATACAAAGCCTCCCAACTGGCACGATCTAAGTGTTCGTCGATGACTTTGACAGTAGAGGAAGAGGGAGCAGAGACAGCAGAGGTAGCCATGGTGTGAGAAATGTCACTTGTGACACTAAAAACAAACAAGACAAGAGTTTATATACTTTTTCAGAACACGTTTATTGAATGTTTCAAATATGAACACGAAAGACAAAAATACATACAACCCAAATAGTGATGTACAGGAATATAAAACACAGCAAAGCGATCAAAGTGGAATATAAACAAGTGTCTGTACAACATGTTTTGGGTAACCAAGATGTCCTAGGGACAGTGTGTAATGTTCTTACAGTTTCTACATGAGGTATTGTCACACAAGTGTCCTCCCGGAATGACCTTTCAGGCATGTCCATGACAGTCCTGTCCTGAAGCGAGTGGTTGTTCTCGGTGACGGGTTCTTCTGGCACCGTCACTAACACGGGATGAAAAGTAACTTTTTTCCTTGAACAACTCTTGTGCATACTGGGCCACTTCTTGGGTCCAAGCCTCAAAACCCCCCTTTTTCCAATCACGAACATCTGTCCAATGAGGGTGTAAGTCACAAGCTACACACACATCGTCATACACGTCTTGGGTTGCTAAAAGTTGACGAATCTTTTTTTCCTGTTGAGGTCGAGAAGTATCCAGATGAAAACGCAAGGCTTTGAACAAAAGGAGTTTTTCGTGACCATTTAAGGCCATGGAGGTGGTAAGTACTGATCGTAAAGAGTCCACAAAGAATCGGCTGGTAAACGAAATCCCAGAAAACAAGTCACTAAGACACACACCACTTGTCGTCCAAAATTGAATGGATACAGTTCTTGTAATAATTGATGGTAATGATCCACGGTTTGAATATGGTCATTGAGTTCCTTCCACGGAATCTGTTGGATGACATGTGACATAAACCGTGGCATGGCAGCCTCTTTTTATATTCTCTTTTTTTCGGATGCAATAGACGTACTTTCTAGCCAGAGATCTTCGTTCTCCAGTAGGGAATCTAAATCTTGCATACTGTAACCGAAACGTCAGAGTTCGTTTAGGTGTTTCCTCTTCCTCTAAGTAGATTCCACGTAAAATATGTTGGTAATCCTTTAACTTGTCTTCCTCAATGCATTGCACTAGGTGAATCTCGAAGTAACCATAATCATGAACATGTCGATCATTAGCGACCTCAAAGTGTTGAACAATGTCTGACCATTGAAAGAATTTCTGACGAATCAGTTCTCTTATACCATTCAAGTACCAGTGGTTAAAGATCTGGTGACGTATCGGATGCAATTGTTCTTTACGTTTGACTTGTATTTTGACCAGCTCTCGGTAAATGCGTTCTCTCAACTCCACAGGCAAAGCACGAATGTTCTCTTGTAAAGTATCCATGAATAGGTCATACTAAATCCTCTTTGGTCTGACACAAGAAATGTACTCTTTGCACAAACATGGTTTCACTTCAGTGTCGAATTTAAATCGTTGAGTCACTAATCTACACATGACAATTCGTTCAGAAGTTTCCTCTTTCACCAAGTTGACATTGTGTGAAAGATGTTGGTAATTCGTTAACTCTTCCTCTGGAATTCGATGCAATACGTTTACAATGTAGTAACTACAATCGTCCATACCAAACCATTCCTTTTTATAACCAGGAGGTCGTTGATCAATGTCTGTCCAATGGAACACTTTCAATTGAATCAGTCCTTGTATAGCCTTCAGGTACCAGTGGTTCAAACACCGGTGACGTATCGGATGCAATTGTTCTTTACGTTTCACTTGTATTTTGACCAGCTCTCGGTAAATGCGTTCTCTCAACTCCACAGGCAAAGCACAAATGTTCTCTTGTAAAGTATCCATGAACAGATGATTATGGTAAAAAGTTACTTCAATGTCTCGGTCCCACTAAGGGTAAGTAATGACAATTCGGTGACCATCGAGCATGTTCAACGAAGGCCGAATCTTGCGGTTCCCAGTGGTGAAGTGACACACCGCAACTGAAGCACTTGACTTTATCTCCTTCGCCCAAGTAGAAAAATCCGGCTCTGGCTAATTCTTCGGGGGTCGGTCCTCCCAGATACTTTGGCCATTTTCCTTTGAACGATTGAAGACGATTTTCAAAGTCGCAGTATTCCGACGAACGCACAGGAAACGAATATTCGTTTTTCACAGGTTCGTTTCGATGAGGGTTGAGTGAAATGGGTAGGAGTTTGCTCAGGGCTGGATGACATCCGTAGGGAGGTAAACGTGAAGGTCGACATTCCCCTTTAAAACGAAACCCAGTAAAATGTCCAAGAGGACGAGCAGCATCGCTTTCGCATCCCACAGGTTTGACACGCACAGCATCACTTTCCATGACAGGGGTAGGGGTACTAAAGTTCCCATGATGCTTTACGGCATCGCTCAGGTCACAAGGTACAGCATCGGTCCCATCGCAAGGCTCACAATCGCACTCGTCTGCAAACTCCGTTACGCAATTACAATGGTAACCACATGGACAATCGCAGTTTCCTTCCGGACATTTTCCGTCGCAATGCATGGGTCTTATCCATCCAATATTAGTCACACTAGAGGAAGATACAACTTTTTTACAATCCCCAAACTGGAACGATGTCTTTTTCAAAGTATTCATCTTGTTCGCTCGGTCTTGGTAGTCACAATGAACTATCGATCTTGACCATAGCCCCCTTTTTATACTAGTCGCAATGCAGTCTCCAGCTTGTACATCTTTCCTTTTTTACGTTTTTTATGTCTTGTTTCGGAAGGTACCGTCTCTAAGGTACCGTCAACATTGTACCGTAGTGTAATGGGTGGAAAGGCCATAGAAAGGTAAGAGCAGTGCGGAGACCATCGAGTATGTTCCAGAATAGCTGAATCTTTATAGATACATAGATCCATTCGTAACTTCAGTCCGCAAGCGAAACACTGTACCTCGTATCCCAATCCTGACTCAGGTCCCAAGTAGACAAATCCTGTTCTAGCTAAAACATGCGAAGAAGGTAATCCTTCCCTATCCGTAGGCCATTTCTGAAACGTGTCCAATCGACGGGCACAATCACAATAGTCAGGTAAGAAGACTGGAAAATGGTAGGGTTTGAACTTGGAGTTCTCATCGGGTTTCTCACTCGATTCTTGCTGTGGCGAAGTCATCTTTCTCGTAACTATCCTCTTACAACCAATGTTTTATACCAACGTGTCCATACGGTAAGGTGAAATGATTGGGAAGTCGCACTCGCTTCTGGTATACAATTTGATAGACTTTTTCCAAGGGTCGACTGACGATGTGGTGAGTAGGTAAACGTGCAATCTTGTTCGGTTGATAGGTGGTCACTTTAAAGTTTCCATCCTCTCCCGATTGCAAGGCTTCTTTCAATACCCCAAAGTTGACCACTCGACTGGTACGATAATTCAGAGTCAGTCCTTTCACTTTGCACGTCGTGTGCACTTCTCCTTGTTTGTCCCGGTATTCGTAGCCGTAATTTTTGGGACCGCCACTGACGAAACTTAGAATCTTGTCGTCGGGATGCTCGTCTGTCCAGGCTCCTAAACGGTCTCCTTCGATGTTAGGGTGATGTTGAATCGGGTGATGGATGTAAATGCAACTGTCCGTGTCAAAGTACAGGACGCGTTCTTCTAACAGTTCTAAAGCTTCGTACAATTTTAAGCGAGCATGGGCTGTCACGTAAGCCGCAATGATGACATTTCCAAAAGGGTCGTCTTGTACAAAGTCCAGATCTTCTTCGTAATTGACCAAGATCAAATTCTCTCGAACGACGTCCACGTGTTTCATGTATTTGGTTTTGTCGTGAATCATCTGGAAGTAGCGGGAAGGTTCTGTCAAATATTCCGTCTTGGGTAAACACGGTCGTTGTGCCATTTTACCCCACAAGCAATTTAACATCACTTTGGCAAACGATCTCCTGCCTTCGTTTTTCTCGATGTGGTCTAAAGAGATGCCTTCTTGTTCGTAGTATTTCTCTTTGAATTGTATTTGGTCTTCGGGAGTGTGACACCAGGAAGGATAGCCGCTGGCTTCTTGCTTCAGTTTCAAAAAGGCATCCACGTAGTCGGCGAAAATGCCTTTCTGAGTAGGGTCACCCTTGTGGTATTGTTGTGTCTTGGGAAAGTGGCAAATTTCGTACACTTCTAACAGTTGGTATCCCATGTCCATAGCTTTGAACAATTCTACGCTGACCCAGGTTCCCGTCAAGGCCCGTTCTTCCTGGCTGTGCTGACAAGGTTGGTCTTGGTTGCACGTTTCGGCACAAGTACGGCACAAGGGAAACATCAATTTGCCTTGACAATGGTGAGGTAAGACGGGATGGTAGAGGTTCGTGGGAGGCAAAACTTTGCACTTGATCAAGCCTTCGTATTGTCGAATGTTTTTCAGGTCGATGTGTTCCGTCAGCAATTGTGGGTGCCCTACGGGAAAACGACAATATTTGCACACGTAGGGATACAGCGAACACACGTCCAAGTATTTGATTTCTTCTCCTTTCTCTTCGTCGGCTTGGTACAGCAAACAGGTGGCATTGGTCCTTCCTCCGTACAAACTATCCCTCGGGTTCAGCGGGTCCACGAACTGGTAACTTTCCACGAGGCGTTTAAACTCGGGATCGGTTTTCATACGGTGATCGTACTCGTGTTCCCACATTTCCACCACTTGGTATCCTTGCTGTTCCAACTTTAGGCGCCGCTGACAAGTGTCCTGGTACAAGTCTTCCATGGTTCGTTGCAAAAACTGATTTTTAGTGCCACGGTCAGGGTAACAGACGGGACATCCGTGAAATAAGCAACCGTTAAACTCGTACACGATCTTGGGGTTTTCTAAGTCCCAGCCATCGACCGAATACGTTCCGATGGTCTTTTCGCCCCCTCCGTTGCGGGCATGCTGAATCCACTTGTCTTCCTTGTCGCACAAGTAATGTAACCAACGTAGGGCTTTGACCGAGTATTGACGTTTGACAAAGTGGGTCGTTTGAGGACTGATGACAGCCACGGTCTTTTCAGGCATGAATCGTTGTCGATACACTAAGGAACACGCTTTGGCAATGGTGCAAGCTTCTTTCAAAGGATCGACCCCTCCGTGTTCCATGAACAGTTCTCGAAATTTTCCACAGCAACGCCGTAAAATGTCCACGTCGGAACGACAATACTTTAGCATTTCTTCCTGAAAGTCGAAAGGGTCCGAGGCGTGAGCCTGGTACCAAGCGTAGAAAGCTTCTCGTTGTTCGGTACGCATGTTGTCGGGGTCGTAATAGTGAGCCTCGGGCAAATGGGGTAGAACGGAGTGTTGATTGGCTTCCGTATTGAAAAAGTGTGGAAAGTACCCTTTAGCCATTTCTGTCATTCCAAACGTTTTAGGCATTCGACTCAAAGGCATGGCCAAGTAACTCATCGAATCTTTAAACTGCACTTGTCCCACTTGCATGAAAATGATTTTGGCTCCGTTCAAAGTCACTTTAGGACGTTCGGTGCCTTGTTCCGTATAGTACCTCAAAAGAAACTGTCCATCGTATCCGGAGAAATTGTGAGCCATCACCGTGGCATGACGATGACAATCTCCGTAACGTTCGATGTCCTCTTGGCTCCACGTCTTGTCGACGGGGTCTAAGGCCCATTGGGCAAAATCGGCTAACGTGTTCGGTCCCCGAAAGATTTTTTCACGCCCTCCGGGTATCTTGCTGCAGTGAGGGCAATGACTGAAGATAGGTTCTTGAATGCACTTCT
Organism: Sinohyriopsis cumingii; assembly: GCA_028554795.2. NCBI lineage: Eukaryota > Metazoa > Mollusca > Bivalvia > Unionida > Unionidae > Sinohyriopsis > Sinohyriopsis cumingii. Next base: position 144,555,933 of record CM068829.1, read on the forward strand.
CGCACGCTCGATGAGCCACGCAGAAATTAGGAATGTGAATGCCAGTTTCTTGCATGCATTCGAAATCGAAAAAGATGAAATTGCCTTTCTTCTTGTGACCGTCCTCTTTCTCTGGTGGGGGTTGGTATTTTTGCACGTAACATTGGTGTTCCAAGTCCACGATGTGGTGACAAATGTGACATTTTTTCTTTCCTCGACATACGTGTGCCTTGGTATTATTGGTACGTATGACTTGTTCACACGTAGAGCACAATCTCAGCAGTTGACAAGCGCATTTCTTCTGTGAACCTTGCGTTTTCAGATGTTGTTGGTAACAGGTAGGGCTGACAAACGTGCGCAGACAAGTGGAACAAGGCACTGGTTCTTCGCTCAGACAGGGTGAAGAGGCCAAACATCCTGTGCATTTCGATCCACAATGCTTGTGTTGCTCTCGATTGTTATAACCATGGTCACATTTCTCACAGTAATAACCGTATTTCAGGAATCCGGTGATACTGGTAATGGTATCGAAATGTTCATCGTGATAATAGACATGAATGTATTTTCCGTCCTTAAAGTCTTGGCCTCGAAACAACAGAGATCCGCGCACTTCTTGAGGGTGCACTTTCAAGGTGTAGCGTGGAGCTAGGGCATCTTGCAATTTTTGCATCTCAGGAATGCCACAGGGTGTGTCTTTGGACAGGCCAGCTTGTTGCAACAGGAGTTCTGCTTCGTTTAGTTGCTTGGCTCGATGGGAACGTTGAATAGTGTTCCAGGTTCTTTTCCATTCTACCGTGTCGTTCTTGTCGGCATAGGTTCGTCCCACCACGATGGCACGGGCTAAACACATCTGGTCATGAGAGTTGTTAATTCGGACGAGACTCTTTTTGGTGTTGCGAAGGTCGTCCACCAATAACATCTTTTTGCGTCCTGTCCCTTGAGGAGGAGAGACGTGGGTCATGTCCAGTGTGGCTTTACCATCGGTGATGTCAAACTGATCATTAGATTGTTGTACGTGTTGAATCTTGTCCATGACTTTGGAAGCAGTTAATTCTGCAGGGGTGCTAAACTCGATCCAAACAGGGGATTTCAAACCGTCGTGTTGTATGGAAAGTCTCAAACGATCGTCTTCTTTGGGTTGACATTGTCGCTTGAGTGCAGTGAGCAAAGAATCCCACACCTCAGTGATGAACACTTCTGCTTTCTCTAACGGTACTTCGGACTTGAAATCTTTAAACTTCACCGTGTATTTGTAAGCCGTGGTTCTAAATTTTCTAGAGGAGCGCTTTTCCGTCTCTCGAATGGAATAGTACTTTTCAGGGTTGACAAAGGGTGGTGAAGTTGGTTTAGAGGGTTTGGATTCTGGTTCACTCATGTCCTCTTCAAAATCACTGGCATGAATTTGTGCCAAGATTTCAGCCCTGGTACGAGGCGATAGATCACGTTTCTGCCTCTTACTTTCTTCTTTCTTCTCGAATGAATGGGATCGTTTCATCTTGAAAGCAAAAAGTCAAATGACTCAAGTTCAAACACCATAAACTACTTTATAGTCCTGGCAGACCAGCGTATATAAAAGGGTGTGTGTCTTGTCCTTTCACTATTCATTTCACTCTCAAGCCGAGCACAACGATGGAAGAGACTGACCAGATGGAACGTTTCGTCAGAGCTTTGCGAGGGGTCATTAGAAAATTCTCTTCAGACCAGCCTACGGACTACTCTCCTTCCTTTAGAGATAAAAGTCAAGATACTTGCTATATCTGTCAGAAGAAAGGGCATTGGTCTTCAGAGTGTCCAGACCGTCAAAAAAGAAAAAAAACAGGGACTAAAAGAGACAAAAGTGAAGATACCTGTTATTATTGTCAAGAAAAAGGACATTGGTCTCCAGATTGCCCAAAAAAGAAACAAGAGGAGTCAGAAGAAAAGAGGAATTCTTCAGAAGAAGAGAGGGATTCTTCAGAGGAAGAGAGGGATTCTTCTGAGGAAGAAAGAAGACAGGTGAAGAAAAAGAAACAGGAGAAAAAAAGAAGAAGGGAAGAAAGCGAGGAGGAAGAAGAGGAAAAGAGTGTGACGGTGAAGAAATTCAAAAAACAGAGAGACTAAACAAGGAGAAAAGAAGAAATCAATGAACTTATTATTAAAGTGTTGTGTTATAAATTGTGAATTGGATTGTAAAAAAATGGAGAAAAGAATAAATGAATGATATAAGGTAAGTGTCTTTGAGTTGTGATTTTAAAATAAGAAGCTACACTCACGCACTCATACACAGACACGTACTATAAGGGTAACATGGGTGAGTTTTTTTGAGTTATTGGCAAATTGAAATTGTATTTCTTTTCGAGAAATGTGGGTGGCCCTGAAAAGGGCCTTTTTTCTTCATGGTGTAGGGGTGAGTTTAAGCAATCAATTTTAACTGCCTTAAGCCTTTGCCACGGCCAAGGCCTACTTCTGGACTGCGTAATGTTGATGATGATGATGATTGGGTTGAAATCACTAAGGGTGGTACGGTAGGCTTAGTCACAGGGTTGACATGTTTGGCTCGGGAAGGTCGTATTCTCTTCGGTCGTGATAAAGAAGTCTGATACATTTGTTTCAGACTTCTTAACTCCGCTAAAATGTCCAACAGTACCGTGACCGTTTGATTTTCACCCTCTTGTTTCTTTGCTGCTACTTCTTCTTGCTGTTGTTTTTTTCTTACCTCTTCTTCTTCTTGTTGCTGTTGCTGTAGGAGAAAAGCCTGTTCCGCTTCCTTTTGTCGTTGTATAAATTTCTCCAATTCTTCTTTCTGTCTCTGTCTAAAATTCTCCACTTGCGGTAATGAAGAAAGTAACGAAGGTTCCGGAACAAATTCTTGCGAGGAGAGAAAATCCACAAAATCCCAATTCACCTCTTCTGAAAGTAAGTCCGAGTTCCCTTGGGCAGTCTCCCCTGCTGGTGCACCCCAATGGGCCGTTTTCTGAGTTTCCGTCATGTTGAATCACTGTCGCATAGATTGACTGCACACAAGCGCTAGCGAATCTATATTGACTACGTGACGTCACAGACTGCTCTCTTCGGATTGGATGCGAGCTGACTGAATTCTGTAACGCGTGTTCGGATTGGTAAATGAACTCAATCCGTTTCAATCCTTCCTCCGCCTATAAATAAGCGCCGTTCAATGCATTGATTCACCTGTTCTCGTCGCTTCAAGATGTGGACTACAGTTGAGTCATCCACCCTTGTGTCTTCCATGATGTTTCGGACAGACTTGCTCATGTATGTCCGATCCAAGTGGACCGTTGTCCACAGGACAAACACCAGCCTGTGGATACGTAGGATCTACGTCGAAAGACAAGGATGCCTGAAAAGAGTGCTGATGTACGGACCAACAGTAAGACGCAGCCTAAGGACAAGAAGAAGACCAATGCGGTGCCATTTATGTTAATGAATACATTAACATAAAACCCAAAGGCCCTTTTCAGGGCCAGCCATATTTCTCGAAAAGAGATAGTCTTTGAATTGCCTACCCCTTTTTTAAATTTAAATTTAAATTTAAATTTTAAAAAAACTTTTTAAAAAAAAAAATCCCATGTTAAATTCCCCTAGTACGTATAGTATCCCACGATTTATTCCCATGTTAAATTCCCTTGTACGTAAAGTGTCCCACGATTTTTCTCCATGTTAATTCCCCTTGTACGTAAAGTGTCCCACGATTTTTCTCCATGTTAAATTTCCATTGTACGTAAAGTGTCCCAAGGGTGTTTTTAATGCTAATTCCCATTGTACGTAAAGTGTCCCCCTTCACTACTGACATTGGTTTGATCAAGGATGCAAGTTTTGTCCATGGAGGTGACATTGTCTAACCCTGTCAGGAATCGGGTCACAATTAATACTTCCAGTTCAGTACCCACGAATGTAGTTCTAGTCTATTTTTAGAACATTTTTCCCTCTCATTTTGGTGGTGATAGAATACTTTTATTTATGCTTTTTTTGGTAGGGATTTAAAGGTAATTGTTTATTCTTGAGAATATGAACTCAGGGTGTTGTTTCTGTGTGTATTTCGGCGACAGTGCACAGTGATTAATAACGCCTTGGTGATGATCCGGAAGTGAAATCTGTGTTCTGTTGCTCTGTTGACAGTCCAGTATCTCAAAAAAGAGCAGGTCAACCTTTGACGAGAACTTCACCGTGAAGTCATCTTTGAAGGTATTTTAGATTAACATATGATTTGTATTGATTGTCACACAGTGGAAAGGTCAGTAATGAGAAACAAATGTAGAGAACATATAGCAAAATTAATTATGTTCTATGTCCACCTATAATGTTGTAATTTGGGTTGGAGACTTTTCAAGTTGGCTTTACTTCAGATGTGCACCTATAAAGTTGTAATTTGGGTTGGAGGCTTTTCAAGTTGGCTTTACTTCAGATGTGCACCTATAAAGCTGTAATCTGGGTTGGAGACTATACAAGTTGGCTTTACTTCAGAAGTGCACCTATAAAATTGTAATTTGGGTTGGATACAATATAAGTTGGTTTTGCTTCAGATATGCACCTATAAAGTTGTAATTCGGATTGGAGACTATACAAGTTGGCTTTACTTCAGATGTGCACCTGTATAGAAGCTGGTGGCTCTTATTGGTAACTCGCTTCCTAGCCTTCAAAGGTAATTTGGAGGAAAAAAAACGCAAAGCGAACCGAAGTTGCTATTGCCTACGCCTGCAAAATTTATTTGCCACTTCCACCTTTTCAAATAATTGCTAAAGTTAGTGTGCTTTGGCCCAATTTAGGGCCAAATTTGAGGTGCATGGGAGAAACATTTTTATCAGATGTTTACTTAAGATGGTGTTTCATTTCCATAATTACACACGTGACACTTCAACCAGACAGTAGTGCTTGCTGGAGAAACGTACATTTCATCCGGTTTTTTTTTTTTTTTTACAATTCTACTAATGACGCTGAAACCTATGCAGAGATGTATAAAGTTGTGGATACACACGTTACCTCTAACAACTAATTCATTCCTACAAAACTTCATGCTACTATTTTCAAAAAATTAAACATTATCTGCATTAGACTGGCACATAAACCACACACGGTTCCATCTATTGGACTTTGATAAATATTTTCCAACCTTGAAAAAAAAACAACTTGTTTTACATCAATGTTTCAATTTTGTGCTGTTAAACTGGAGGAACTTCGGGTCAACAGCTAATACTATCGCTTAGCACCAAGAGTTCATATGTTACATTTTGAGTAGGAACTTAAAAGCAGGACATATATATATATATATATATATATATATATATATATATATATATATATAAGCAAATTGTGTTGTTAAATAAAGTTATATAGGTTAAAGCTTGGGAAATTAATAATGAATACAAAAACGAATCCATTTATTACTCAGTGGTTGCATCTCAAAACATTTAATACTCTATATTTAATTCCCTAACCACTAGACTGGTTCTGTGGTCGTAACGTTACTATGACCAACGGAACTAACGTCATATCTTATGTCACGTGTTTAGGCTCGAATAAACAGTAACACAAGAAAGAGTGAAAAACTCCAAGCTTTGAAAAATACAATAATTTATTTCCTTGGAAAATTTCTGTAAAAATGAAAAAAATATGAACTTATGGTTTTATAGAATCAAATCCAAAAAATGATCCAAAAATAATCCGAGAATAAAATTGTAGTAGTCCTAATAACAAAATATTGCACTGATTTCACGTTCGAATCCCGACGAAGAATCCAAGATGGAAGACGATGACGTATGCGACAGTCTTTAGTGTTGAAGTCTACAGTTCCTTGTAGAAATAAACATTATCACTCCGGTTTCTGATAGTTGAATAAATTTTTATAAAATCTGCCCTTGTTCCACAATATTACACGAGCACACGCATTTTCCAGAAAAATAACAGAATTATCCTTTTGAATCCAAGTAATTTGAAATGACTCCAAACAGACAACATACAACAGTTTAACAGCCCAACTTCTACTGAGATTAGTTCTCCAAAACATGGGTTATATGGGTTTTCTAAAACGTAAACAAGGTTCACGTGATCATGTTTTGGAAGTTTATAGAAGAAAATACTTGTTACAGATCACGACTGCCCAGTGTGACCTTGACGAAAACCAATCAGTTTTACTCTAAGAAATAAAAAATAATAAATTGTTTATATCTTAAAGACAAGGTCCCATCATGACCTTGGAAACAACCAATCATTTTAAAATAAAACAGAACTTGTTTGCGAAGGTTGCTACAAATTCTGAAGGAAGGTCAGTATTTAGATCAACACCTGGTGTTTATAAACTAACAGTCAAAGTCAAACTATTTTCTAAAAAAATTATCAACTCTAGTGAATAAATTTACATTACAATATCATGTAATGAAAAATAAAAACAAATAAAACTGACAAACAATTAAATTGAAATAAACATATATTTAATCAGACATAAATAATTCAAATATACATAACAAATATTTATCCTTCGTTATCAATGCTCAAACGACATTATTCTATATTATGTTAACTTCTGAGCAAGAAAAAATACTTCGTTGGCCTCGTCTAATGCTACAAGGTGATTTGAAATTATCCGATCATCCAGACACTATGCTTGCTGGTTCATAATAATTTCGATAGTATGACTATATCTTTAAATATCTAGTTTATAGGTCCTACCTTCGCTTTGGACTAAAATCGATACTATTCTATGAAGAACAACATCACGTGGTCTTGAAGAAAATTTGAAGTCGAAATTGTCTTCCTTATCTGAACCTAATGTTATAGAGTCAACCTTGTTTCATTTTCTGAAGAACAAAAACATGACTGCATTATATACTTTGAAACTAAAACATTATATTTCTCAATTACAAAACATGTCAGAAGTTATGTAAAAATGCCTTCCTTGACTCCATTCCACCGCTCTATAACTTTACTGTTGACAGGGGAGATAAGCGAGAATACTTTCGTTAAATCTTCATATTGCATTCGCACAAATCAGTTACCTCGCCTTGGCCTAAAGGTTCTGCTAAAATATCGAAGCGATTTTTAGTACCAGTAAAAAGCTGCTGTTTCAGTTTTATCTTCCTCGGAGTACCGTCTAAGCAAATAATAGAATCTTGGCAAATCGAAAAATAACTTTCAGTGAGCCGAGTTCCTTTTTGAATGGGAAGGCAATATTTTAGCTATGTAACTTTGTTTCAGGTGTTTTATCCCAATGTCCTGCAGGCCCGGCCCTAGGACGTGCGGGGCCCAAGGCAACAAGCGGGACCCAAGGAAGCATGTGAGGCCCCGGGCAGCAAGCGATGAGCACGAGGCCCCAAGCAAAAAAATGCATTGCGGAGTTGATTTCCTAAGAGCGCGGGGCCCAAGGCGGTTGCCTCGTTCCAAAGCAACTAAACATTTCCAACACATTATTTCACTCATAAAGAGAAAGGGCAGAACGAAATATCGTTACTCTCTACAATTTCATCGTACTATTAAAATCTCATTTCCAAAATAAAACGGTGATTAATAAATTGTTTATACCAGTGCTGTCCAACCGCATGCGGCCCGCGGGCTGATTTTAAATGTCCCGCCAGAGCTCGAGCAGCTATATAGCCGTTGCTTTTCAGATTTCTGCTGCGGCCCTAGGCTTCAAGAAAAACATTTTTCAGTGGCCCATGGTGTCAAAAAGGTTGGACAGCACTGCTTTATACCATGATTGATGGAAAAAGTAGTATCAGCACAGTTCCTTAGTCATGAGATCAGCGTAGACGAAATGTCATATTCCTGCACACATATGACACCTGCATAATTTATTTTACCGTGTTTGTAAGCGAAGCCACGTGGTCTTAGCGTATTGAGCGAAATTTTAAGATCGATATGTCTGCTGTTCATGTTTTTTCAATGGTGTAATTGTTTATTTATAAATGAGAGCCATCTCATTGTCTAGATTTTGATATATAGAAAAAACACAGAGCAGATCATATACACTATACACTTCGCGATGAAATTAAATAAATAGTTTAAAACGTACAATGAAGATACGTCATGCAAACAAAGAGTCATGTGAGAAACCGGATATTCATCATATGAAGTTGGAAGGTTAGTAACGAAAATCTGATCTCATGCGAAAAATATGCATATAGACTTGTACTTCACGATTATAACGTAATATGTAGCATGAAAACCAGTCTACCCTAATTAATAATTTGCGGAAGGCGAGATTTTAATAGCGAGTTCTGTCTTAAACGTTTTCCTCCTCTCCTGAGTTCGACTACTTCCAATTAAATAAATACTTACATTATTCACTGTGATTTTAAAAAGCCTCATTTTACCACAAAAGCGCAAATGCGTCAAAATCATCAAAATCACGACCCATGGAAAAGAAAATGCATACGAAAGCATATATATGAGAATAGTGTTGGTATGTAATATCAATCCTTAAACGATATGAGAACATTTATACAATAACAATATGCACTGTAGTGTTTTACGATGCTTTATGTAAGCTTTCAAAACCAATGCAAGAAGAAATGAAATCCAAAATGATCAGATTGAGAGAGAGAGAGAGAGAGAGAGAGAGAGAGAGAGAGAGACCATTTGAATTCAGCATATATAGCGTGTTTTGTAGCTAGTAGAATTAAAATCAAAGTTCGATACCAGTACCATATTAAAGACAAGTATAAACTCCAGCTAATATTGAAAGCAATGTGATTATAAATAAAATAATTTGATGCAATTGCCCATTTATAACTTGGCCGTGGGACATGGACCAATAATGTCAGTAATAAGCAAACACATTATATAAATAGAACAAAACATGTTGGAAATACCATACCACTATAATTATTTTAAGTCTCTATGATCTCTAGAGAAATGAAGTCCAGATGAAAATGATGTATCTGTGTTGCAAAAGAAGTATATAAATTACTACAATGGTACAAAAGCCAATTATATCAAAGTTCATTAGAACAGTCAAAGAACAATATGCATTTTAATGTTTGTTTTAATAACGATACGTTGTTTAAAGTACATATTAAACTAACGTCAACCACGAGATAAACGTTAGCAAACGTTTTGTTATATAAAGAGTTGTTATATTTAAACTAAACTTTTAAAAGAACAATTTTAAAAATAAGTGCAAATAAAATAAATGATTGAAATGTCATGGAGTTCTGTCCTTTACAGGGCTAATAAGTATGGACGATAACGTAATGCTGCTGAAATTAAAAAGTAACTAAATCAAAATTAACAGACTCTTTTGCTGTGGATTATTAGAGTTATCTAAATGACTAATATAACATATAAATACGGTAATATAATGAGCTTATTCTTGACTGATAATGATTATATTTGCTTTCATGCAGAGACACAACAGTCAATTATCAAATTATGTGGCACAATAATGACATATTTGGTTCACCACAATTGAATGGGATAATTCCTGGACTTTTTAGAGATGACAGTCGTGTTGCTTAAGATCAAATCTGATACTTTTTCCAGGCTGACGAAGAGAAAAAGAAAGTATGTAAAGGAATTAACATTGTGTGAAAGAAAAAATGTACAAAATTCGAAATGAACCAATGTTGTTGTTTTGAACAGAAATAAAATTACCAGGAAAAGATGTTACACGGATTATTGAGTTATGAGAATTGTAGAATATAAATGGAATAGAAAGATAATCATGTATGTATGACAACATGTAGTTATTTTAAGTTTGGCAATATTAATACATTTTCTTACGTATACGTAAGTACTTTATTGTCAAAGAAGTTTGTTAAAGTTTATTTCCTTCATTTTGTTTCGTTTATCCTAGTTAATAGTTCCGAATGTTTACCTCAGAGTCAGACACGAAGTAAACAAACATTTTGTGAGTATCAACATATTTTTCGTTCTATCACTTCTGAAAACTTTCTAAAGTTTTATTCTAAATCTGAAATTCCATGGTAGACACGTGCAAAGAGCACAAACTGCACAATCTCTATAACTGTTCTTAATCGTGATTTTCTCAACTAATGATCCATGACACGGTGTTCAATCCTGTTTGTCCTAGCCAAATCAAATAAGCACATAGCCTTCTGTCAGAAAAATGGTATAAAGAGAGGACAGGCCAACCTCTTTATGCTGAGCGCAGCTGTTAGTACCATATTTATAAGTCTTTGGCATAACTTGACCGGGGATCGAACCCGTGACCTCCGAGGCGAACGCTCGAACCACTTAGGCCAAGAGAGAGAGAGAGAGAGAGAGAGAGAGAGAGAGAGAGAGAGAGATTTCAGGAAAATGTATGCTTCATGCAGGAGTAAGTACATTGTTGCATTTTGATTATGGACTCAACCCTAGGTCATGCTGATCACACAATCACTTAAATGATTAAATAAAAGGTATGCGTAAGCATTAATTGCAATCATTACAACGGAGGATGTATTATTCAACAATGTAATGAAATTAGTATGACTTGCCCATCATTTCAGTTTACAGCAAGTCAACAATACAAATTCTCTCTCTCTCTCTCTCTCTCTCTCTCTCTCTCCTTGATTGAGTAAATTGTTCATTTTAACCTTTGAAGTTCATTCAGTGAGGCATGAAATAATTCACAACATTACAAGAGTTCAGTAAATTCCAAATATCCACATTCATACTGATGCATGAAAACAAATTTAATTGCCTAGTTTATTAACAAATTACAAATTGTAACAAATAACATTGGGCAGAATATGTTTTGTGTCTTTTATAATGTTCTTAAAATACGTAAAGGGACAAACACAAGGAACACTTATCAACCACCGTATGTACTAGCAACTAGCTTATGAATTGAGTCAAAATGTGAACAACACAGATCCTGATCTGCCACAGCATACTCCGCCTGCAGACCAGGGTATATGTTGTTTGTTTCACTGATTAAGCCTAACAAACCGCACATACCCAGATCTGCCGGCGCATTATGCGACGGCAGATTAGGGTCTGTGCACTTTGCAGTTGGACTTGACCTATAAGCGAATACATACGGTATTACTCTCCACTATTCACTCCTTTGCTTCAGTAGACGTCTACTTTAAGGCTAGACAATGCAATTCTTTTTAAAATAATTACATTGAATTACATATCAAGTTTCATTGTACTTTACTGAATGGTCAAAAGTGATATGCAAAAAGAAATTTCAAGAATATAAACAAGCTCTGAGGTAATTCGATATAAAAGTGGCTTAACAACAAATGTCAAGATGACATTGGAAACCAAATTATAAAAAAAAACACCCACCCGAAAAAACAAAAAACAAGAACACCGGCAGAATAAACAAAGAAAACCCCAACAAACAAACAAAGAAATAAAATCGGATGATCGCACGTTTCAATTCGATATTTGAGCAATAATGCATGTTATGTCGAAAAAACATCTATGCCATTACTTTTCCTTGATAAATTTAAAGGTACACATGCCCGTTCGGCATGATCATATCGTTTCTGATCGGACAGTAAATGACCTTTTATTTTGTGAAAGGATTTTTTTTTCTCTTCACGTTCGAAGTAGATATTCCGATCAAAATATTCACCAAAATTTCCCTCCATATATAAAATGAAATAGAAAGAATGCATGCACACCTGTAGTTATGTTTACGTCATCCATTATGGAAGAGAGAGAGAGAGAGAGAGAGAGAGAGAGAGAGAGAGAGATCATCTGTCATTGTTTAGAAGTTTTATGTAAGGTCGGATCAGCAAAGCAAACAACGTATATACACAATGTACCTCATCTGTATATGTTTGCAGGAATCTTGGGGTTAATTCACACCATAAGCTCGAACAACTTAGGGTGAATAGTGTTATCACAAACCATAAACTCGATCAACCTAAGACGAATTACTCTGTCTATATCAGTTGGTTTAATAATACATTGCTAATCCAGTATTTATTGCATATATTTAGTCATATATTTACAGATAATATAAACGATCAGAAAGTTGTATGTATATATGTATATATGTATGCATGCATGCATGTATGTATGTATGTATGTTATGTAATGTAATGTATGTATGTATGTATGTATGTATGTATGTATGTATGTATGTATGAAACACTATATGCAGGGGAAGTAATCTCTTTTTTTGCTGCATATTGACACTAAATTAATAGAGCTTTTTTGGTAGCTAGCTATAAGATTCCTTGAAACTAACGGACTGAAAGAAAGTTTCTTTCTGTCTGCGTCAAGACGTAAGAAGTGAAGCCTATTAACTCTGTTTTGTGTACACAACGGATTATATATATACACTATTAGGTGCGTGTTGCATAACTCATTTTATTTTCTATTTATGAGATAACGAGAACGAATGGAGGACAGTTTAATCGGAATGGTCTCTCGAAGATTGCCTCGTTCCAAAGCTTTTTTGCTTCAAAGTTTGAAATGCCGGGCACTTGCCGAAACAAATCTGTCTGATTAACATAAAAAGACAAAATATTTTTAAAATTGGGACCGGCAATATTATAAATGTCAAGTTTGTTCTACATCGGCCTAAAATGTATTAGTGTTCTAAAACGAAAATGAATCTGTACAGTCGCTACTCGTAAGTCTTTTTTTTTTGTTGGTCTTTTTATAAAGTTTCTTTTTTAAAAAATTATTTATTTGTTTATTTATTTATTTTGCTTTACGTTTTTGCTTTCCTGGTGATATTCATAACCGTGCCAGGTCTAGATCTGTAGCATTACCTTTATATGACACTTTCCAACGTACTTCCTCCAAAATATGTTGTTGGAGAGTTATAGATATTTAAAAATGTTTTATTTAAGGTCTTCTCTTTTTTGTGTGCAAATGATAATGAGCAATTTAAAAAATGCACGGGTCCTTGATATGGAAATAGAAAAGCTAAAGTAATATCCCTTCTTTTGGTTCCGTCTTCTTCAGTTAGGGATTTGGCATTGTTGTGTATACTTGAATATATATGAAAATTACTATTTGATACGCTCGGTAACTTTTAATTAATAATTTAGAGGTTTGGTAGCTGTTAATTACTAACTGATAGACAAATAGTTGTTATTTACCAATAGACAGCATAGTTGTTATTCGTCCTCAAAAGTTTAGTTTCCAATTTGGCAAACTGAAATTAAAAGCCTGGATTTGACACGTATTTAAAAATATTTAAGGAACTTGTTGTAAACAAGTAGATGCTATATATATATATATATATATATATATATATATATATATATATATATATATAGAGAGAGAGAGAGAGAGAGAGAGAGAGAGAGAGAGAGAGAGAGAGAGAGATAAACTCCACATACAAGATCTTTGTACTTCTATATCTATATGTCTGGACATACATAAATCAACCGTAATTTATCTACTTTCTCTGCAAAAGCATGCATAACTGATGCAATATATCATGGATTTACACCTTTGCGTAGATCCACACCTTATAATATTCTAATTAGGACACAAAACAGTTCTACTTATTAGACGTGTTCCATAGTGTTTGTGGTTTAATACGCACCTGCATGAAGGGTTTTCAAAAAGATGGATTGAAAATAGATGACAAATGACTTGCATCTGCATTTTGCTGTTACGTCAACACATACCATCAAAACACTGACCTGTATTTATTCACTCACTTCGACAGATATGAAAGTAAATATAGAAACAAAAATGAACAAATATGCATATAATTATTGTGTAAATTGTATAAAAAAATTCATTTAATCTTGATGAACGCATATAGATGGAATATCAGCCTCTTGCATTGTTATGCATTGTTTGTATGTATAGTAAATGTTGTATTGAGCAACCATGACGTATGCGCTCTTTTCATATTGGTTATTTTCCTGTACTGTTTTCTGCAAATAAATAATCTTATTATTATATATTTCATAATGAGATACCGAAAGATATAAGTGATAATATGTGGTAATACTTGAATCATGTAGGAATAGGGCTAATTTAAGTTGTTAGGACTTGTGCCCAATCCATCTGTATCCTACTGTAACAATAAAATATGTATAAACAAAAATCAGTCGCCACAGTGGCTTTATCCCATTTGGAACTACTTTACTTATCAATTTTTGAAGTATATAATCCCTTTTGAATTTGCATTCAGAACTGAATTTCCATGTATTGTCATATTTAATTTTTCATCTTATTTATCTCCCCTCTCTCCATCAGAATGAATAGATCTTAAAAGATGTGTCAAGTACCGTTGACCCTCTAGTACACATTATGTAATGAATAAGAATCCACTATCAAGAACGCCTAAAATAAACACCAAACAAGAAGAAGCCATCAAGTATTTGCTATTTATAATTCATTTTCCATATGAATCATGCTAATTGTCAATGAATGAACAATTAGAGCAAATGCTGTCAGAGTAGCCATCGAACAAGTCGGAAACAAAGTTACGATGAAGGACTTTGAAATAACTACATGTTCATATTTATCCTGGATTTTAATACGAAACCAAAAATCACATTTTTGTTTCTATCTCTGTCCCGGGAACCTTATGATTATTTATATCACTGGTAAAATTATAATTAATATATACAATTCGCGTTGGTTTAAAAACGTTTAAATTGATCTGCTCTACATAATGTATCAGATATTATGAAGGGGAAGACATTTCTTGTACATACGATTTCTACTTGGTTGACTCAGCATGTGGAGAACCTAACATGACGTTTCCTGCTAAATGATGTACTTACATAATATGAAAAACTATTCCTTCTCTGTACAGCTAATCCATCAGGACATAAACTATCAGGACAATGACAAATAACGACCATCTCTCCGACTGTCAGATTCTCTCTCTCTCTCTCTCTCTCTCTCTCTCTCCCACATTACATTCTTGAATGCATACATAATTTCTTTCATTTTTCAGACAGAGGGTAGAAACGGCATATAGGTTAATCAGGACCGATTGTCATTGCTTGTACAACAGTATTTAAATGCTTACCAAAAAAATAAATAAAATGGATGTGATTGTGAAAAACGCAGAGACAATATTTTCAAAACTTTTCGGAATAGGTAAGGCCCCTGGATATCAATCAGATATTATTGTTTATTGATTCATAAAATTCTAGGTCACGGGTATAATGGACTGGCATGTATAGAATTACCTTTGCTAAGCAATTTAAAAGGTACCTCCTCCCTATTTAGGTTGATCAAAATAGCTTCTTGTTGGCAATGCTTGTCTTTTGAAGATTTTATTTACTTTTTTAAAAAAAAAAATCCAACTTCAGAATTTTTGTGCAAATCATATATATCCAATGTATGCGCACTTGATTGTAAACGATAAAACCAGCTTCGGTCCCTCCCCATAAAGGAGAGATTTGAAAGTTGTTTTCTAACCTTAAAATGTTCCAACAGTAGAGAGAAGGAGGTCAATGTTCATCGTATTATTTTGTTCTTTCTTTTCATTTTCTGATTTTTCGTGCCTAGAAAACAAGGTCCGTTTGATGTGAATACATCCTGCCACAGAGTGGAAATTGTCAGTGTGACATAATTCAATAATTATCCTGGCTTGGGTCATTCGTAGAACTGTCCGTTTTTCACAGACGACAATTTCACAAGGACATCAGAGTGGTGAGTAGATCTTGCACAAATTTAACCCCCACCCACAAAAACTAACAAAACAACTACATCGTAATAGCAGCAATACATTACCCATCGCCATGGTATAGCTGAATATGTCATTTTGGTGGGTAGGCTGATGATCTCTCGTTAGAACTGATCACCCCCTCCTAAAAAAAAAAACCAAAAAAAAAAAAGACCCACAAAACAGAGACGATGGAATGTAAGCACCATTGCAGGAGAGATCCATGCCGTTCACTACACTTTGTTGAGCTAATGAATGGAGGTACAAGGAGCAGAAAGTAGTATTGGAACGCAAAAACAACGCATTCATGACGTCCTTCAAGGAAGAGTATTTAATGTAGGCACATGACAACCTCGTAGGCTGTCACTTTCATCGTAACAATTATAATTATCTACACAAACGTACAACGAATCAGGAACTGCAATACAATTTCATATCCTTTTTGAATTTGCATTAGTAGAAGTTGTACACGAGCAGCTTACTTCAATCTAAGACGGTAAAGCCATCATAAATTCGTGAAGTTAATAACATGTCCCCTTTAAAGGAAACTACGAAATAGCTTGTTCAATGCTTATTCTTCTCCCAAATGAGATATCATGAAGTTTAGAATATGTCTTGTCTTTAGTACATATTTTTACGCCCTTTCTCTCGCAAAAAAATTCCATCTCCATACCAAACATAGCATTCTTCACCGATTTAAAAGCAAATCTTTTTCAAAGTCGCTTGTTGCCTTGTTTTGGTTTATTCCACTCAAAATGTATTCAGTTTAATATAGGATTCTAACCATGACCTTTGATTGAATAAAATTACTCTATGAATCTTGTTAGCTGTTTCTAACTTAACGTACTTTAGGAGTTGTTATTGTTGTTATAGGGTTTAACGCCATTTTTCAGCACAAGATAGGCTATACATGGCGGTCAGTATTAATGGTGGAGGAAGAACCCGGAAAAACCCCGAAAAGAACCACCGACCCACGAGAAGCTACCGGCAAGCTTTCTCACATATCCACATTGGCCGAGCCCTAGACTCGAACCCACGCAGACAGAGGTGAGATGGCAGTGATCCGTGACGGAGAGCGCTTTAGACCACTCGGCCACTCGGGGCCCCTTTACTATAAGAGTACGAATAACATACATTTTGAGCAACACTTTTGATATTATTAATGAACACTAAAGCATATCAGTGATAATATAGTTAAATAATAATTACTTTTTGTTTCAAAACATTGTACAAATGTCTGAATCACAACCTGCGAAATTCACACTTACAAAATTTGAAAATATAAAACTGGTTATTAGACAGTGCTCTCTTGCGTTTGGACCTAACTTTCCACTTTTTCATTGGTTTATTTGAATAAAGCTCAACTGAGCTCAATCAATTACTCAGTAAAGATATAAGCTATAAGGACAATCACACCCAAAATAAAAAATTAAGACATTGATGGAAACAAAGGGGATTAAAAGTGATGTGAAAGATGCTATTTGCTCAGAGAGTTCTAGGAGGCTGAGGTAGGGCCCAATATTCAGTGATGTCCAAAGAGTAGTAAAGAGTGAAGGGCGCTTGAGAATTTATTCTTAAACAAAAAAGAAAGTAACTTCTAAAGCAAATATCCTAAACGGCAAGCTATTAAACGACAAAACGAGAGCCTTACGTAAATTTGGACAAAAGATTTATGCTCTTACGATAGGGACGAAGTCAGAAATGCAAGTGGGAAAATATGTTAAACGAACAAAAGTCATGAATTGTTCAAAATCTATTGCAAAATAATTTCCACCTTACAGTTTATTGAAGGGCTATTCTTTTTATTGCTGTAGATCTTAAAATCTGATTCCTCAGTGAAGCATAAAACAGCCTCGTGTGAGCGGAAACATACGACCACGATATTCATCAGTATTTGTCCTAAGTATAATTCTGTATCATAGGGACGGAAATTCATTACTTGGTTGCAGATTCTGCGCCAGTGTACTCAGTTCATATTAGATAAGGAATACAACATAATGTTGATTTGATATAAAGTTTGTGAAACGAGTTCATTTTTATATACAAGGTGATGCTTGCAGCTAGTATCATATTGTAGCGTTCAACAAAGTTAATTTCGTGCAAAGAAAACAATGTTTCATAATATTGTTACGACATAACATGATGAATTTTGTGTTAATCAATGCTGATGTTTTGAGACATTTTCAAAGTTTGCAGCACAGTGCTTCAAACAAATTTTATTTTACTTACAAACAAAATTCAATTCAAATTAGATTACATTATGTAAGTTACACATGGGGTGTAAATAAGTAACATGGCGATTGGCATTACACAACTAGCTAATATGAAACGCGAAAACATTCGTTCCAAATGTTAAATGGAAATATCCTTTTTTATGAATGAAATATATTCAAACACCATTATTATATTCCGAAACCAGTTGCAATGTTGTTCATTATCAGTGGAAATATAACGTGAAAGAATCACGATTTTAATTAAACACTACTAACCTTTCTCGGCCTAAGGAATGCAACTGATCGAACTTGAGGAAATGCACTGAACTCGACCTCCTAATCACCAACAGTCTTCCGCCAGCCAAACAGCAACACGTCGCATAGGATACATCCATGATCCAAGAACTGGAATCCTTTCGACTAAATCATCGTGAGGAGTAGAGACAGGCAGAATGTCCGAGTGATGAAGGCAACGATAAGTGCAAAATGCTTGACTGACTACAGGCTGATTGTCCCCAAGCTCAATATCAAGATTCACAATGCAAAAAAGGGCAACAAAATGGCAACAAAAAGTGCCACCTCATAAATGAGTCGTTGTAGTTGCTTTTAATTCGGTTCTTTTCGGATGTGTTGCAAAAGGAGTGACGTCATGCATTCGACAACTTTAATAGCAACAACATTCACATATGGCAGATGAATTGATAAGAGAGGTAGGCCCGCATTTGTATTACAATTTATTTATATTTTGAATAAAGTAATCTAAAGTAATATCACATAAGGATCATTTACTGTATCCGACATAGCGTGGTGTTGGATTATTCTGTTTACAACGGTGACGTTATCAAACTTTTTGTCCCAGCTTTGGACTAAAATCGTTTGACCAACAGATGTCGCCGATCCACATTAGATTAATTCGTATGTGTATAATGACAGCATTTCTCAGTTTGAGGGACAAATTGCATGGCTTATAATGTGACGAATGGTCGATGTCAAGTTTTAAAGGTATGCAACGATGTTTTGGACCAATATCTTTCACGATTAATTATTATTAGGGTGACTGGCATATACAACGTTTTGCATGTAACAGAAGCATTGTGGATTTAAGACCTTATACATCCTGATTTATGTCGCTTGTTCGATGAAGAAATGATTCTTAAAGGAAATGTTTGTGAACTTAATATTATGCAATCGTTTCTAAGGAGTAATATGATTTTCTCGGGTTTTTTTGCGATGATTTAAATTCTTCATTTGATATAAAAACAATCATATGGATCTGCTTGTATGTTCGTGTCCGGGCCAAGGTGTGACTGGTAATTGTATTGGAATGAAGGTAGGTCAAAAATAACACGATAAGAAATTGCGATTTACACGTATCCCTCTATGGCGTTTAAGCCTACATTTTGCCACTCAAGTGCATCCATACTTGATCCCATTCCCAAACCCTGAAGCATGATCCTTTTAATGGATGTTGCTTGTATTTCAAGTCTGGCATTATAACTGAAACTATCGGACTTATCTCCCATTTCAAGAATTATTTCAAAGCATTACTCACAAATATACTTTTATTTGAATATGAAAAACCAATTTGAAAACAGCCAGATACGTTTGTCAGGTTGGTCGTGGACATCCAGTAGTGTACTAAAACTGTTGAGATAAATGAGAATGTAGGTGCATACCTATTTAGAACATACGAGTGCATGGATGGGTGCCGTTTATAGAGCAAAAAGAGTTGTTGCCATCTTTCATGGGCGCCAGCACACAGGGGTAGGGTAGGGTGGAGGAACTTGTTCCCCCTTCCGAATTTCACCTCTAAACATGTTTAGTCGTACATCCGTACCCCCCCCCCATAACAATACTGCCATCTTCCAAAGTTTGTGTTTATTCCTGGGGAAACTGTATAATAATAGCTATATCGAATTGCCATTTATTGTCTTACCTATGCCTAACAACTTCCAGAATCCTTTCTCGATTTAGCATAAATCGAAAGCTTCTTGTTGGCAAGTTACTGTCATTTCCAATGACTTTTTTAAAATCAAAACTGTATCCTTTGTTGTGCAAATCATATTTAGCCGCGTGCAAAAGTCATGACAGATGGATGTTTAATTGAATAGCATTCCTATAAGATCGATATTTTGGACGATTTAAAATATTAGTTAGATAGAATGAAGAACGAAAAATTTCGTTCATTTTGACAGACGCAGCATCGTTCAATTGATGTGCGTTGAAATTGTAATAAGCGAAGTTGAACTAATATCAGGGTTTAAAAGTCGATTATATTGCTTAAAAAGTATAAATCAAAGAACATTTTAAACACAGATAAACAGAACATTTTAGACAGAGAAAATCATTTTTCAACACAAAAGGTCCAATGCGCGTGATGTCGCATATTTTGATGCAGTACCCGTTAGAATGCAGTTGACTATCCATGTTTACGTGACCAAAAATGTCACTTTCAAAACTAAACATTATTTTGTTGCGATATTCATGTGAAAGAAGGTTTACTGGATGTATAAATCCCCATATTTACTGTAATGCATTTGTGACCGTTTGCAGTATTTGATTTGGAACAGTCGACTACAGAAGATGCAAACAAATTTCAGTTTGAGTCAGAATTGCCTCACATGTTTACCACGTAAATATGCAGTAGCTGGATAAACGTCTGTCAGTTTTGAGATCGGTTTATGTCCACATTCTTTTGTGAACAGAGCTGAGTTTATTTACTTATGTAAGTTCACATTTAAACCACGCTTGTGTATAGGGTGAATTCCATCTAACAGGTATAACGCCCCCACCACCCCCACCAACCCCACCCACACACCCACTGTCAACTGGGGAATACGTTTACTTGTGGATGTTGTTCTCTTGATGTTTCAGCTATTTTCATAGGGGTAAATTGTCCATATTCAGAAAGTCGAGACCATTTTCCCTCAATTCCTTTCGTGACTCAAATCGACAAATGTCCGCCAAAATGTTCATTGAAAACAAAATCATTCCATAAGGCGGGGTTAATAAAGTTTTCAGACGATCGCAACCAATCAGTAAAGAGAATACTGTACAGTACTTCCATAGGCTTATTTGGACCATTCAGAAGCGATACGTTAACAGGATATAACATTAAAAATTTTAAACTGTACACACTATAGGCAAAGTTTACCGACTATTTGATGACGAAAGCTTCATCTGTTATGATGACAGAGTTTAAATTTTCCGTCTAAATTCGTAACTAGTATGTATTCCAAAGGCTTTGTTATAACGTTCCAAAGTTAAATTGTTTAAATGTTTATAACGTTTTAGTTGTGTGGTATGCCAGAGTTTTGTCTAATTCATAACGTTTTTATCACCTGATGCTCCTCAACCAGATAAACAACGGCGGCCAGAACTATTAAAAAAAGCCTTAAGTCTTGGGCCTCTCAGATGTGAGATCGGACCCTTCTGTCTTCTAAGTTAGATGACAATTGTGGTTATTTAGAAGAAAAAAATCTAAATTATTTTCAAGTTCTTGAAAGATTAGTAAATTAATAACATGTGTCCTATGTATGCCCTTTATCCTTTTAAGATCGTCTACTTGCCTAAGTCCATAACTATGATTTAGTGCTTTCTTTGCTTTAACATACATACCGGCCGTGTGACAGAACTATCTCTTTGAAGGTCGTCTACAGCACATATCGTTTTATAGTTAAAATGTACCATTTTTAAATTTAGCAGATCTTTTTTTTTATAAAAAAATTATTGAGCGATACACGATAGTTTTACGTATTGTACCCATTCGTTATCGAAAACAGCCAAAACCAGCCAGATGAGTGCCGGACTGTTCCAGCAGTCGTTGTAACCAGTGCAGTGATGTGTGGCGTGGGTGGGTAATGGAATTAGGGCTAATATGCGTACACAATAAGTTTTAAATTACCTTTTTGTTTTGACCTGGCGAGCTGAGGCTAATGCTGGATGTTGGTTGAGGTGTTTTAAGTAATAAAGGGATCAAATGTGGTCCATTATGGCTTTCACGTCTTGGATTAAAATCTGCCTTCCTTTGGTGGAGGTGAGATTAAATGGAAAACATGTATTATGATTTTTTGTCTTCTGAAATTGTTACTGCGGTCTTCACTATGTTTTAAGTTAAATTTTAATGAATGATAATTGATGTTATTGACAATAATTGATATGTACATTGTTTATGGAAGCCTTTGTTGCAATGACATACGTGTTCCGACAGTAATCATACCAATAATGATTACTTTATGTGGGTTCATCAAAATGGACAAGTACATGAATAATTTGAAAAACAAACGAATACAGATATAACGTTTCTAGGTTATAGCGTTCTAAACCTACTATACCTTCCTCCCTGTTTAAAATTATCATAGATTGATGTTGCATTTCATGGATTACACTTTTGTTAGATCTCATCGATTTCAGATGTTAATGAAGACAACTCATTTTCTCCAGAAATTCACACTTATTTGACCGAGTTTACGGTTTAATGTGTTTTTGACAAAGGGTTTAGTGCAAATAGTCTGACTGACAATAGATGATAAATAAACTTTTACTTGCATTGCTGATTCGTTTCCACATTAAACGTGAAAACAGTGACATATAACGTTTCTCACAGTCTTCTTCTCCGGCCGGTATCTCTCTCCGTCTGTTTTTCTCACACCATTGGGAGCATAAATCTGATAGTTAAAGAAATGTACATGCATGCATGCATACATACATATACTTTGCTTGCTTCATTTGTCAGACTGAGGAGATATATGGAAGATTTATTCAGTAGAATAGCTCTCAAAACGTGCGCAAAGATTTGAAAATATTGATATGACAGTCCCTTGACAACTTGATAGATGGGGAATGTTTTTAAAAATTGCGAGGTAAAATTGATGTGATGAATGCAAATTCTATCTAATTTTCATAAAACGTATTACTGTTCAAAATATGATTTTGAACTGTGATATGATCCGATATTTTATTCCTTCTTAACCTCTTGGTAAAATTTAAAGTTAGGTCACGTGTATGCGAACTGGTTTCTGCAGCATTGCTTCCAGAAAGCTACTTAATAAGTATTTTATCCATTTAGCAAGATAGATTTGAGGACTGTCCCCTTCAACAGGGACATGGAATAAGTTTCCTAAACCGTAAAGAGCCAGAACAGTAGACAGGCCGACGTTCCTTGCATTCTTCTGTTTCTTCCATTTCTTCTTTCACTTTCTTCGATGCTAAATATATCGAAACAAAATCTATTTTTTTAAGCTAATATGAACTTAAAGATATCACACTTGATTAACTAAGAATGAGTTTTAATGTCATTCAACTGCATTATAAAAAGAGACTCCGATCTTAAAATAAAATTCATTATAGCAATAGAAACGAAGAAACAAAAACACAACGAAATTAATACCATTGTTAATCGGGGGATTAAAACGTATATACAATATATCTTAGAACAGGAAACGCTACATAGTCTTTAATAATTAACAAGCAGACAAACAAAACAAGACGCTCATGTCTATATTGTGCCTGATTCTCGAATAAAACGTTACAGAGCCAAATGAAAAATATTGTTTCTTGTGCTGTAGATGATAATTTAAAAATGGACGTTGAATGGGATTTATATATGAGATTTTTAATGTGCCAGAATAATTGTAAGCGGACTTGTTGATCAAGTTTTCTAGAGATTAGGTTTTATGAGATTGTACTCTCCACCCCGCAGGTATTTCCTGTTGGTTGGCTTTCCCTATAGTTCTTACTTATTTGAGGTCTGAGTCATCAGCAATGACGTTCGCTCCTAAGGTCATTTGAAATTGTCCATGTTTTTTTCTCTTGCCCCCTTTTGCTGTTTCGTTCATTTCATTTCTTACACACACACACACACACACACACAGACTTTCAGTTTACAGATATAAATTATTATTGTTTTATATTTAATTTGTTAATTATTTTTAATTTATTTCTGAGTAAATTTTATGATTATGCACGAATTGCAATTAATTTCAACTGCATATTTAATTTTTCAATAAATAGGCGTTTTAAAGTCATGAACTCATGTAACCATATTTTATCTATAAAGTTCAGTCCATAATATTATTCCTGTGCTACGTTTCCGCTTCGTCTTCGTCTTCGGCTTGTATTGCTTTTGTGTTTCCGGTTGTGTTTTCGTATGATATTTCTTGTGTATCCATTTATCTGTTTTATCTTGGTTTTATCTCCTAATCAGTCTGTCCATTTGTTAGTTCTTTTCTGTTCCATGGTTGACCCTTTTTCTCTTCTGTGTTTATTTTATTTCCTGGTTATTGTGGCAGTTATCTGGTTGGAGATTTTGTTTACCCCCAATTGTGCTATTTCTTTTCTTTTTGTGTTTCTTTTCTTTTAAATGTCTTTGCTTTCACTTTTGGTGCATTTTCTTGTTTTGGTTCTTAATATTTCTCCTGGATTAAAATCTCACCTTGATTTTTCTATTATTTCCCCGAATATGATTCTTCAGTAACTTGCAGAATTTCTTCTCTTTTTGTGTTGTTCCTTCGGGTAGTTTCCTTTTTTGGCGCGTCTGCTTGGTTTTGTGATGGAATATGTGCGATATTTTCTTTCTCCAGCTGGTTTGAGTGTCACCGGTAGTGTCCTTTGAGTCCGCACGTATTGCATTTACTATCGTAGATGCATCATCGGCACCATGTTTTTGTAATAAACCAACATGTAAATAAGTTTTTGATGCACTTTCTTGGGGTATCTGCGGTATTCATCATTTAAACAATATCACATTATTTCAAAACAAAAATCATGTTTAGTCAGTCGTATCATCGGCTATTATGCATATTGGTTGAAAATGAGTACTTGAAGATAATATATATTTCGGCAATGGGCATGATATAAATTGTAGTATACATGAAAATAGGTGTCAAAATGGAAAAGAAAACTGTTCTATGTTCCATCGTTGCTTCACTTTCTCAAAAGCTATTCACAATAAAAATGAAATAAATATTTAAGGATGGACATCTTATATGTTGACAAGTTTCATCTGGATCTAATATTTATATGATATTTACTAAGGAAAACAAAATATCCTCTACGTAGATAGCACGTTTGAAATGAGAAGATAGCAGTCGAAAGGAAAGAGCACGCGGGCCTAAATAAACTTTATCTTTGCTGATGTCTATCTCTTTTGAATTTTTATTGAACATCAAAGCCAGAAATGTAAAATGATTTTCGCAAAAGACTTTGGATATCTGTGTTATGATCCCTTAGGTTATGAATTTGTGAATATACTGAAAGTTAGTGCTTTTTAATAATCCAGTGGAAAGCTCTGGCCAATGTAAATTTACAGTAATTTTTGAAGTTTGATATATGAAAATGTATTCCAATTTACAATTCCTCTAAGATATATTTACACGTCTTCAGTAAAATTTAGTATCCTTGTAAATCATTGGACAATCTAGAAAAGGAAATCAAAATTTGAATTTTCACATTTATCATTATTAAGCATTTTATATAAACAATATTGGTTAACATTCAAATATGGCGATGCTATATTTTTTTCTCGATAAAAGCAGGATAAATTAAGTATTAATTTAGTCTGTTTCGTCACTATCAATCATCCTGTTTACTTTATTTTCACAATGTGTAAGCTCCCCCCACCAATATACGTATAAAAAGACCGCTTATCCAACATGCGACCTCACCAACTGCCGATCAGGAGCCCAGATTTCAGGTACTTCTTTTAGAGCCTCTTAACCTCCCATACAGGTAAATATTGTTATTGGACATATTGATTTGCGTTAATTATTCAGCTTCATAATGTCCTCATTTTCGTATACTTTAGAAACAAATGCATAATTTTCCAATGAAACAATCTCAACGGTTAAGCCTATCAAATTCCTTGCCATCCATGTGGAGAGAAAAGACTGACTCCACAGTTTTATTAATTTCATGTATGGCGTAAATTTCGATTATTTTCATTTTGTAAGCATACTGCATTTCACAACAGATAGAAGATTATGTTGTCTTAAGCATATATTAATCGTAATAAATCGTTTATATTTGGTGTACATTTATTAAGCTAAATAGTACAAAATAAAGGACAAAAGTGCTTAGCTTATAACGTGATTTCAAAAATGTTTGCAAATGTATTTGTTTGACTTTCAATACTGTGTTGTTTTCTTTTATCATTAAACTGTACTATTTTGAGCTGTAATTAATACCCCCTTTCTAAGGAAACCTTTCCCAAAAGTACATATCATAAGAGAAAAGAGCGAGGATAAAACTTATTTAGGCCGGAACATAAAAATATATACATTGCGCAATCTCTTTTCTTAAACACCTATGCAATTCAACAATGGATATAAGGTTTTGATATAAGAGTTGCGTCTAAAAAGATTCCAAACAGCAGATATAATAAACTGGATTTTAATAATAGCAAAATAAAGACGCAGTCTTCCTTTTATAAAACAAGACTATTAATAAAATTACACAGGTATCTTGATGCTATAAATTGTGATATGTTTTAATGATTTTATCACACTAATTGCTGTCTTTTGTTGTGAATTTTCCTTTTCGGGTAGACGAAGATGAAGGCTGTGCTAGTTCTTTTCGCATGTATGTTTGCTGCCGTCTTCGCCAACCACATAGGTGGTGGTTTCGGTGGATTTGGCGGTTATGGTGGATATGGGGGTTATGGCGGCTATGGTGGCTATGGTGGATACGGCGGCTATGGTGGATACGGCGGTTACGGGAATTTTGGAGGACTTGGTGGTTGGGGTGGATTCGGTTACCCGAAACGACATGTACCGTAAGAACTAGTATCCTTTTCTTGATATTTTAGTTATTTTTACAGAACTACCATACTGTGCGTGTTCAGCATTACGTAGTCCACTACGATGTCTGAGATGCTTCATGTCTTTAGAGTTATAATTCATAATGATCGAACAGTCTCTTTTCCAGGACCGTATTTTAAATATATCGATGATGTGCTGATATTACCAAACCAACCAGACCATATTGACTTTATTCTATTTTGTATTTTACAGGTATTAAGAAAAGATATAAATAAAGAGTAGCCACAAACGAAGGAATAGCGCGCTTTGCTGGAATTATTCTTGTAGTTGTGATTTTCCCTAGCATGCAAATAAATTTGCTTGGCTGATAAGAAATGAAAGAGCTGTTTTATTCATGAATTAAATTCCATTTACGCACAACAAAACAAATCTGAATTGTACAAGAAATGATTTAATACATGCATTATAAAATATATAGGATACATGAGTATATGCATTCCTGTCTCTCTCTCTCTCTCCCTTTTCTACCAAACATGCCACTATTCATTATTACTAATGTTCTGCAACATCAAACTCATAACTGAACTAACATCAATACTTAATCGGTGCTAGGCTGTTCGTAGCATTACAGTATATTCTGGACTGATCCCAGCTCAAGTAGAATTGTGCTATTCTCATTCCAGCGCAAGTAAAATCTGTGCTAGGCTGATCTCAGCATTCGAGTATATTCTGGGCTGATCCCAGCATTAAAGTATAATCTGGGCTGATCCCAGCTTCCATAGGCTGTGCTAGACTGATCTGAGGTAAAGTAAAATCTGTGCCATGCTGAAAAATTCAATGTAGTGCTTACAACTGCGCCTGTAAGCTTCCATGGAACATGGAGAAAGAACACTTTTTTAAAGACCAAAAATGGACAATTTTATTACTCCCAGTCGTTAATGTCGGTAGTTCCGGGTCTTGTAATAGAATTTACTCTGCATAAGGTGAGAGCTGTATGAATCTGTGCACCTTCTTGAATTTGTTGGCGGTGATTCTGATGCACTGTATCCATGAATGGCAAGGTTTCTGCCTCGTATATTGCGACTGTCACTGAAGTGATGGAAGTTGTCTTCCCCTAGAGCTGCATTGTTGTCCGTGAAGAAATATCTGGCGGCAATGATTCTGCATGCTCTAAAGAATAGCTTGTCGGATTGGTTCGTTTTTCCCCTATTCCTAGAGTCAATCAAAGATAACGTAGCCAGAGTATTTTGCAATGCCACCACAATCCTCGACAATCGGGTCACTGTCGAAATATAAGGATGTGCTGAAGGCACTTGCGGTTGCACATGGGCGAAATTGTCTGTTCCAAGAGCTGTTTCATTATCATTAACAATGTTGCTGCTACATTCCCTGAACAAAGGAATTGATGAGAGTTTGTTAATTCCAGGCTGAAATGAATGCATTGAACAGAAAGTTCTTGTTCAAGTTTGGCAGAGACCAATTCTCCGGTAATGTCACGTTATAGTTGGTCGTTGATGGCAAGCAAGAGGGTCGGCTCGACTGTTACGGCTACAAATCAGGAAGATGAGCAGAAAGTCTGTTTGCACAATATGGAAAACCGCCACATTCAAATCCAGCACAAATCCATAAGAAAAGTTTGATGCGGAGACTCTAAATCCATTGTTTGTATCTTAGAAAAACCAGATAAATCAATGAGCGCATGGTACTCTATATGATCATGAATGTTACGTAAGATTATCTAATTTTGTTGGCTCTGAATTTTGCTACCAATGCCAGCCAGTATGAATAGTTATGCTCATGCCTCCCCCCCACATGTGATCCTCAAACAAGCCCCGTGAACACGGCAAGTAAGAGGCTAAGAACAGTCTCTTGCATAAAACCCTGTCTGCCTCTCAGTTTCAAGGTACATGTACAACACCCATATCCAAGTGTTAGCCACTGACTAAGCCTTATAATTTGACATTACATCATCTTGCCACACCACCAATTCCTCACTCAATGGTCATTATCAGACAAAGCCCATTGCAACACTGACAACGTGTACCTACAATAACTCAAGATCATCAAGTTGTGCATAAACTAAAATTTAATAAATTATCATTTATGCAAAGTTCAAACACTGCTATTTGGATGTCGAAAGGAAATTTCCTTCTCCTTAAACAGATAGAATTGACCAGAAATTATTAAAGACCTATATGTTCAAACGAGTGTTCAACGTTTAACAGATCTACATAGACCTGTCGTGTCATAATTGGCAGAGACTCTCGAATATTGTTCTGGTAGATCAAAATTCTACTTAAGCATACCGGGCCAGCCGATTAAATCCATCTGTCATTCAAGTCAAATCAAAGCAAACTGTAACATAATTCATCGGCAGATCACATGCTACTCTGCACCTAGTTCCATAAATAAATTTAAGGGAACAATGTGAACCCTATATGTATTATACATTGGGAAATACCTGGTAAAATTGGTGAATATTGAATGTTTAAATTGTTTGTCTCCTAAAAGTTATCGAAGAAGTTATCGACAAATTTGTAATTAGATTCTAAATTTGCTTTAGGGTCTACCAAATGTTTAACTACACAATCTACGATAATATTATGACAGACAACGAAATTCCCCATGCTGAAAGAGATGTATCAACATTCTTCTTCATCATAGCTTTCTCTTAAAATCACGATAATTATGGCCATGTGGAAAGTATAAAAATATGGGCCATCAATCCAAATATGGTGTTATCATTTTGCATATAAATCATGTTATGCAGTCATGATATATGCGTTTTAGGAATAAAAATAAGCGAAATAATTGGGGACCTTTCTAAGGATGATGACAGAACAGTGGGCAATGCATCTTTAAAGACATACAAATAAAACAGAAGAGGAAGAACCGTCGCCAAAACTTCCATTTTTGCAAAACGTTTCCAGTTCGTTGGTCATCCTAACGCAAATGATGAAAATTTTCATAAAAGTCTTAGAAAGTGAGAAAGAAAATCAAACTTCAAGCAAAATAGGATGTTGACGGATATACACCCTACGAATACCTAGATCCCGATCAAAGAAAAGAAAATGACAACAAATTTTAAAGATGAATAAAATCGTTTATCTAAGTGGAATCAGGCATTGGATTACATGAAGGAGAGCATAAATTAAAAAATGTTGTACACTTAAAAAACATCTAAAGTAAAAAGATAAACCAACATCCTTAAAAACTATACTTGTATTTTGTGAATGATTGCCGCAAAATTCAAATTTGTTTTGCAAATGATAGTTGATCTGATAATACAATTGAAATAGTTATCAACATTTCAGAAACTTAAACTGCAATTGAGTTTTAAAATTGACTCATGACGTAACACATGGCCATAAAATAGCGATTTCATGCTAGAATGGGAGCTAGACAAAGTCAGGTGGTCCATATATGATAGCCAAATTTATATTTTCTAAAATATAAAGATAAGCTTTAATCACATTTTTCTATAATACCGTTTTGGATTTTGCATGCGGATCATGTGAAAAATGAGAATATAACAACAGTCCGTCACCTTTCATTGGTACCTTGCATGTCTACAACGGTTAGGTATTAATTACATCTAAATTTGATGTTTCTACTACAATGTCAAAAGAACTACACGTCAACTCTAATATGTGATATAATAAATTACTGTGAAATAAACATTTAATTTTGTTCCTAAGTAAATGAGTGTATGTTTCTCAAAATCCGTATATATCCCCATATTTATTCAATTCAAAAGACTTCAAAAACTGCCAGAGAAACTGAGAAATTGTTTATTTATTGACAGAAGGCATGTTTTTAAAATCATCTAAATCATACAAATTTCAAACGTATTTTCGTATGCGCCCCTCCTTATCGAAAAGAAAAATGAAGATAAAACTTGTTTCTAGTTCACTCCTTCTGCCATATGGGCCACATAATTCAAGTACAAAGAATCCAAAGAGTGCCTTTATCTCCCTCTTGTTTAAAAAAGGAAGTACTTGAGATGAGGGTAGTTAAATATAGATCATCATAGAAACAACAAAACAATAAAAATACCTTGACATACTAGTTGACTAACCGGGTCTGAAAGATAACGACTGAATGTAGAAATAATGATTACAGTGTGTATTGCTACGAAGGTCGAATGATCAGCATTAAAACAGTTAAAATACACGATGTGTTAATATTATTATCAGGTATTTAATTAAATGATGTTTACAAAATAATGGATTCCTACCAAACCTTTTATGCAAGTTCAGTTCAGTAGACACGCCCACAATGTAGGTATACGGGTTGGGAGTTGGGTGGTGCGTGCTGGGTTAGCTAGATAGCTGCTGGTCAGTGACAAGTAATCAATGTAGAGAGTGAATGACTTTACTTGGTTAGTGTCTTATCATCCTTTGTTTAAGTGGGTTTTTTTTTTTATTTTTATACTATTACCAAGTTAATGTTGTACTGAATTCACAGGCCATTACGGCGGAACGTAGATTCAGCTAGATTTATACTATACACTTCAACAGGAGGTAATAAACTGATCCTATCAAGTGGATGTCATATTGTGTTACTTTGTCTACTCGCATATTCTTAAGCTGTGCAGGTGAATTGCTGACCATAATGTTAGCTGTTTTGTTGATGTTTTGGATCAGCGTTCTGCTGTCTTAGTTCAGCCAGCATGAATAGGATGCTCAGTAGCCAAACAATTGGTCAACGAGGGAACTGCTTACAAAAGTTCTTGAGATTAATGTTATTGTGCCTGATTTGTTAAAGAAAGCTTAATTGATTCAAATGTACGCAGACAATCTGTAAAAAGTCAAGATTACGTCCAGACAAAGCTTTGTAGGCCCAAACAGATTTGGATCCGCCAGGCTACACACAATATTCCCAATCCAGCTGCCAAGATAAACTGTGGAACTGCTGCTAGTTTGTAGTGGCTGAGAGGGTTTAAATCAGTTGCCGATAACGTCATTACCCACCGACACACCACAAAACCTATACGTGGTATTGTCTAAGCATTTCGGCCTGTCCGAATTCAGCGACTACTCGGAAAACTACCTCACTTGTATTCGTCTTCGCGTATGTTATCGAGAACTAATCAAGTTAGCGTGCAGCTACGAGCATTATTTATCACTTGTTAAACCCCTTTGGTCAGTGGAGCACCTAGCACCGAATGTAATATTCAACAACAACAAAACCACTATGTACATGAAAGGGATACCGTTTTATTGGAAACGGTGTCCTACCTTTAAGCAGTAAACAGATAGAAAACCCAGTCAAGTAAAACTAACACTAGGGACATGTTTGTAAGGGAGAGCAGTCGCACTATCTCGCATCAGCTATATCGGCCATGGAAACCAGGACGAATAGCAGCAGTTCTACTCATGTACATATTTTCCCCTAAAATGGCATGCCTATATCTTCCTTGATGGACATTGAACACGTCAGCCTATAACTGCTGAAGGAGATTTGTGCAGGTAAATACATAAATTTATCGTCAGTAATAATGTCGCACGATATATAGTTTTTCTTCATTTCTATATGATAAATGCTAGAAAAAAATTTGAAAACGTCGAAAGAAGATGCTATACTCAGCATCGTTTGGTAAAGGTGATGAAATATATTTGTTTTACTGAATTATACTGTTACTATGAGTGCTATATAGATATCCAGGCTTTATTTATAAAGCAAAATTTAATTTTATATTGTAGCATAACCTATTGTTTTGCTGTAACGAATTTTGTAAATGTTGTTTGTTTCTTCCATAAGTTCTTATAATGTCATTTTTTGAAAGAGTAACGCATAAAATCTCTCCTACCCGCTAATGCTGACTCTGGAAAGGATTCCTTTAAAAAGCGCTGAAGTTGAAGGGGCCACCTTCCCACGGAGGAGGAAAGTCAGCAGTCTTTCATGAAAATATGGCCTTCGGTTGAAGTGCAGTTATTCCAATTTCTGTACTAACATGTTGCCAGTCATGATAACACTTATTTCCACCCAGCTTATATGTGACGTGATCTAGCTTTCACCTTATATTTTTTGTTACTTACTGCTAGAGTTACGTTTAACAGAAGTAATGGATTTTATATCTTCATGAACGTCGTATCATTTCAAAGTTTTTTCGTTTAGGAGGTAATATAATAAAATATTGTGAGGTAACATTTCGGTAGATCCCACAAAAGCATACTTGATTTATGCAAAATCCGGTATTTTATGTCATAAATAAAATCATAAATTGGATTTTCTTTGCTCAGAGGTTATGAACCTTATTGAGTACTGCAATGTGCTACTGAAAGGAGCTCCAGGTATATAATACTGAGCTCGAGTCAGAAATATAATGTCAAATGAACATTCCAGTTGGACTTATTGCATATAATGCATAGACGGAATGTAATGGCACGACACCTGCTTTAAAGTTAAGAGTAAGCTTTGTTGTCGGTTGAATACCATGTTTCAGACACCGGTGATGTAGATATACCCCTGAATTTGGCGGTAATTTGGTAAAGGGCACATGAAGCTTATTTTTTGTTTTAATGCCTTGGTGAACACTCCGAATCCTGGCCAAAGCAACCTTTGATCATCTTAGAATTGTGATGCTAGTGGTGGAAAGGTTGACCACTTTTAACAATTCTTCAAAAATTAGTTTCTGTGCGCTTAGAATAGAAATGTTTGCTACTTGAGCCTTACAAAGAGTTGTAATGAAAGATAATACTGTTTTCTCTCCATTAATGATCAGAAAAACGCACTGTTTCTGCTCTTTAATTTGCAAGTTATGACTGCTTTAATTAAGAAATAATTGTATTGCTCCCAGGCACTTTTCCAGCCTATATTATAGACATATTGGGAAATGGATAATTACTTACATATATTACGTCCAGTTCGTTTTCAGCAAAGTGATAGTTTTCTAAATTAATTGTGTTGTTGTATTAATATTAAACTTAAAGGAGCAAAATGAGGCAAATGATAGGTTCTCACACAAAAATGTTGTGGGAATCAATTTTGTAATTTTGAAAGTTTGCAAGAGCGCGTTGTATCTATATTATATTACCACAGAGACAGTGTTGTCTTGATTTATGAAGCCAATCGTCTGACTGTCTGATATTGCTTTAATACCATCAACAACAATGGCTACCATCTTAAATCAAAACTGCATACATCAACAAGGAAACAAACAAGGTAGAATTGATTGCTGAAATTATTTTTGTTTATAAATGATGAAGAATGCTGTTTTAGCTAAAGAGAAGGAAATGTTAAGACAGCGATAAATGCAAGAATGCAATCGAGACAAGAAAAATATTTTGTGACGATTTTGACGTAACACCGCAAATCTATTGCTGTAGTAAGTTTAAAGAACAATTATCACAAGGCAGTTAATAGTAGAATTACACTGTTAGGTATAAGTAAGTTGCTGATCTATAACTTTAACTGCCACAATCTACTCACCAACTCCCCCCCCCCCCCAAAAAAAAATAGCATTAAATGAAACTTGAAATGAAAGATGCAAGATCATTTTATGTTTATAAAAAGAGATATAAGTTCTAAAATAGTATGAAAGAAAATCTAGACAGTTTTAGGAAACATACGAATATAAAGATCTTTAGAATCATCAAATGAATACGAAGGTAACATGACTTTTAAAGCATGATTGATGTCGCCTAAATGGTGTTCAAATCCAATAAGTAAGTGACCTTGGAAATAAATTATATACGTTTAGAACTGATAAAATTGGAAATACAGTAGACATGGGAAAACACTAACCTTTAAATAATCTGCAACGAATGTCTATTTAATCAAACAGGAAGTGGTGAAGAGAATGATTTAATTAGATCATGCCATCAGGAGATATACGATATTACGTTACATAAGGTTGCATTAAAATTTTTCTATAGGAAGGTTGCTCAATCAGCATGAAATGCAACGTATGTTTATTGCCTTTCTTCTATTAATTTTTTGGAAGAACGTATTCTGTTATTTGCACTGGGTATGCGTCTTAGGTTTATCTACTTGTTTAATCTTTGTGGGGCATTATCCGATTCACTTCCCGTTCCATGTAATCTATTCTCATAGACACTTTTGATCAGGTTATTAAAATTTGGTGCCAGTAAAACAGTTATTAACATAAATAGTACTAATTTAAATGAATCTGTGTGTGTTTCTTGTTTCAATAGATAAATTGAAATCAATACGCATGAAAAAAGAGGAAATAAAAATATATAAACTACAAACTTTGATTGTCTTTGCACTACTAGCTTGTATCTTTATCGTTTAGGAAGCGTATTCCATGTCGTTGATTCAATGGGATTGACGGAAAATCGCTACATTAAGTTCGTTTAATTTAATTTTATACAGCAATGTTGTTGGGTTCAAAATGTTGAAGTAAAGTATTAATTGCTTCTAACTAACAATATCATCCTATGTTTAGATAAGGCGGCTTTCTTAATTTATGTGCTATACCTTTCACACTAATATAGGCTATTTAAATTTTAACGTACCGAAATGAACATTCCTGATCAGTACAAAGACCAAAATTCGTTTGTAAAATTCATACATTCAATGTATATGTTTGCATATATCGGTGACTTGTAGATTTTATTTGGAATACAAGATCACTTGAGTGGCTTTTGCAACAGCTCTATATCTGTCATTGTTGGTATTGACTAATAATGTCATTATCTTCAACTTGTTGATAGCTGATATATAGTTTCTAATACACATGTGAATTGGTTCGATAATTGTGTGGATATCATGGTGTTTGGATTAGAGGGCGACTTGGGTGTACGTTTAGGAAGAGGCTTCGTCACTATTCCTTAATAAGCAAGAATATCTGCGATTAACAAATACATCTTATTCCTACAAGGAAACCTTTTTTTCTCCAAGTAACACAGAACTTGGTGATTTTGGTATTTTCTTGAAAATCATAACAGGTGGACAATTGGGTCGTGATGAGCGCTTTTACTGTATTTTCCTCTCTGTCGATTTGCGTATATCTCATTGCAGAAGCCACTCACCTATGGAGAGTGTCATTTTTCCTTTGCTTATCGGTTTGCAATATATATGCTCAAAGTTATGGGTATCATTTTCTAATTGTCTGATGACAACGGAATGAGGTACTGGGTACCTTGGGTACCGTGAGATAAACGATATAAATTGTCTTTGAGACTAGGTCTTCCATTTTTGTTCCGGAACGGGATAGTGATAATCCTCTGGCGTATGTATTTTACCTATAATTAATCTTATGTGTATCCTTTTAGAGCTTGTTTTGTTTTTATTGACATTGTACTATTTACGCCTTTGGAGTTTTTCATCCAATAGCTCATTTTTGTCCCATGCGACTGACAAAATTATTTATCATTTTAAAATGCATAGAACTGAATTATGTGAACTTATTTTGCTCCCCAATATAGTCGTCAGATGGTCTAGTTTTCGTTCACTTCTACAGTGCACGAAAGAACTACCACGTTTCTAAGAGGCATCTGTCATGTACAGAAAATGGACACCATCTGGGCCTCCACGCTATATCTTTGCAGAATCACATTATCTATCATGATATTACCAAAACGTTTTAGCTATTTATTTTGTGGCCCCTTAAGCCAATTTGGGTTCTAATTCCAGCTTTGGTATTCATTTTTTTATATAGTATTATTCTGGGAGATGAGAAATACGTGCATCTAATATTCACCGTTTTAGCAGACAATAGCATAATGTTTAACAAAATTGAGGTTCGCACTATCCTCTTTAAACGATATATGGAAGCAATAAAATAGGCTTTGATCCACCGATATATTATGTTACAGCAAACATAGATTTGAAGGTTTATCATGCACCGGAGGGTTATGATTTGTAGGATAATTATGCGGCAATATGCTTTAATCTGCTGGCTAACAATGCAAAATCTGTAGCACGTTGGGACATTCGAATATCATCAAATATGCTAGCAAAGCCGATTAATATCAGGATAGGAAATTGTCCTTGCGATAATGTTCTCGAAAACCAGTCACATCCAGCCCAGAAATTATTTCATTTTCAATGCAAATTGTTTTACAATATGCTGCATAATTTTAAAAATACTTATTGAAAACTAGAGGCTCGGGACACAATGATGACTACCAAAACAACGTGAATGTGAGGGAGAGAGTGAGAGAGTGAAAGGGAACGTATCTGGAATGTAATCAATATTATGGAAAAACGACCCTTGTATTTCCAATCAGTCAATCAAATTTATTAGGATACTAGATAATAATGCGATCATATCAATACTACAACTTAAGTCGTCTTCGAGTCTGAATAAAACAAACGATGGGTTTATCGAAGACTCATTTGAAGACACACTTAATTATGAATTATATCATTGTAACATCAAAACGTTAAAGTTTATTTAAAATCATAAGAAGTATTGTATCAATTTGGACTTTTGGGCATTAAGGATTATTTGGCATTTAATTCACAATACGGTCAGTGTCTTCTGAATGTTAGCTTTCTTTCTAGGGAAATAGATTATTTGTTGATTTTGATAAACTTGTTGGTTTCACGTCTTTCTGTTACATAGTTTAGGACCTAGTATCGTAAAATGGAAAAATGGGTATTATCCCTTCTCAACTGCCTGACGAATATAAGTTTGGGAAAATATTTCTTTATTAATGGACGCCTAAATTCAGCTCGCAAAAGGACAATCTAAACCAAAACATATGTAAAGATATGGAAGTATAATATAGTATTGAAATGTAAAAGAAAATACGTGAATACACATATTTTAATGCAAATTGTATAGTCCTCTATACTAAATAGTGTTAGGCTTTATATTACGGGAATGTGTGAATTAAATAAATAAATGAAGTACAATGGTATTATGAACATATTCGATACATTTATGGTTTGCAAAGATAACATGATGATGCATACACAGTCGAACAAAGGTATCGTCATCATAGGTTGCTCAGTTTCAAGGGACCATGCGAATAGCGCCCTTGGAGTGTCGTCTGTCTCTGAGGTTTTGGCATCGTCTACTGTGGCTGTACAGGCCTATACGCGAGTGACAGACCCTATTGCAGTTGTTGCAGACGTAGTGGGAAGTCCGAGTTGCTGTGGTTGCTACCGCGCTCTTCTTTTATTTCACATTTCTCTGCCACCAGCTGACCTCTCCTCACATCAGCGTCTGCTATGGTCTTGCGGACAGTCAGCCTCCAGGTGCCTCGGTCCTCGGCCTGCACTTCGCAGCCGTCAGGTGAAATGACGCATGCCTTCATGTCCCTCTTGCATACATCCTTGAAACGGAGTGAGGGGCGGCCTACTCTTCTGGTGCCAGTGGCCAGCTGTCTATATAGGATTTCCTTTGGCAGCCTCCCATCCTCCATGCGTCAGACATGTCCGAGCCATCGAAGGCGGCGTTTGCTCCACATGGGGTACATGCTGAGGATACTTGCACGCTGAAGGATCTCACTGTGTGGTATGCGGTCTTGCCAGCTGATTTTCAGGATGCGTTTTAGGCACCGTACGTGAAAAGAGTTGAGTCAGTGCTCTTGCCTCATGTTGGTACTCTAGGTCTCACTTCCATATAGGAGGGTGCTGAGAACGCAGGCTTGGTAGACTTGGATCTTTGTGTGCTCTGTCAGTGCGTTGTTTCCCCACACACTCTTCGTCAGTCGTGCTACACCTCCTGTCCCGCTCCACACTGACCTAGAGATTGTTGCTGATGGTTGACACCAGGTAAGTAAAGTTGTTGTCTACTTCCAGGAGGACACCATCGACTTTGATTGAAGGGGCAATGGTTGTATCTTGCACGCTGTCGTTTGTCTTTTTCAGGCTGCTGGTGAGCCCAAACTGCTTGCAGGCATCAGCGAAACGGTCGCACAGTATCTGGAGGGAATCCTCGGTGTGAGTCACAAGAGCTGCGTCATGTATAAAAAGCATCTTCCTGATGAGCACCTACCATACATCGGCCTTCGAGCGCAGTCGTGTCAGGTTGAACAATCTACTGTCGGACCTGGTGTGCAGATATACGCCATCAGAGGACGAATCGAAGGGTAGGACAGGAGCAGGGAGCAGAAGATCCTGAAAAGGGTCGGCGCCAGCACGCATCTGTTCTTTACACCACTATTGATGGGGAAGGAGTTTGAGGAAGTCACACAGGACGGTTCACTTCATATCGGCAAGGAAAGAAATGATCATGCTGCAAAGTTTTATGGGGCAGCCGATCTTACCGAGAAGTTCAAATAGGCCCTTCCTGCTGATCAGGTCGAAGGCCTTGGTGAGGTCGATGTACATCACGTAGAGTTGCTGACCTTGTTCTCTGCTCTTCTCTTGGAGTTGTCGGAGGTAGAAGATCATATCTGTTGTCGATCTGCCTGCTCTGAAGCCGCACTGGGATTCCATGTACACACGGTC
Organism: Sinohyriopsis cumingii; assembly: GCA_028554795.2. Lineage (NCBI taxonomy): Eukaryota > Metazoa > Mollusca > Bivalvia > Unionida > Unionidae > Sinohyriopsis > Sinohyriopsis cumingii. The sequence goes on from CM068829.1 coordinate 144,594,797, forward strand.
CTCCAGCAGCTGAAGCCTGTTGAGGATAATGCGTTTCACTTTGCCAGCGATGCTCAGGAGCGAGATCATTCTGCAATTGTTACAGTCACTGCGCTCGCCCTTGTTTTTGTAAAGGGTCACAATGGTGGCGTCGCGCACGTCTTGGGGACTGATCCTTCAACCCAGCAGAGGCAGAGTAGCTCATACAGCGGCTGAAGCAATGTTGGTTTCCTACTTTTGATGGCTTCAGGCGGAATGCCTTTGTTACCTGGTGATTTGTCGTTTGGGAGGGAGTCGATTGCTTTTCTGAGCTCCACTAAGGTGGGCACTTTGTCGAGCTCCTCCATGGTTGGCAGTGTCTCCATGCTGCTAAGGGCCGCATTGGTGACTACCATTTCTCGGGAGTATAGTTCTGAGTAGTTTAAAAAAAATTATTACCACTTATTCATTTTTCATAGCACTAGATGCCAATCTGTTAAAATTAAAAATATGATGTTTGCATTAGATTGACATGTAAACCTCACATGCTTCCATTTATTAGACACAGATAAATCTTTATCAGCCTTGAAAGAGAGGTGCTTAGAGTCATTTTATTGGGCCTCATGTTGTTAAACAGGGCAATAATGTGGGGTGGGGGGAGCGCCTGGTTTTACCTAATAATGTACCTTTACATCAAGAGTTCATCTGAAACATTTTTCGGTAGGAAATATAATAGAGTATAAAACTAAATGCAAATATTATGTTGCAAACAACAGTACAAATACTGGAGTTTATAAAATTACTATGCAATGACTGGATCTCAACCCATATAGTAATCTATGATTTGTAATCTCCCCTGCCCTCCCCTTCGTATCCACGCCACTAGAATTCTTCTCTGGCTAAAAACAAACAGGTAGTTGTCCAGTATCTATACCTACCATTAATTTGTTTACATTTTTCTATATTGATGACCTTAGACACTAAGTATGCACTATGCTGGTTTGGGTGATATTCTAAATACGCTAAATGATTCTAATCAACTTTTACGTAATGCCGACAGATGATAAGAATGAATGTTACAATTAAAAATATGTTTCCCATGTTCATCATACATTATAGATGTTGATAAATTAATAAATGCAGTGCTATTCATAGTTTCTGTCATCTTAAAAAATACAAAATTTATATAATCTATTATTTAGATGTACACGCATGAAATATCTACTATGAGCATTGTGTAATAAGTGTACCTAATTAAACAACTCACTATTTACATCAATGTATGGTGCGAAGATAATATTTTTTAATGCATAACATTTTCTTAATTATAAATTTTGTTCTTGAACCAAATATTAACAAGTATTTTTTTAAAACATGTATATTTTAGATATTTTAATTCCCTTTTCTCGGTATATGATTGATAGTTGTAATTTGGGTTGGAGACTATACAAGTTGGCTTTACTTCATATGTACTTCAGAGTCTTTATCCATTGTCTCTAGTGATCTCAGAGACATTGTTGAAAGTTTACGTCCCAAGTGTATGACTTTTATTTTCAGTGATGATCCCAGGCTGTTATTGAGTCTGTGTATTGTTGAATGCACGCTTGCCTCTTAGTTTCTGGAATAGTTCACATTTTTAGGTAATGAAACACTGATTGATCTGTTAACCGCCTCACATTTCTGTGTGTTTGTGTTCAGTCGCAGTCTTTCTACAACATGACATGAGAGTTTCATTTTTAGAACTTCTAGCAGGATATTCTTATCATTTTCTGTCATGTTGAGATGAGTCACTTGACAAGGGCCCAGGTATGCTGATCGCATCCACCAGCTGTTAATACTTCCTCCCCCACAGACCTTTGAATAATACCGGCATTTTGAGGAGTCCCCTGAATAACAGCGCAGAGTGGCATCCAGTACTTGGGGAAGTTGACATTTAATTTTTGTAACATCACCACTATTGTCCTCCATCATTTGCTTGAAGATCAAACCGCAACGTGCTTTAATGTCTTGGCTGACAATTTTCTGTTTGAGCCTTTTTCCTTCTCTTGTTCTTATTCCTGGAAACATGTTTTCATTAAATATTGCAGAATTACACCGTTTGAACTGTAAACGACCCAAATGGATGGGATCTGACAATCTTTCTACTTTCCACATTGGATGCAGAATGGTGTAAGCATTTTGGAAGCCAGCAGCAGCCTTTGCATCTCCGTCTGTTGTTGCATGTCTAATGAGAATCTCTTGCAGCACAAACTTGTTTCCCATTTCTCTTGCCATTTCATACCTTGAATGTAGTGAAACTAGTGACAGATTTGCTGTGCAGTCAACATGGCCTCCTGGACATTACACATCAAAACCTTTCCCCTTCAGCCATGCTCCAGTCCAACACAGCTTGTTTTCTACTGTAGTCCCCACAGTGTATTTCTTCTCTGTAACAGTTTCGCAGGCAATTCCAACAGCTTGTGATGAACTTTGACCAGGTTTCTTTTCATGACCAAAGCTAATGGCATTGTATCTTGCATCAAAAGCAACATTTATTTGCTCAGGATGCTGAACACCACGCATGACATTAACCTGTCTGACTAGTTTCAGCTTGTCTGTCATGTCCATTTCATTGAGCTCCACAGTTGCTTTGCCTACAAGGTTGGAGATCCTTTGCATAGATGTTCTGCTAGGTGGCGGAGTTTTGCTTTGGATGATGGTCGTAGAATTTTTGCAGACCCATTTGTGCCATTACAGTCTAGTGCCTGAACTGACTTGAGACCCCCATTTGTCGGCTTTGTCACTGCTATGAGAGAGAACTTGTCTGCATCCATTCTTCTGGTCACTGGAACAGATGCAGCACTGGAACTTGGTAGAGTATCATCAGTCAGATACATGACTCCTTTGTTATGTGGAATATATCCAGGTTAAAAAAAAGTTGTCTTCCTCTTCTTGTACCCTTTCATGGTTTCAGTTACAATAACTGCATGTAAAATACAAGAATTATCTTCTCTCTCTCCCTTATATAACTAGGAGAAGGCATGCTAGCTTGGTTTCAGAGTACTTCACCAACTCTTCAATACTACTGGAAGCCTAACATCTGAAGACTCCTCCTCTTCATGGGTGGAAATGATGTCATGTTCTTGGTTAGATCTAGCTTGCGTATTTAGATGCTACCAGGTTTCAGGTTTTACCTTTGATTGACAAGCTCTGGTTTAATTGCTTCACACCTGATAAGGAAAACCACTGATGTTTATGACAAAGGAATGGAGAGACTTTGCCATACAACAAAATTTGTCAACTTCAGATTTTACATTTTCATTAAAATTTAAGTTAAATTTAAATTTTCATATAAAAATATGTATCATTTTTTAAAATTGAATTTTCTAAGAACGTTAAACAGTCAAGTTTAATTTCTAGTAATTTCCGTATTGGTATTAAAACAAAAAACTAATTACAGTTTATTTGAAGTGTTTATCTTGATTAGCAAAATCACAATTAAACTTTGAAGTTTTGTGCATTTTTGAAATTCGGCCATTTGGAATTGGCTTGTGCCTGTGTTACAGTGGTGTCAGCTAAAAGCCTCTATCTGTCCTATTCATGGATGAAATTCCTTAAAACTTTGCAGCACTATTTAAGAGACATTGATTTGATCAAGGATGCAAGTTTTGTCCATGGAGGTGAAATTGTCTAACCCTGTCAGGAATCGGGTCACAATTAATACTTCCAGTTCAGTACCCACGAATGTAGTTCTAGTCTATTTTTAGAACATTTTTCCCTCTCTCATTTTGGTGGTGATAGAAGACTTTTATTTATGCTTTTTTTCGGTAGGGATTTAAAGGTAATTGTTTATTCTTGAGAATATGAACTCAGGGTGTTGTTTTCTGTGTGTATTTCGGCGACAGTGCAGACTGAGTGATAAGGCCTTGGTGATGATTCTTAAGTGAAATCTGTGTTCTGTTTACATGTTGCTCTGTTGACAATCCAGCATCTCAATAAAGAGCAGGTCAACCTTTGACGAGAACTTCACCGTGAAGTCATCTTTGAAGGTATTTTAGATTAACACATGATTTGTATTGATTGTCACACAGGTCAGTAATGAGAAACAAATGTAGAGAACATATAGTAAAATTAATTGTGTTCTATGTCCACCTATAATGTTGTAATTTGGGTTGGACACTTTTCAAGTAGGCTTTACTTCAGATGTGTACCAATAAAGCTGTAATTTGGGTTGGAGACTTTTCAAGTTGGCTTTACTTCAGATGTGCACCTATAAAGCTGTAATTTGGGTTGGAGACTATACAAGTTGGCTTTACTTCAGATGTGCACCTGTAAAGAAGCTGGTGGCTCTTATGCTACAGTCTGTAGTGTTGAAGTCTACAGCTCCTTATAGAAATAAACTTATCACTCCGGTTTCTGATAGTTGAATAAATTTTTATAAAATCTGTCCTTGTTCCACAATATTACACCAGCACACGTATTTTCCAGAAAATAACAGAATTATCCTTTTGAATCCAAGTAATTTGAAATAACTCCAAACGGCACAACATGCAACAGTTTAACAGCCCAACTTCTACTGAGATTAGTTCTCCAAAACATGGGTTATATGGGTTTTCTAAAACGTAAACAAGGTTCACGTGATCATGTTCTGGAAGTTTACAGAAGAAAATACTTGTTACAGATCACGTTGACCCTGACGAAAACCAATCATGTTTACTCTAAGAAATAAAAAAATAATAAATTGTTTATACCTTAAAGACAAGGTCCCATCATGACCTTGGAAACAACCAATCATTTTAAAATAAAATAGAACTTGTTTGCGAAGGTTGCTACAAATTCTGAAGCAAGGTCGGGATTTAGATCAACACCTGGTGTTTATAAACTAACAGTCAAAGTCAAACTATTTTCTAAAAAATATATCAACTCTAGTGAATAAATTTACATTACAAGATCATGTAATGAAAAATAAAAACAAATAAAACTGACAAACAATTAAATTGAAATAAATATATATTAAATCAGATATAATTAAATCAAATATACATAACACATATGTATCCTTTGTTATCAATGCTGAAACGACATTATTCTAAATTATGTTAACTTCTGATCAAGGAAAAATACTTCGTTGGCCTCGTCTACTGCTACAAGGTGATTTGAAATTATCCGACCCTCCAGACGCTATGCTTGCTGGTTCATAATAATTTCGATAGTATGACTATATCTTTAAATATCTAGTTGATAGGTCCTACCTTCGCTTCGGACTAAAATGGATACCATTCTATGAAGAACAACATCACGTGGTCTTGAAGAAAATTTGAAGTCGAAATCGTCTTTATTATCTGAACCTAATGTTATAGAGTCAACTTTGTTTCATTTTCTGAAAAACAAAAACATGACTGCATTATACACTTTGACATAAAACATTATATTTCTCAATTACAAAACATGTTAGAAGTTATGTAAAAATGCTTTCATTGACTCCGTTCCACCCGTTCTATAACGTTACTGTTGACAGGCGAGATAAGCAAGAATACTTTCGTTAAATCTTCATATTTGCATTCGCACAAATCAGTTACTTCTCCTTTGCTTAAAGGTTCTGCTGAAACATCGAAGCGATTTTTAGTACCAGTAAACAACTCCGCTGTTTCAGTTTTATCTTCCTCGGAGTACCGTCAAAGCAAATAATAGAATCTTGGCAAATCGAAAATTAACTTTCAGTGAGCCGAGTTCCTTTCTGAATGGGAAGGCAACATTTCAGCTATGCAACTTTGTTTCAGGTGTTTTATCCCAATGTCCTGCAGGCCCGGCCCTAGGATGTGCGGGGCCCAAGGCAACAAGCGGGGCCCAAAGCAGCATGTGAGGTCCCGGGCAGCAAGCGATGAGCACGGGGCCCCAAGCAAAAAAATGCATTGCGGAGTTGATTTCCTAAAAGCGCGGGGCCCAAGGCGGTTGCCTCGTTCCAGAGCATCTGAACATTTCCAACACATTATTTCACTCAAAAAGAGATAGGGCAGAACGAAATATCGTTACTCTCTACAATTTCATCGTACTATTAAAATCTCATTTCCAAAATAAAACGATGATTAATAAATTCTTTATACCAGTGCTGTCCAACCACATGCGGTCCGCGGGTTGATTTTAAATGGCCCGCCAGAGCTCGAGCAGCTATATAGCCGTTGCTTTTCAGATTTCTGCTGCGGCCCTAGGCTTCAAGAAAAACATTTTTCAGTAGCCCATGGTGTCAAAAAGTTGGACAGCACTGCTTTATACCATGATTGATGAAAAAAGTAGGACCAGCACAGTTCCTTAGTCATGAGATCAGCGTAGACGAAATGTCATATTCCTGCACACATATGACGCCTGAATAGTTTGTTTTACCATGTTTGTAAGCGAAGCCACGTGGTCTTAGCGTACTGAGCAAAATTTTAAGATCGATATGTCTGCTGTTCATGCTTTTTCAACGATGTAATTGTTTATTTATAAATGAGAACCATCTCATTGTCTACATTTTGATATATAGAAAAAACACAGATCATATACACTTCGCGATGAAATTAAATAAATAGTTTAAAACGTACAATGAAGATACGTCATGCAAACAAAGAGTCATGTGAGAAACCGGATATTCATCATATGAAGTTGGACGGTTAGTAACGAGAATCTGATCTCATGCCATCAATATACACATAGAGTTGTACTTCACGATTATAACGCAATATGTAGCATGAAAACCAGTCTACCCTAATTAATAATCTGCGGAAGGCGAGATTTTAATAGCGAGTTCTGTCTTAAACGTTTTCCTCCTCTCCTGACATCAAAATCACGTCCCATGGAAAAGAAAGTGCATACGAAAGCATATATATGAGACTAGTGTTAGTATGTAATATCAATCCTTAAACGATATGAGAACATTTATACAATAACAATATGCAATGTAGTGTTTTACGATGCTTTCCGTAAGCTTTCAAAACTAATGCAAGAAGAAATAAAATCCAAAATGTTCAGATTAAGAGAGAGAGAGAGAGAGAGAGAGAGAGAGAGAGGGAGAGAGAGAGAGAGAGAAACCATTTGAATTCAGCATATATAGCGTGTTCTGTAGCTAGCAGAATTAAAGTCAAAGTTCGAGATCAGTACCATATTAAAGACAAGTATAAACTCCAGCTCATAGTGAAAGCAATGTGGTCATAAATAAAATAATTTGATGCAATTGCCCATTTATAACTTGGCCGTGGGACATGGACCATTAATGTCAGCAACAAGCAAACACACTATATAAATAGATCAAAATATGTTGGAAATACCATACCACTATAATTATTTTAAATCTCTATTATCTCCAGAGAAATGAAGTCCTGATGAAAATAATTTATCTTTGTTACAAAAGAAATATATAAATTACTACAGTGGTATTAAAGCCAATTATACCAAAGTTCATTAGAACAGTCAAAGAACAATATGCACTTTAATGTTTGTTTTAATAACGATACGTTGTTTAACGTACATGTTAAACTAACGTCAACCAAGAGACAAACGGTAGGAAACGTTTTTTTTATTTTTATACAAAGATTTTTTAAGCTAAACGTTTTAAAGAACAATTTTAAAAATAAGTGCAAATGAAAATAAATGATTGAAGTGTCATGGAGTTCTGTCCTTTACAGAGATAATAAGCATTGACGATAACGTAATGTTGCTGAAATTAAAAAGTAACTAAATCAAAATTAACAGACTCTTTTGCTGTGGACCTAGATTATTGGAGTTATCTAATTGGCTAATATAACATATAAATACGGTAATATAATGAGTTTATTCTTGACTGATAATGATTATATTTGCTTTCATGCAGAGACACAACAGTCAATTATCAAATTCTGTGGCACAATAATGACATATTTGGTTCACCACAATTAAATGGGATAATTCCTGGACTTTTTAGAAATGACAGTGGTGTTGCTTAAGATCAAATCTGATACCTTTTCCAGACTGACGAAGAGAAAAAGAAAGTATGTAAAGGAATTAACATGGTGTGAAAGAACAAATGTACAAAATTCGAAATGTACCAATGTTGTTGTTATGAACAGAAAGAAAATTACCAGGAAAAGATGTTACACGGATCATCGAGTTATGAGAATTGTAGAATATAAATGGAATAGAAAGATAATCATGTATGTATGACAACATGTAGTTATGTTAGGGTTGGCAATATTAATACATTTTCTTACGTATACGTAAGTATTTTATGGTCAAAGAGGTTTGTTAAAGTTTATTTCCTTCATTTTGTTTCGTTTATCCTAGTTGTTAGTTCTGAATGTTTACCTCAGAGTCGGACACGAAGTAAATAAACATTTTGTGAGTATCAACATATTTCTCGTTCTATCACTTCTGAAAACTTTCTAAAGTTTTATTCTAAATCTGAAATCCCATGGAAGACACGTGCAAATAGCACAAACTGCATAATCTCTGTAATTGTTCTTAATCGTAATTTTCTCAACTAATGTTCCATGACACGGTGTTCAATCCTGTTTTTGTCCTAGCCAAATCAATTAAGCACATAGCCTTCTGTCAGAAAAATTGTATAAAGAGAAGACAGGCCAACCAGTCCTAACACTAACCTCTTAATGCTGGGCGCAGCTGTTAGTACCATATTTATAAGTCTTTGGTATAACTAGACAGGGGATCGAACCCGTGACCTCAGAAGCGAACGCTCTAACCACTTAGGCCCCATGAGCGGCCAGAGAGAGAGAGAGAGAGAGAGAGAATTTCAGGAAAATGTATGTTTCATGCAGGAGTAAGTACATTGTTGCATTTTGATTATGGACTCAACCCTAGGACATGCTGATCACACAATCACTTAAAGGATTAAATGAAAGGTATGTGTAAGCATTAATTAGGAGAGCAGCAGAGGGGGCGAATCGGACATTTTGTCCAATCGTTATTTTGCTTAATTATTACTTTCTGCACTCAACGATCTAGTGTCGTCAGCGCCTGGTAAAAAAAAAAACGACGTCGTCGTTGGGGGATCGTCCAAACGTCATTTGGTTTAATTAACACCTTCTGCGCGTCGATCCCCAGCGTCGTCAGCGTCCGGTAAGCACGTCGACGACCGCGTCGATGTCATTGCCCCCTCTGCTGCTTACAATGAAAATTATTTACAACTAACCGAATATTTGGTCAAGTCCGATACGATATCGTGTCCGAGGATCATGTAAATTTATCGTTACGAATCCATGTGGGGTCGACTGAGCATGACTAAAAAAGTTTCGAAAAACATTAAAGTCCATGTCACCGCCGCACCATGTCTGCCAAATATTTCGTAGCGTGTGTGAATCAACGCCGTTGAACACAGCAAGAATATTACAGTTGTCTCTAATTACTTTTGGAATCTGAGTGTATCGTTGAGTGACATATATCACGTCAGTGTTTTTATGCCTGCCTCTGGAAAATATCCTAGCTGGGTTTTTTTGATTGTCTAACATAACATCATCGTACACGACTAGATTGTTAACGTCGCCATCAATATCATCAATACCCGGTGCATCATTGATATCCGTAATAAACTCAATAACATTTTTTTTAGCGATCGCTGATGCATTCTCGTTGAAATCTTTCAACACCTCGTAGCATCGTTGATCATCTACGCTAGGAGCAACCAAATACAACTTATCCCACTTCATCCATCTCATTATTAAATTGAGTAACAATTGCGTCTTGCCGGATCCAGATGGTCCGATGATAATCATCCGGATCGAGTTTGGTAACGCTGCAACATGCTTAACTGGTTCTCTTGTTTTAGTCGCCGAAAAATCAATTATATTCATATCTCTATACATAAATTATGGATCTATATTGTGTGAAGTGTAGAGTACGTACTGGCACAAATGATATGACAACCGCTACAACAAGAAATAACAGATCGGCCCTTACTGGCAAGTGTGTACAATGCGGTACAAAGAAATTTAGATTTATTTCTATTAGACCCGGAGATGTTTTAAAAAAAAGCGAGGAGGTGACATCGCAGCCAAATTGGCAAAACTCCCCGGAACACCGTGGGCAAAGTATCCAGGAGAAAAACACCTCCCAGGATATAACTACTGTGGCCCCGGAACACGATTAGATATTAGACTCGATGATCAAAATCAGCCCAAACCCGGTGAGTATCCAATAAACGCTATCGATAAGGCGTGTCATGCTCATGATGTTGCTTACAAAAGTAGCGATCTGCAACAGCGTCATATCGCGGATGTAAAATTAATTCACGCATTAAATGCTATTCCTGATAAATCCGTCAAAGAAAAATTGGCCTCATGGTTGGTAAAATCGGCTATGAAAGGTAAATTAATGATTGGAAGCGGAGCTTCTGGTGCTGGTAATTGAAAACGATAGCGTTTATAATAACAACATGGAATCCATCTATTATTCTCCGAGAGGATACTGGAAGGGGAAGGCCGCAATTGGTAAGCTTGCAAGCGCTGCAAAGGTAACAAAGACCACTGCGGCTAATTGGTTATCCAAACAGGCTATATGGCAAATCTATCTACCACCGCCTAAACAAATCAACTTCTCGCGCTTTGATGTCAGCGTACCTAATGAAGTTCATCAGGCTGATATACTATTTTTGCCGCATGACAACGGTTACAAATACGCGCTAACCGTAGTTGATGTTGCGAGTCGATACAAACAAGCGGAGCCGTTAAAAACAAAGTCGGCAAATGAAGTAGCCGCTGCGTTTGAAAGAATTTATCGAAGAGGCCCTCTGCGCTGGCCAAATCTATTACAAGTTGATCCCGGTAGTGAATTTCGCGGCGCTGTTTTATCAACGCTGAAACATCATAGCGTCGCGATACGACGAGGTCATACTGCGCTACATCGTGATCAGGCAATTGTTGAACGATTCAATCGGACTCTCGCTGAACGGTTATTTGGATATCAATACGCGAAGGAATTCATCCAAGAAAAACGATCTCGTGAATGGGTTAAAAGGTTGCCAGGTGTAATTGCAGCGTTAAATAACGAGATTACCCGAGCAATCAACATGAAGCCCAGCGACGCGATTAAATACGAGTATATACCCGGAAAATCAAAAATAAATAGCGTTTCCAAGCCGATTCTTGGCGATGTCACTGTTAGATATCTATATGAACCAGGAGAGCTTGAAGGCGGTAAAAAAAGGGCTACCGATCCTATTTGGAGTGTTACCACACATAACATATCAACGATAACACGATCAACTGGTAGACCACCGATCTACAGACTGGATTCAACTGCTCCTCAGCGCGGATTTACACGCGAGCAACTACAAGTGATACCTAACGATACTCAATTGTCCCCACGTGGTCTTAACTAGCGCCGTTGCGTCTATTGCACTCAAGACAGGTCAACCTCACATTGTTTTTGACATGACCGAGACTGTTATCGATCCTATCCACGGTAAATTGGCGAGTGTCTTTATCCGAATAACGCCAACTCATTATACAATTGCAACTCGCGCAGTGATTATTCTGTTGTTGTCGTAGCGAGATTATTAATTCGGCATCAATATCAAAACGCCGCTGTTTTTTTTTATCCTGTTGGCGATAACCCGAGAGTTTTCTATCAATGACGCTTGCATCGATGGTGACTTTGTCGCCGGCTTCGTCAGTGACTCCGTCACTGACTCCGTCAACAACAATTCTTCGAAGCTGATTTATCCTCCGTACTCGGGACACCGCAAGATAGACTAGATTGGACCATTCGATGCGATTATCAACTATCCAAACAATTGTGTCCGTGATGGTTAGTCCCTGCGAGGAATGTATTGTTGTTGCGTATCCTAGCGTCCACGGGGATTTATCAGCACGTAACGCGTCCTCGACGACGCTGATATCAACGAGCACAATATCATTCAGCACGAGAATTTGTTTTTCTGTCCGGCCTGGAATTTCAACTTCAATGTTCTGCCGCCGTGTGTCCGCGGGTCTATAACATAACGGCACTGGACGCGTTGGAAACTTTTCCTTATGCAACGTAAACAACTTCCGCTGAAGTGTGTCTCTGACTATCTTTCTACTCGCTACAATCAAATCGTTTGGTCTCCATGTTTCCCAGAATTCATTCAACGGCGTTTCCGGAATTACCTCGCGGATTATTTCACACTGAATTCTATCTGGCTGTAATCTGATTAATTTTTTAACCCCGCGCAGTTGTTCATCAAGTGCCCGGTAATCAGTATCGGTTTCTTCATAATAGTCCACAAAACCCCTTAACCAATCATGTGGACCCTCGCCGACAAATGGTGGTGGTTGGCCATGGTCGCCACACATGATTACCGCTTTATTCGCGCGCAGCAACCACTCAAGAAACATTTGTAAAGTATCTAACGAAACAGTACATATCTCATCCCAGATGATAATGTCGGGAATAAATTTTTCACCCATTCGATCAGGAGTCCACTCACCGCCGCTGTATCGAAAAAAGCTGTGATAAGTAACGGCGTCAACATTTCGTTGTTTTATCTCTCGCGCTAGTCTATGGGTCGGTGTAAGCACGATTATACTTGCCCGCGTTCGAAATAATTCAATTGCCCGAGTCGTCTTTCCTGACCCGCCACAACCGCTTAAATAAACCGTCTTGTGTCTACAAATTGGATCAGAACACGGTGGTGCATTAGACCATTCTGATAATTTATCACCGCGTAAGTAGTTGTTCTCAACGGTGACATCTGCTGACGGGGAATAATCGCGTCGTATTTCATTTTTAATTCTCCATGTACCCCAACTCTCGTCCGGACTAGTAAACTCGGCTACGTTTCCCTTATACGCTACGTCAATATAAAACGAATCAACGGCTACTCTAACCGCGGTATCGGGGAATCTATTTATCATCGAGAATAAATTGATAGCGGCATAACCCAGCATAGACGCCCTCAAATGTGGATACGCCGGGCTGTCTCCATCGCTGTAGGTAACAACTGTACCCAACCTCGTTCCATTGGACAAGAAAGCTGTTTTGCAGTTCACGTATCTATTTTTTGCCACTGCGTCCTTGATTACGAAATCATATTCTGCGTCATCTATAATCAGCCGTGAGCAATATCGTTTGTAGTCGCAGTTTTTTCCACCTTGTGTGAACTTACCAATTATTCTTCTACCGAGATCTTTTGCCTCGCGGTTTCGTTGGTTAAATATCCTCCTGGACCATTCGATGATATATTCCTCGTCGGCATCAATGTTTTTTCTGGACTCGTCAATTATGCTATCTAGACGCTCCGGTTCTGGTAACCAGACTTCAGTCTGCGCCCGGTATGATATAATCGCGTCACTGACAATCAACGAAACTAGCATGCTACAATCAATCATATACCGTAGCAGCGCTATTGGCAGCCACTTCTTTTCAGCCATGTGTCTACCGATCCAAATATAGCAACAGCGATGGAGTCCTGCCGCGAATTCAAATGATACTATGCGAGCGAATCCGGTTAAATCAAAATCAGGCAGTGGTCCATTAATAGCAACACGAGTCATTTCATGACTGGGGTGTCCAAATCGTTTGAAATACTCAGCGGCGGATCCATACCCGAGAAAACTCGCTGGATAACAGGCAACCATATCAACCGAGATCATAGCGTCGCGGTTGTATTCAGTGTTCCATAGTCCACCGTGATAGTATTCCAAACAACTGGATTGTACATCCGGCAGAAATTCCTTGCGCGTTGGTCTCCACGCATTTTTCCTTGCTGCAACATGAGCTACAACCGATGGAATCGTAAAACAATTTGTTAGCAGTTGTTCATCATGCTCTTCAAATTCTATGGCGGTTTTTTTCATCCTGTTGTGAAATGCTTCAGTGCGATATAATTCGCCGTTTGGTCTTACAAACTGATCAAAGGTATCCGCATCGTTTTCAGCGCTGCGAAGTAACCACACTGATACAGGGTCGTTTTTACACAAGTAGGCAATAGCATCAAATAGTTTCCTCTCCGCGAGAAAACCATCCTTGGAGAATTGTTCTCCCAGGAATTCTTCGGGGATATACTTTACTGTTCTATCCCGTGGAAATATTGTGATCGCGGGCGTCCATGCGTGTTCGTTATGATCAATAATTTTGATTGGGACTCCCTTCGATTTATACTTCGATTCGTATAATACTTCACCGGTTATCGTTGTAACGGTTATTGGAAATCTCAGCGATGTTTCTAATCTCGCTATGTCGCTGATGGTTGCTCCACGCTCTTTTACGGTTAGTTCCCACTGGTTGATTTTGCTACGTCGTAAATCAGTCAATTTGTTTCCTCGACATGCATTTGTAAAATGCTCTATTATTCGTTCTGCTACACAATTTATCCCAGTTGACTGTTTCATCGGTTTCAGTTTTCCGATATCAGGTTTCTTATTTAACGGGTATATTCCATAAACAACTGCTGTTTCAGGATACGCTCGTTCATAGTATGGTCTATCAATTCCGGTTAACAACCCCGGCTTGGAGTCGCGGCTGACAGTGACTGTTTTCTTGTCGCTGAGAACTGGTTCAAATTTATCACGTATGATCCAATCGCCTGATTCCATCCGGACAATGAATTTTACTCTGAAGAAATACCTTTTACCGTCAAGTTGTGATATTATCATTGCTGCGCGGTTGTCGTTCATGGTAGCATCAACAACACCATCAATTCGAAATGTTGACCAACTATGAGATGCACCATCACGTTTGAATTCATTGATACAATCGCGTATTTTATTCAACAGGGTTTTATCGTTTATTAACGCTTTTGGTGTGTCCTTGAGGACTCTATCGAGATTGAACTTAATATTTTTCCAGGGCTTAATTGCTGCCAATCTCTCGAACTCATCCATATAATTAAAACAAGTATTTAAATGAAAGAATATAGTATAATGAATCACTGCAAATGGTTGATGATTGGGTCGACAACCCCGTGCAATAAATCATGTAGAGGTGAATTCTGCGGGTACCATTTACAAAGCGTTCGTAATGGTTCTCTTGGCCCCCTCCCGTGCTTGGTTTGCCACGTCGGTGTAAGAGGAAAATCGCAGTTGTGTATCAATTGTGGCGGAAAGCGATACAGGGAACTAAAACGCTATTATGACAAACGAATAAAAAACGCCGTCATTGACCCCACCGCTGACTTCGTCATCAAAACCCCCCAAGACTACGTTGAAAGATTCATAATTAAACCAAATAATAAATTAGACAAGTAGTATTATTATATAAATGAACCAAGAGTTCAGACCTCACCCCTTGCTCGTCAATTACGAGGCATCTCGCGACGGTATTGTTAGAAACCGCAAACTGAAGAAGCCGGTTGGTACCGTAAGTAATCAGGGGTATCTGATGTTTGGTGCCGGAAAGAAGAAGTACCATGTTCATAGGGCGGTATTTGAGGTATTCAACGGATTAATCGAAAATGGACTTGTGATTGATCATATTAATAATAATAAGACTGATAATTCTCTTATAAACTTGCAAGCTGTCTCGCAGAGTCAAAATACCAAAAAAGGCCAAACCGGTAAATACCCAAAGAAAGCAAAACCCGTAAAGTCATTTGATACAACAACTCACGAGGAAAAAATATTTCAGTCGATGAATGAAGCCAGTAGATACTTTGACATTTGTATCGCCTCAATACGAAAAGTAGCAGAACGAGTATATCAAACAGCAATCTCAAAAAAGACCGGGCATAGAATTCGATTTTCATATATAGATACGAAGTCACCGGCGCCTATGGCGCTGACGAAGTCGCCATGACAATAAATTGTCCATTCCGGAAGAAAACAAAGTATTCAGTATTGTTGAACACCTCGGGATTGATACACGGGGTTTCATTTTTTTTTATTTAAAAACAAGATGTTCTATAAGAATAATGAATATCGAAGACATCAATAATATATTAGCCGAGATTTCAAAATTAAAAAATCAAGGAATTGAATTATCTGATGGTCTCGACAGTGAAAAAATATTATCCGATTATGAGATTATTAACGAACAGTCGAAACGGGGGCGTTTTACCCTGGCCCGCGAGTACTTTTTTATAAAACGATTACAACATACGATCAATGAAAACTTGTACCACAATGACGCAAATGCATTCATTGGACTATTTACTGCCGTTGAAATAATACGAAAAAAACTCGGACGTGTTTATGAACGACGCCGGGAGATTTCTAGTAAGATCAAAAATATTAGAAGGATTATAGACGAAAACTCCGTGGAACCCCCGATGGTACACTCGGCGGAAAATTAGAAAATTGCGGATCAATTTACAATAATGGTAGGTCAATCACTTACTACTCGGCTAGCCAGAGAGCGACTAGCAGCGCTTAGAAAGTTTATACCGTTACGAGACAGAGTGAGAGAGAAACTTCAAACGCGACAACAAATGCAAACTGATTTTGCTGTTGGAAGTGAACAGTTATTTGCCCCGGTAACTAAAGCGACTAAGGATGTTACGGCGGTAACTGTACCCGTTCTTGGTGCGCTTGAAAAGATAGCGGCAGAGACAAAACAAACAAAAAGGTCTTTAGAAACACTCCCTGCAAAAATAGCGGCTGCTACAACACGGAGGCCACCACCACTCGCTATAACCGAACCACAAGAACCTTATGTTACAATGGCCGACGAAGAAGAACTAGGTGCTACTGCGAAAGAACCAGAAGAAGAAATACCCGAAGAAACACCAGAAGAAGAAATACCGGAAGAAAAAGAAGGGAATATACCCCGTATTGTACTCAAGAAGAGCACAATAGATCAAATTAGAGGCTTCAGCAACAGGGAAGAATTAATTAATTTTGCTGCCAACAATTTTGCTAAGAGCATACGAGATAAGAAGCATATCAATAGCGGTTACGAGAAAAATATAAAGTCGTTAAAGGACTGGGCAAGAATAGTGTATTTAGCAAGTAAACATAAAGATGCATTACCACATCGTAGTAAATCCGATTACGACGCATTCCACAAGGAAGTTAAGAGTATAACACCAAAAAAAGGAAAAGGATACTCTGTTGGTAAAGAATCCTACGGCGTTACCTGTCCTGGTAGTGTTCTCAGTGATATATCACGGCTGGAAGTACTAATCGGAGGAAAACGAGCCGGAAATAACTCTACGGAAATAATCAATGAGGCCGCTGATATTTGCAAGCGTTTATTTGCAGGCGGTATTATGGACATTAATGCATATCGAACGCTCATAGACGAGCTCGTGGATGATTAATTGGAAAACTGGTGTTTTTAATAAGGATGATCATACACTACAACCATGATAAACCAGTACTCGTCTACGTGGTAAACTCGCGATTGCCTGTTTACCGCGCGTACTATGGAGATGGTCTCGGTAGCACCATTGCGGGGTTATTTACAAGAATGGCTCCAAAAGTAGCGCCGTTAGCCAAACAATTAGGAATGAAGGCTATTGATGTTATTCGTGATAAGGGAATTAGTGCTATTGGAGATGTTGCCGGAAAGGCGCTTTCAGCCGCGCGAGACAAACTAATGTCGTTGGTGAAATCCAGGAGAAAAAAACAGAAACCACCGGTAATGCCATCAACGACAGTGATGCCTGCAAATGTCAGTAAAGTAATAAATAACGCCGTGGAAGAAAAACTAGAGTCGTTGGCGGCGACTCAGTCGTTGGCGACGACTCCGTCGTTGGCGACTTCGCCATCCGCCGATGCGGCAACCAACGCGCTCATGAACGCGATAGCGGGGAGTGGTTTAAATTCAAAGAATTTACGACGAAAAAATCGCAATTGAAAACATCAACATGATAAATAATAAAATGTTTGCGCGTACCGCTGACCCCGCGTTTGATATGGACGCCCCAGTGCGCAGGGATGATTCTGTCCGTGATTATCAATATTATTCTTATTATGCAGCGCAACCCGACCTACGATCGCGAATTGAACTTCAGGTCCAAGATACCAGTAAATACTTTCTGCCGTGTGAAGCGTTTATCGAAATTGAGGGAGAACTCGTGACAAATGCCGCCGATAATGCACCATACGCAGATGACCATCGTGTTCGAGTTGGCTTCGTCAACAACGGTATCATGGCATTATTTGAGAGCGCCAGATATCTTATTGACGGGCGAGAAATTGAATCAATAGAACGCGAGGTTGATGTTGCAACGACGATAATTGGGTTGGCGAGATACTCGGATGATTATACAAGATCGGCGGGCCCATCTATAATGTTCGCAAAGGACACCACTAATAACGCTGACCATTTTCAGTACATCAACGTGCTGGTGGAAGGAGATACCGCAACTAACCCACAGGCTGAAGCAGCCAATCCAGACCGCAGAGCAAGACCAGGCGCTAATTTCACTGTTATAAAAAGCACCAACAATGATTACAATCTAGGATTCGCAGCACGAGTAGGAATGTTGCAAGGACCACGCCGACAGTTTTCATGCGCGATTCCACTCCATCACATATTTGGATTCTGCAGAAATGTCAGAAAAGTTGTCTATGGGGCTAAGCATACAATCGCGCTGACGCGAAGGGGCGATGATAACAATGCAATATGGCGTGCTGCTGGCGTCGCTGCCGGTAAGGTTGTTTTAACTAAAATGGCATTGTGGATGCCGGTGTTGACTCCATCAGTTACCACGGAAGCACGATTGTTAGCATTTATGGAACAGGGAGGGAAATCGTTGTTGAGTTGGCTAGCGGTAACAACTGATGCTAAAGAGGATAACGTCGCCGATACGTTTACATGGCACCTGGCATCAAAACAAGGTGTTTCAGCCCCGCGTCATATATTTGTTGCGTTACAGAATAGGGAACGATTGGGTAATCAAGAACGCAGCCATATGATATTTGATCAATTAGGAGTCAGGGATGTTTCGCTGAGAATAAACGGACAACAGGAACCATCCGAGGATATACAGCTTAATTACGGCGACAACCATATCGCACGTGTGTACCATCGATTGCTGTCGTATATGGGTCGTGATCAAAACGTCGACACTGGTTTGCAAATATCACAACTTGATTTTAAAAACCTGTATCCGATTTATTATTTTTCGTTGGAACATCTTGATTTAACGAGACAATCCGTCGTTGATATACACTTCCGAGCTCGTATAGCCCCGGGTGGCGCCGATTATAGAGCGGTTGCTGTCATTCTCAGCGATAAATCAATGCTGCTAGAAGGCGTTGGTGGACGAATGAGAATCGTTGATGCGCCAGTGGAAAACATGTAATTGAAAACACAAACGCGTTTACAATAAAATGTCGTATAGTGTCGTCAGTGTAGAGTTGACTGATGGTCAAGTCAAGAAATTACGATCAAAGTCGGCTAAACAATGCGGGACCACAATAACGCTGAAGCCGTCGCAGATGGCAGGTGGTAATCATAAGATATCGTTGACGGCGCGTCAAATAAAACATTTCAATGATGCGATGAAGAATAAAAAGGGTGTTCAAATAGATTTTTCAGCCGCAGCAATTAAAAACATGGAAAAGACCGGTGGGATATTTCCGCTGTTAGCTGCGATTCCAGCGTTGATTGCCGCGGCGGCCCCAGCAGTGGCTAAGGCGGCGGCGTTAGGAGCCGTTGGTACCGCGGCGGGGATGGCATTGAAGAAGGCAACCGGGAAAGGCTACAAAAAAAAACGACCCGTGGCCGGAAAGGGTCTAAGACTACCGGGAACCCCGTATTCATGGTACTCGGGAAAGGGTCTAAGACTACCGGGAACCGTTTATTGACTCGGGAGTCAATGACTCCTGAGTCTATGACTCCCATGTCTAATTTTGATTTAATAGACGCCGCAAACGCGCTAGCGATAAAAAACTTCAGAGGTGTTTTTATGAGGGATCAATTACCGGCGGCCCCAAGGAATACTGAAACAGGCATAATTAACCTCGATGGGTCCTCCGGAGCGGGAACTCATTGGGTTGCATACGCGATTGATCCGCGTGCGATCGTCTATTTTGATTCATACGGGTTAGCCCCGCCGAAAGAGTTCATGCGGTATGTCCGGGCGTGTTCAGCCCGGGCGTGTTCAGCCCGGGTTTTTTATTCCACGCTGCCAACACAGCAGTTAAGTGACCCACCGATATGTGGCCGTGAGGTATTGAACGTACTTGCGGCGATTTCATCATCGCGAAAACCACCTCATATGGTTGTAAACGAATACACTAGTGGGGTCGTAGAAGCTCAACGGATTTTAGAGAATAACATTTACAATAATAATGATTGATATCTGGGGGCGACCGGTTTCGGCGCTGAAAGAATCCACGGAAACGGCCGCCGCCGACATAAAAAAACTAATTGAGGATGAAATCGCTGATATGTTGAATCTAACAAGTGTTGACCCGGGCGAAATAGTTGTATTTCAAGACCGCCAGGGTAAATTGAAATCCGGTAATGTGTCACTGAATGACGTTTTAATACGACAGCGTGATGCCGCCGAGGACACTATCGCGCTGTATACCAGCGACGGACGACTCAAACCGGGTGAATCCATCTTGACGATAAATGGAAAAATAAGTACACTTGGCGACAATTATATAACCATGTCAAATTCGTTAAAAGGTTTACGTAGTGAAATTAAATCGTATGAAGAACGGATCGTGTTGACGCTAACGCATTTCGACGATGTGCGACACATTGTCGATAGTTTTTTTCGGGGGCCCCCGACGGCAACCGAACCGAATTTTATAATAATAACAAATGCTATTTCGGATCTTATGACGCTGCCGGGCCAATTTACCTCGTTACGAAAAAATGTTAACAGGATCGATGACAACTTTGATAAATTCTTTGGTAAAAAAAATACCAAGCCGGATGAGATCACAATAACTATAAATGATATCACTGCGTATAGACAGGAAATAGAAACAATCAAAACTAATGTTGCAACGAACAAAAAGAGTGTAGACTCGCATGAACGGGAAATAGAAACAATCGGCGCTAATGTTGCAACGATCATAAATAATGTAGACTCGCATGGACGGAAAATAGAAACAATCAAAACTGATGTTACAACGATCATAAATAATATGGACGCACATACACAGGAAATAGGAACAATCAAAACTGATATTGAAGCGAACAAAAAGAGTGTGGACGCGCATACACAGGAAATAGGAACAATCAAAACTGATGTTGAAGCGAACAAAAAAAATGTAGACGCGTATTGGCGGGGAATAGGAATAATCAAAACTGATGTTGCAGCGAACAAAAAAAGCATAGACGTGCATACATATGAAATAGGAACAATCAAACTTGATGTTGCAGCGAACAAAAAAAGTATGACCGAGAATACACGGGAAATAGAAACAATCAAAACTAATGTTGTAACGATCATAAATAATGTAGACGCGCATGGACAGAGAATAGAAACAATTAACACTAATGCTATAGCGAGCAAAAAAAGTATAGACGTGCATGAAGGGGAAATAGAAGTACTCAAAATTAATGTTATAGCGAACAAAAAAAGTATAGACACGCATATACAGGAAATAAATACACTCATTACTAGGGTTGCAGCGAACAAAAAAGATGTGGACACGCATATACAGGAAATAGGAACGATTAAAACTGATGTTGAAGCGATTAAAGACGGACTACCGAGAGTAGCAGAGCAATTCGAAAAAATAAAAATCCCTCATGAGAACATCATCAACACAGTATACACAATTCGGCATGGATCATTCGATTGGACTCCTACACAGAATACAGTAAATATTACCGCAACTCTTAAGGGTATTTATCGATTGACACTGGTTTCAATGATGCAGTTTAATATATTATCGTCGAGTTCATCCGGGTTTAACAATACAATATCAACAATTATAGACAGGAACGCAACTGAACAGTTTACAATTTATGCCGCTGATAGAAATCTAGCCCGGGCAAACATTACATGGTATGTGGAATTTGCAGCGAATCTAAGTAATTAAAAACACTAGCTCTTTTAAAATAAAAATGACCACCAAGGAAATTGAATCAGAGGTATCACCGACGTCACATCAATATCGATTCGATACCGCAAAAGAATTTTCCGCGAACTTGAAAACGCTTTCCGAACAATACCGTGCAAAAATAAAAAAATACCGCAGAAAAATAACCGCCATCGACGCGGTCGTGTACTCGGTATCGGGTATAGTAGCTGGCGCCGGTGTTATTTTATCCACGGTGACCACGATAGCCCCGATCGCTGTTCCAATCGCTGTCTCCGCAATGACAACAGTTGCTGGAGTTGCCAACGCAATCACTAGGAAGATATCATCGTGTTTTCAGAAAAAACTCAACGAGTATACAGTAAAACATCAAATAGTATCCGACGCATACTCGAAATTATCCGGGTTGATCTCGTTATCGATTGATAATTTGTTCGTATCCGATGTTGAATTCTCCACGATGGTCCAGTTATATAGCTCCGCGATGTCAAAAATCGAGGATTTTCAACTGGAAGCCGAAACCACCTGGTTGTTAAAATTAGACACTAAAAACAACGAATAATAATAATGTCGCTGAACCCCGAAGGGTCTCAATTACTTCAGCGGATCGCGGAGAATACCACTCCGGTACAAACAAATATGATATCGATAACATCAACGAAACCCGAATTCAGTGTAAACTTTCCATCACCGGTTCCAGTAAAGGAAATAGCGCTGGCAAAATTGCGAGTATATCACAGTTGGCCTAATATCCGAGCGGACGCATTTAACGGACAACAACCTAATAACTCGCTGGTTTTTGCACGGACAAATAAACCCGATGGGACCCCAGACTGGGAGGAGGTTACAATACCAACTGGGTCATACCAAATAGAGCAAATCAATAAAGAATTTCAACGCAGGATAAAATCGATCACAGGAAAGGAATCAAAAATCGCTATTACGGTTCATGAACCGACGTTATCGTCGACGATTGAAATAAGCACACCGGGGTATATGGTTGATATTTATAACAGTTCAATAAGAACCATACTAGGATGGCCTGAGAATCCACCCGCGGACACCCCCCCATCAACTATCCTCAGACACGATAACGGAGATGGTGGTAGGCATATTGCTCCATACAACGTAAATATTGCATCGGTGATAGCGATTAATCTAGTGTGTGATGCTATCGAAGGAAGTTACCAGGTAGATACCAAGCAATCAAATCAGGCTCAACAGGGATATATCCTTTATTCGTTTTCACCAACAGCCCCTCCGGGATTTTTAATCGTTGAGAGTCCGATTAATCCGGTCTATATGCGATGCCATGATCGGTTTTTAACGAGAATTAATTTTAGAATTACCGATCAGTCAAATAACCTAATTGATCTGCAAGAGGAGGAGTTAGTGATCACTCTGTTTGTAAGATCATAAAGACTTTCATTGTAAATAACCACTTAGCAGCAGAGGGGGCAATGACATCGACGCGGTCGTCGACGTGCTTACCGGACGCTGACGACGCTGGGGATCGACGCGCAGAAGGTATTAATTAAACCAAATGACGACGCGACGATCCCCCAACGACGTCGTCGTTTTTTTTTTACCAGGCGCTGACGACACTAGATCGTTGAGTGCAGAAAGTAATAATTAAGCCAAATAACGATTGGACAAAATGTCCGATTCGCCCCCTCTGCTGCTAGGAGCATTGCATTCATTACAACGGAAGATATATTATTCAACAATGCCCATCATCTCAGTTTACATCAAGTCAACAATACAAATTCTCTCTCTCTCTCTCTTTCCTTGATTGAGTAAATTGTTCATTTTAACCTTTGAAGTTCATTCAGTGAGGCATGAAATAATTCACAACATTACAAGAGTTCAGTAAATTCCAAGTATCCACATTCATACTGATGAAGTGAAATGAAAGTGGGTTTTAAGTAAAGAATTCTTCTAGGACATGACATGAAAAAGTATATATATATATATATATATATATATATATATATATATATATATATATATATATATATATATATACAACATTAATACACACATATATACATACACATTAATGAATCCACGCAATTTTCTTTAATTACCTTACTGTATGTAGCAAGAGAGGTAAAAATGGGATAGAATATGTCAGTGTCATGACGGCTTGTCCGTTGACGCAGCAGTATTACGACTAAACAAATATGTATCATCTATTGTCAGTCAGTCTGTTTGCATGTATTTTCAGGTCAGGTAAATATTAAATCAGAAGCGCCTTCTAGAAAGTTTGATATTTAGAAAAATATATTTATCCTTTAAACTGTCATGTATATTGAGAAGTATTATTTGAACATATGTATTGATTCTGTTGAATATTAATGTGTTTGATGTTAAAAATAATGCAAATAAACATAGAGGTAGATTTGTCTCTGACTAGATAGTGAAATAGACTGCATGCATATATGTTAAATTTATTTGTTTATTTTGACAAACTGTATAAATACATATAGCTATTTCAAGTCAACACTAAAGAAATAATTTTTTGTTTATTTTGCATGAAAACAAATTTAATTGCCTAGTTTATTAACAAATTACAAATTGTAACAAATAACATTGGGCAGAATATGTTTTGTGTCTTTTATAATGTTCTTAGAATACGTAAAGGGACAAACAAAAGGAACACTTATCAACCACCGTATGTACTAGCAACTAGCTTATAAATTGAGTCAAAATGTGAACAACACAGATCCTGATCTGCCACAGCATACTCCGCCTGCAGACCAGGGCATATGTTGTTTGTTTCACTGATTAAGCCTAACAAACCGCACATACCCAGATCTGCCGGCGCATTATGCGACGGCAGATTAGGATCTGTGCACTTTGCAGTTGGACTTGACCTATAAGCGAATACATACGGTATTACTCTCCACTATTCACTCCTTTGCTTCAGTAGACGTCTACTTTAAGGCGACAGAATACAATTCTTTTTAAAATAATTACATTGAATTACATATCAAGTTTCATTGTACTTTACTGAATGGTCAAAAGTGATAAGCAAAAACAAATTTAAAAAATACGAGAATATAAACAAGCTCTGAGGTAATTCGATATAAAAGTGGCTTAACAACAAATGTCACGATGACATTGGAAACCGAATTATAAAATAAAAAACACCCACCCGAAAAAACAAAAAACAGCAACACCGGCAGAATAAACAAAGAAAATCCCAACAAACAAACAAAGAAATAAAATCGGATGATCGCACGTTTCAATTCGATTTTGGAGCAATAATGCATGTTATGTCGAAAAACATCTATGCCATTACTTTTCCTTGATAAATTTAAAGGTACACATGCCCGTTCGGCATGATCATATCGTTTCTGATCGGACAGTAAATGACCTTTTATTTTGTGAAAGGATTTTTTTTTTCTCTTCACGTTTGAAGTAGCTATTCCGATCAAAATATTCACCAAAATTTCCCTCCATATACAAAATGAAATAGAAAGAATGCATGCACACCTGTAGTTATGTTTATGTCATCCATTATGGAAGAGAGAGAGAGAGAGATCATCTGTCATTGTTTTGAAGTTTTATGTAAGGTCGGATCAGCAAAGCGAACAATGTATATACACAATGTACCTCATCTGTATATGTTTGCAGGAATCTTGGGGTTAATTCACACCATAAGCTCGAACAACTTAGGGTGAATAGTGTTATCACAAACCATAAACTCGAACAACCTAAGACGAATTACTCTGTCTATATCAGTTGGTTTAAAAATACATTGCTAATCCAGTATTTATTGCATATATTTAGTCATATATTTACAGATAATATAAACGATCAGAAAGTTGTATGTATATATGTATATATGTATGCATGCATGCATGTATGTATATATGTATGTATGTTTGTATGACTGACTGACTGACTGACTGACTGACTGACTTTATTTCCTCTTGAAAAAGAGATTACATCAGAATAAACAAATTCATGATAATACAAGATCATAAAATAAAACAGAAAATAGACAAAAATACAATAGTAATACTGTGTCAGCTACCGTATTGACAAAACGAAATATCTCAGTGCCTACAATTATGCAAATCTGCAGTCATTTGGCGGAGCAAGGCACTAATCTTTTAACAGTTGCTTGATGATGATAATATTTCGAAAAGTTAATACGTCTGTAGTGTTATGTGCTTAACATTAAGTTCGAGATAGTAACGAAAATGAAATGAAAAACTTATAACAGTGTAATTATATATGTAGTTTTTCTTTTCTTCATATGACGCATGTATTTATGCATATATATATATATATATATATATATATATATATATATATATATATATATATATATACTTGTTTGCGCGTATGCGTGCGTGCATGCATTTATCTATGACTGACTGTCTAAATGACTTAGTTACCTCTTCAACAAATAGTATATCAGGTTGCTAAGATACATATTATACATATCATAGGATTATGAGACACATCATCGTCAACTAATGCATTTACAAAATGAGATATATAAATACAGAAAACCATATAGAAATCTCTTGGAAATAAACATAAACAAATACATAAACAAATACATAAACACACACACAAACAGCTGTCATACAACAAAATTTGCTGATTTGACAAGAAGACTTTGGCCTTTAATTGTTTATATTTAATGTTAATTTACTACTTACTTTTAATATCATGTTAGGGCATGTTAGTTGATAGTAGGGCACACATTTTATTGTAGAATGAAGCTATGCTGTTTGCGGTCACCAACATGAGCCTATCTGATAGTCATCGTCAACAGACGACATGCAGTCAACCCTGCTTCCAAGAAGTGTCTCCAGCAATATATCGTCTTCTTGATTGAATATGTTAACCCCGTCTCTCACTTCTCACTTGGATGACCGAGTGTGATCTAAGGTGCTCGACTTTACAGATCAATGACATCACACATCTGCCTGCGTGGGTTCCAGGTCTCGGGCTCGGCCGACGTCGGAATGTGATAAGGTTTGTCAGGAGCTTCCCGTGGATCGCTGGTTCTTCCCGGTGTTTTCCAGGGTTCTTCCTCTACCAGATATACTGACCACCTTGTATAAACAATCACAGGGTGAGAAACCACTACCAACAACAACACCAAATAAATGCTAAACTGGAATAGCTCCTTAGTTAAAATCAAGTACCATTTGATGAAAACGTATTTTATTTGAAAAAGAATGAATGTGAACCACACAAAGTCAGATTACAATAAACAACATTACACCTGAAAGGCTTTATCGCATTTTTTAAGAAGATTCCGCCATCCAGACATGAATATGACGTTTAAAATATAGGTGCGCTCCGCCGCCGTTGAAAATGGCAAATATTTCCACTGCCTCGAGGGAACCATATGTTCTTTTTTTTCTTCACACGTGATCGCATAAGTGATTTCCACAACACGGGCTTAATTCTCTTGAATGACGTTATCGACCAGTAACAAGGAATAAGCATCTTGACAGCATATAGGGGTATTCAAATGGCTGTCAGCCTTGGAGGATCCTCACATATAAGCCGGGTGAATGGGTGAATAGTATAATCACAAGAAATGTTATGATTCGACATGTGGCACTGAAAGGGCGATGATAGATAACTATTTATTACATATTTGTTCGTACTTTTTCTTCTATTAAGCAAGCATATTTATCTTGAACATCCTTGCTTTAATGCAGGGCCGGATCAGGTAAAATGTTGGGGGGGGGGAGAGTGGGTGTAAAATTTTTCAAAATTTCAAAACTTTCCTGACTTTCCTCGAAAGGGCAACAAAGCAAACGTCTATGTGTCTATTTACTCAAAGTACGCATAATACCCAATGAACGTGCCCAAGGATAAAACTATGGTCACATTTCAAGAGTCAAGTGACTATACAATTTTTTAGCCTGAGGGGTTTTCCGAAAACCAGAGAACCCAAAGCCTCCCAATCCGGCCCTGCAATGCGTGCAAGCACTGTGAGTAGTTTCCTAACCAGAGAGAATATGCCTCGAACTTTTATATATGATTTTTTAATTCGTGCTAAAAAAGAGAGCTTAAGAGAAAAGAAATAAAGTATCAAGACACTATATTGCATCTTCCCAAGAACACAGACTTTTAATTTTATATATGTATATAAGTATAACTAACTGAATCGATATCCAAAATAAACAGACCGTTATTTAAGGCTCCAAACTGATATAGTACAAAGTCTTGTACAAAACCCACATTTGGCAGAAAAAGAAGGAATAAAGAGAAAGAGATATGTTTGAGATCAAAATTTTGACAAAGAATTAAAACTCCACTTGTGCATTTTTGTAGACCAAAATCTATAATGGTTAATGACGTTCGAAACATATCGTTAAACTGGCAACGTCCCTGTTACTTACATTTTGTGTAAAATTAAAATTACAAAATGAAACACTATATGCAGGGGAAGTAATCTCTTTTTTTGCTGCATATTGACACTAAATTGATTGAGCTTTTTTGGTAGCTAGCTATAAGATTCCTTGAAACTAACGGACTGAAAGAAACTTTCTTTCTATCTGCGTCAAGACGTAAGAAGTGAAGCCTATTAACTCTGTTTTGTGTACACAACGGATTATATATATACAATATTAGGTGCATGTTGCATAACTCATTTTATTTTCTATTTATGAGATAACGAGAACGAATGGAGGACAGTTTAATCGGAATGGTCTCTCGAAGATTGCCTCGTTCCAAAGCTTTTTTGCTTCAAAGTTTGAAATGCCGGGCACTTGCCGAAACAAATCTGTCTGATTAAGATAGAAAGACAAAATATTTTTAAAATTGGGACCGGCAATATCATAAATGTCAAGTTTGTTCTACATCGGCCTAAAATGTATTAGTGTTCTAAAACGAAAATGAATCTGTACAGTCGCTATTCGTATGTCCTTTGTTTTTTTTTTGGTCTTTTTATAAAGTTTCTTTTTTTAATAATTATTTATTTGTTTATTTATTTATTTTGCTTTACGTTTTTGCTTTCCTGGTGATATTCATAACCGTGTCAGGTCTAGATCTGTAGCATTACTTTTATATGACACTTTCCAACGTACTTCCTCCAAAATATGTTGTTGGAGAGTTATAGATATTTAAAAATGTTTTATTTAAGGTCTTCTCTTTTTTGTGTGCAAATGATAATGAACCATTTGAAAAATAAACGGGTCCTTGATATGGAAATAAAAAAGCTAAAGTAATATCCCTTCTTTTGGTTCCGTCTTCTTCAGTTAGGGATTTGGCATTGTTGTGTATACTTGAATACATATGAAAATTACTATTTGATACGCTCGATAACTTTTAATTAATAATTTAGAGGTTTGGTAGCTGTTAATTACTAACTGATAGACAAATAGTTGTTATTTACCAATAGACAGTTGTTATTCGTCCGTAAAAGTTTTGTTTGTGCATTAGGATATTCATACGTTCCAATATGGCAAAGTGAAATCAAAAGCCAGGATTTGACATGTATTTAAACCTATTTAAAGGAACTTGTTGTAAACAAGTATACGCTATATATATATATATATATATATATATATATATATATATATATATATATATATATAGAGAGAGAGAGAGAGAGAGAGAGAGAGAGAGAGATAAACTCCACATACAAGATCTTTGTACTTTTATATCTATATGTCTGGACATACATAAATCAACCGTATTTTATCTACTTTCTCTGCAAAAGCATGCATAATTGATGCAATATATCATGGATTTACACCTTTGCGTAGATCCACACCTTATAATATTCTAATTAGGTCACAAACAGTCTATTTATTAGACGTATTCCACAGTGTTTGTGGTTTAATACGCACCTGCATGAAGGGTTTTCAAAGAGATGGATTGAAAATAGATGACAAATGACTTGCATCTGCATTTTGCTGATACGTCAACTCATACCATCAAAACACTGACCTGTATTTATTCACTCACTTCGACAGATATGAAAGTAAATATAGAAACAAAAATGAACAAATATGCATATCATTATTGTGTAAATTGTATAAAAAAAATTCATTTAATCTCGATGAACGCATATAGATGGACTATCAGCCTCTTGCATTGTTATGCATTGTTTGTATGTATAGTAAATGTTGTATTAAGCAACCATGACGTATGCGCTCTTTTCATATTGGTTATTTTCCTGTACTGCTTTCTGCAAATAAATAATCTTATTATTATATATTTCATAATGAGATACCGAAATATATGAGTGATACTATGTGGTAATACTTGAATCATATGGGAATAGGGCTAATTTATGTTGTTAGGACTTGTGCCCAATCCAGCTGTATCCTATTGTAGCAATGCAGTATGTATAAACAAAAATCAGTCGCCACTGTGGCTTTATCCCATTTGGAATTACTTTCCTTTTCAATTTTTGAAGTATATAATCCCTTAAGAATTTGTATTCAGAACAGAATTTCCATGTATTGTCATATTTATTTTTCATTTTATTTATCTTCCCTCTCCCCATCAGGATGAATAGATCTTAAAAGATGTGTCAAGTAATGTTGACCCTCTAGTACACATTTATGTAATGAATGAGAATCCACTATCAAGAACGCATAAAATAAATACCAAACAAGAAGAAAAAGCCATCAAGTATTCACTATAAATAACTCATTTTTCATATATATATATATATATATATATATATATATATATATATATATATATATATATATATATATATATATGGCAATGAGCTTGGTAAATTATTTTTTATTGGAGCAAATGCTGTCAGAGTAGCCATCGAACAAATCGGAAACAAAGTTACGATGAAGGACTTTGAAATAACTACATGTTCATATTTATCCTGGATTTTAAAACGAAACCGAAAATCACATTTTTTTCTGTCTATGTCCTTGGAACCTTATGATTATTTATATCACTGGTAAAATTATAATTAATATTTTCAATTCACGTTGGCTTAAAAACGTTTAAATTGATCTGCTTTACACAGTGTATCAGATATTATGAAGGGGAAGAAATTTCTTGTACATACAATTTCTGCTTGGTTGACTCAGCATGTGGAGAACCTAACATGACGTTTCCTGCTAAATGATGCACTTACAGGACATGATAAACTTTTCCTTCTCTGTACCGCTAATCCATCAGGACATAAACTATCAGGACAATGACAAATAACGACCATCTCTCTGTCTGTCAGACTCTCTATCTCTCTCCCTCCTTCCCCCCTCTCTCTCTCTCCCTCTCTATCTCTCTCTCCCCCCTCTCTCTGTCTCTCTCTTTCTCTCTCCCTCCTCCCTCCCTCCCTCTCTCTCTCTGTCTCTCTCTCTCTCCCTTCCTCTCTCACTCTCTCTCTCTCTCTCATTACATTCTTGAATGCCTAAATGATTTCTTTTATTTTTCAGACAGAGGGTAGAAACGGCTCATAGTTTAATCAGGACTGATTGTCATTGCTTGTACAACAGTTTTTAAAACTTATATGCTAGTCATTTACCACAAAGAATGGATGTGATTGTGCATAGGAACGGCATAGGAAAGGCCACTGGATATCAATCAGATATTATTGTTTATTCATTCATAAAATTCTAGGTCACGGGTATATTGGACTGGCATGTATGGAATTGCATTTGCTAAGCAATTTAAAAGGTGCCTCCTCCCTATTTAGGATGATCAAGTAGTTTCTTGTTGGTGAGTGCTTGCCATTGGAAGATTTTATTTACTTTTTTAAAAATCCAACTTCTGAATTTTCGTGCAAATCATATATATCCCATGTATGCGCTCTTGATTGCAAACGATAAAACGAGTTTCGGTCCCTCCCCATAAAGTTGTTTTTTTAACCTTAAAATTTTCCAACAGTAGAGAGAACGAGGTCAATATCCTTCCTATTCTTTTGTTCTTTCTTTTCATTTTCTGATTTTTCGTGCCGAGAAAACAATGCTCGTTCGATGTGAATACATCCTCCCACAGAGTGGAAATTGTCAGTGTGACACAATCCAATAATTATCCTGGCTTGGGTCATTCGTAGATCTGTCACTTTTTCACGGACGACAATTTCCCAAGGACATCAGAGTGGTGAGTAAATATTGCACTATGTAAACCCCCAACCAAACAAATAACAAAACAACTACGTCGTAATAGCAGCAATACATTACCCATCGCTATTATATAGCTGAATATGTCAGTTTGGTGGGTAGGCTGATGATCTCTCGTTAGAACTGATCACCCCATCACCCCCCCCCCCCCCCGAGACGATGAAATGTATTCACCATTGCAACAGAGATCCAATGCGTTCACTACATTTTGTTGAGCTAACGAATGGAGGTACAAGGAGCAGAACGTAGTATGGGAACGCCAAAACAACTCATTCATGACGTCCTCCAAGGACGACTAATTAATATAAGCACTTGACAACCTCGTAGGCTGTCACTTTCATCGTAAAAATTATCATTATCTACACAAACGTACAACGAATCAGGAACTGCAATACAATTTCATATTCCTTTTTGAAATTGTGGTACACGAGCAGCTTACTTCTATCTAAGACGGTAAAGCCAACATAAATTCGTGAAGTTAATAACGCGTCCCCTTTAAAGGAAAGTACAATATAACTTGTTCAATGCTTATTCTTCTTCCAAATGAGCTATCATGAAGTTTAGAACATGTCTTGCCTTTAGTACATATTTTTACGCCATTTCTCTCTCTAAAAAGTTCCATCTCCATACCAAACATAGCATTATTCACCAATTTAAAAGCAAATCGTTTTCAAAGTAGCTTGTTGCCTTGTTTTGGTTTATTCCACTCAAAATGTATTCAGTTTAATATAGGATTCTAGCCATGACCTTTGATTAAATATAATTACTCTATGAATCTTGTTAGCTGTTTCTAACTTAATGTACTTCAAGAGTACGAATAACATATTTTGAGCAACATTATTTATATTATTAATGAACGCTAAAGCATATTAGTGATAATATAGTTAAATAATAATTAATTTTTGTTTCAGAACATTGTACAAATGTCTGAATCACAACTTGCGATATTCACACTTACAAAATTTGGAAATATAAATCTGGTTATCAGACAGTGCTCTCTTGCGTTTGGACCTAACTTTCCAATTGTTTAATTGTTTATTTGAAAAAAGCTCAACTGAGCTCAATCAATCACTCAGTAAAGATGTAAGCTATAAGGACAATCACACCCAAAATAAAACAATTAAGATATTGATGGAAACAAACGGGATGAAAAGTGATATGAAAGATGCTATGTGCTCAGAGAGTTCTAGGACGCTGAGGTAGGGCCCCATATTCAGTGATGTCCAAAGAGTAGTAAAGAGTGCAAGGGCGCTTGAGAACTTATTCTTAAACAAAGAAGTCAATAACTTCTAAAGCAAATATCCTAAACAGCAAGGTATTAAACGACAAAACGAGAGCTTTACTTAAATTTGGACAACAGATTTATGCTGTAACCAGAGGGACGAATTAAGAGATGCAAGTGGGAACAAATGTTAAGAGCACAAAAACGAACTCAACTCATAAATTGTTCAAAATCTATTCCAAAATACTTTACACCTAAGACCTTACAGTTTAATGAAGGGCTATTCATTTTATTGCTGTAGATCTTAAAATCTGATTTCTCAGTGAAGCATAAAACAGCCTCGTGTGAGCGGAAATACACGACCACTATATTTATAGGTATTTTTCCTAAGTATATTCTGTATCATAGCGACGGATATTGTTTAATTGGATGCATATTCCACGCTAGTGTTCTCAGTTCATATTAGATAAGGAATCCAAGATAGTGTTGATTTGATATAAAATTTGTGAAACGAGTTCAGTTTTCTATACAAGGTGATGCTTGCAACTAGTATCATATTGTAGCGTTCAACAAAGTTAATTTCGGGCAAAGAAAACACAGTTTCGTAATATTGTTACGACATAACATGATGGCTTTTGTATTAATCAATGCTGATATTTTGAGACATTTCTAAATTTTGCAGCACAGTGCTTCAAACAAATTTTATTTTACTTACAAACGAAATTCAGTTCAAATTAGATTACCTTATGTAAGTTACACACAGGGTGTAAATAAGTAACATGGCGATTGGCAATACACAACTAGCTAATATGAAATGCGAAAACGTCCGTTTCAAACGTTAAATGGAAAATCTTACTTATGAAGGAAATATATTCAAACACCATTATTATATTCCGAAACGAGTTGCTATGTGGTTTATTATCAATGGAAATATAATGTGAAAAATCACGATTTTAATTAAACACTGCTAATTTTTATTGGCCTAAAAAATGCAACTGATCGAACTTGAGGAAATGCACTGAACTCGACCTCCTAATCACCAACAGTCTTCCGCCAGCCAAACAGCAACACGTCGCATAGGATGCATCCATGCTCCAAGAACTGGAATCCTGTCGACTAAATAATCGTAAGGAGTAGAGACAGGCAGAATGTTCGAGTGATGAAGGCCACGATAAGTGCAAAATGCTTGACTGACTACAGGCTGATTGTCCCCAAGCTCAATACCAAGATTCACAATGTAAAAAGGGCAACAAAAAGGGCCACCTCTTAAATGAGTAGTTGAAGTTGCTTTTAATTCAGTTCTTTTCGGATGTGTTGCAAAAGGAGTGCCGTCATGCATTCGATAAATGTAATAGCAACCACATTCACATATGAGAGAGGTAGGCCCGCATTTGTATTACAATTTATTTATATTTGGAATAAAGTAATCTAAAGTAATCTCACATAAGGATCATTTACTGTATCCGACATAGAGTGGTGTTGGATTATTCTGTTTATAACGATGACGTTATCAGATTTTATGTGAGCGTAGCTTTTAATAATTTTTCAGTCATATCGCTACTATGTCTGCAGTGTGGCAGTTTATACTGATATCTAGCACTTTGACATCATGCCGCAGACATGTGACATGATGTCCCAACCAGTCACATTATCCTGACACCGGGCCGACCAGTCATAACACTAACCTCTTAATGCTGAGCGCCAAGCGAGGCAGCTGTTAGTGCCAATTTTGCAAGTCTTTTATATGACTCGGCCGGGGATCGAACCCACGACCTCCCGCATCCGAGGCGGACGCTCTAACGACTAGGCCACCGGAACGGTTCTAAATTTTGTGCCCCATCTTTCGACTAAAATCGTTTGACCAACAGATGTCGCCGATCCACATTAGATTAATTCGTAAGTATGTGTATAATGACCGCATTTCTCAGTTTGACGGACAAATTACATGGCTTATAATGTGACGAATGGTCGATATCAAGTTTTAAAGGTATCCAACGATGTTTTGGACCAATATCTTTCACGATTAATTATTATTAGGGTGACAGGCATATACAACGTTTTGCATGTAACGGCAGCATTGGGGATTTAAGACCTTCTGAATCGTGATTTATATCGCTTGTTCCATGAAGAAATGATTCTTACAGGAAATGTTTGTGAACTTAATATTATGCAATCGATTGTAAGGAGTAATATGATTTTCTCGGGTTGTTTTGCGATGATTTAAATTCTTCATTTGATATAAAAGCAATCATATGGATCTGCTTGTATGTTCGTGACCGGGCCAAGGTGTGACTGGTAATTGTATTGGAATGAACGGAGGTAAAAAATAATACAATAAAATATGCAAAAAATTGCGATTTACACGTATCCCTCTATGGTGTTTAAGCCTACGTGTTGCCACTCAAGTGCATCCACATTTGATCCCATTCCCAAACCCCGAAGTAGGGTCCTTTTAATATATGTTGCTTGTATTTCAAGTCTCGCATTATAACTGAAATTATCGGACTTATCACCCATTTCAAGAATTATTTCAAAGCATTACTCACAAATATACTTTTATTTAAATGTAAACAACCTATTTGAAATCAACCAGATCTGCAGTCTCATCTTAGTAAATTCATTTTTTTGACGCCGTTTCTAGAAAACGTTTATCAGGTTGGTCGTGGACATCCAGTAGTGTACTAAAACTTTTGAGATAAATGAGAATTTAGGTGCATACCTATTTAGAACATACGAGTGCATGAATGG
Organism: Sinohyriopsis cumingii; assembly: GCA_028554795.2. Taxonomy (NCBI): domain Eukaryota; kingdom Metazoa; phylum Mollusca; class Bivalvia; order Unionida; family Unionidae; genus Sinohyriopsis; species Sinohyriopsis cumingii. The sequence continues at coordinate 144,630,685 of CM068829.1, forward strand.
GTGCCGTTTATAGAGCAAAAAGAGTTGTTACCATCTTTCATGGGCGCCAGCACACAGGGGTGGGGTGTGGAAACTTGTTCCCCCCTTCTGAATTTCACCTCTAAACATGTTTTGTCGTACATCCGTACCAGCCCCCCACCATAACAATAATGTCATCTTCCTAAATGTGTGTTTATTCCTGGGGAAACTATATAATAATGGCTATATCGAATTGCCATTTATTGTCTTACTTATGCCTAACAACTTCCAGAATCCTTTCTCGATTTAATATAAAGCGAAAGCTTCTTGTTGGCAAGTTACTGTCATTTCCAATCACTTTTTAGAATCAAAACTGTATCCTTTGTTGTTGTTGTGTGTGTGTGTGTGTGTGTGTGTGTGTGATTTGATGTTTAATTTAGCTTTCACAATTTTTCAGTCATATCGCTACGATGTCTGCAGTGTGGCAGTTTAAAGTGATGTCTAGCATTGGGCATCATGCCGCAGACATGTAGCATGATGTCCCACCCAGTCACATTATTCTGACACCAGGCCAACCAGTCCTAACACTAACCTCTTAATGCTGAGCGCCAAGCGAGGCAGCTGTTAGTGCCATTTTTGTAAGTCTTTGTTATGACTCGGCTGGGGATCGAACCCATGACCTCCCGCACCCGTTTTTCGTTGTGCAAATCCTATTTAGCCACGTGCAAAAGTCATGCAAGATGGATGTTTAATTGAATAGCATTCCTATAAGATCGGTATGTTGGACGATTAAAAACATTATTTAGATAGAATGAAGAACGAAACATTTCGTTCATTCTGACAGACGCAGCATCTGTCATGTGTTGTGCGCGTTGAAATTGTACCAAGCGAGGTTGAACTAATATCAGAGTTTAAAAGTTGATTATATTTTACTTAAAAACTATAAATCAAAGAACATTTTAAACACAAATAAACAGAACATTTTACACAGAGAAAATCATTTTTCAACACAAAAGGTCCAATGCGCGTGATGTCGCATATTTTGATGCAGTACCCGTTAGAATGCAGTTGACTATCCATGTTTACGTGACCTAAAATGTCACTTTCAAAAATAAACATTATTTTGTTGCGATATTCATGTGAAAGAAGGTTTACTGGATGTATAAATCCCCATATTTACTGTAATGCATTTGTGACCGGATATTTGCAGTATTTGGTTTGGAACAGTCGACTACAGAAGATGTAAATAAATTTCAGTTTGAGTCAGAATTGCCTAACATGTTTACCACGTAAAAATACAGTAGCTGGATAAACGTCTGTCAGTTTAGAGATCGGTTTATGTCCACATTCTTTTGTGAACAAAGTTTACTTATGTAACTTAACATTTAAACCACTCTTGTATATAGGGTGAATTCCATGCTACATGTATAACGTCCCCTCCACCCACACCCACACCCTCGCTGTTAACTGGCGAATACGTTTACTTATGGATGTTGTTCTCTTGATGTTTTAGTTGTTTTCATAAGGGGTAAACTATCCATATTCAGAAAGCCGAGACCATTTTTTCTCAATTCCTTTCGTGACTCAAATCGACAAATGTCCGCCAAAATGTTCATTGAAAACAAAATCATTCCAGAAGGCGGGGTTAATAAAGTTTTCCCATAATCGCAACCAATCAGTAAAGAGAATACTGTACAATACTTCCATAGGCTTATTTGGACCATTCAGAATCACATAAAGTGAAACGTTAACAGGATATAATATTACAAATATTAAACTGCACACACTATAGGCAAAGTTTACCTACTTTTTGACAACGAAAGATTCATCTGTTATAATGACAGAGTTTAAATTTTCCGTCTAAATTCGTAACTAATATGTATTCCAAAGGCTTTGCCATAACGTTACAAAGTTAAATTGTTTAAATGTTTATAACGTTTGAGTTGTGTGGTATGCCAGAGAATTGTCTCATTTATAACGTTTTTATCACCTGATGCGCAGAAACCAGATAAACAACGGCGGCCAGAACTATTAAAAACATCAGATAGCCTTAAGTCTTGGGCCTCTAAGATGTAAGATCTGACCCTTCTGTCTTCTAAGTGAGATGACAATTGTGGTTATTTAGAAGAAAAAAATCTAAATTATTTTCAAGTTCCTGAAAGATTAGTAAATTAATAACACGTGTCCTATGTATGCCCTTTATCCTTTTAAGATCGTCTACTTGCCTAAGTCCATAACTATGATTTAGTGCTTTCTTTGCTTTAACGTACATACCGGCCGTGTGACAGAACTATCTCTTTGAAGGTTGCCTACATCACATATCGTTTTATAGTTAAAATATACCGTTCTTTAATTTAGCAGATCTTTTTTTAATATAAAAAATTATTGAGCGATAAACCATAGCTTTACGTATTCTACTTATTCGTTACCGAAACCAGCCAGAACCAGCCAGATGAGTGCCGGACTGTTTCAGCAGTCGTTGTAACCAGTGCAGTGATATGTGGCGTGGGTGGGTAATGGAATTAAGGCTAATATGCATACACAATAAGTTTCAAATTACCTTTTTGTTTTGACCTGGCGAGGTGAGGCTAATGCTGGATGTTGGTTGAGGTGTTGTAAGTAATAAAGGGATCAAACGTGGTCCATTATGGCTTTCACGTCTTGGATTAAAATCTGCCTTCCTTTGGTGGAGGTGAGATTAAATGGAAAACATGACATTTGATTTTTGTTGTCTTCTTAAATTGTTACTGCGGTCTTCAGTATGTTTTAAGTTAAATTTTAATGAATGATAATTTATATTATTGACAATAATTAATATGCACATTGTTTATGGAGCTTTTGTTGCAATGACATACGTGTTCTGACAGTAATGATGCCAATAATGATTACTTTGTGTGGGATCATCAAAATGGACAAGTACATGAATAGTTTGAAAAATAAACGAATACAGATATAACGTTTCTAGGTTGTAACGTTCTAAACCTACTATACCTTCCTCCCTGTTTAAAATTATCATAGATTGATGTTGCATTTCATGGATTACACTTTTGTTAGATCTCATCGATTTCAGGTCTTAATGAAAACAACTCATTCTCTCCAGAAATTCATACTTATTTGACCGAGTTTACAATTTAATGTGTTTTTGACAAAGGGTTTAGTGCAAATAGTCTGACTGACAATAGATGATAAATAAACTTTTACTTGCATTGCTGATTCGTTTCCACATTAAACGTGAAAACAGTGACATATAACGTTTCTCACAGTCTTCTTCTCCGGCCGGTATCTCTCTCCGTCTGTTTTTCTCACACCATTGGGAGCATAAATCTGATAGTTTAAAGAAAAGTACATGCATGCATACATACATATACTTTACTTGCTTCATTTGTCAGACTGAGGAGATATATGGAAGATTTATTCATTAGAATAGCTTTCAAAACGTGCGCAAAGATTTGAAAATATTGATATGACAGTCCCTTGACAACTTGATAGATGGGGAATGTTTTTAAAAATTGCGAGGTGAAATTGATGTGATGAATGCAAATTCTATCTAATTTTCATAAAACGTATTACTGTTCAAAATATGATTTTGAACTGTGATATCATCCAATAATTTATTCGTTCTTAACATCTTGGTAAAAGTTATAGTTAGGTCACGTGTATGCGAACTGGTTTCAGTAGCACTGCTTCCTGGAAACTACTTAATAAGTATTTTATCCATTTAGCAAGATAGCTTTCAGGCCTGTCCCCTTCGACAGGGACATGGAAGAAGTTTCTTTCACTTTCTTCGATGCTAAATCTATCGAAACAATAACTATTTTTTTAATAACTAATATTGATGAACTAAGAATGAGTTTTAATGTCATTCAACTGCATTATAAAAAGAGATTCCGATCCAAAAATAAAATTCATCATAGCAATAGAAAGGACGAAACAAAAACACAACGAAATTAATACCATTGTTAATCGGGGGATTAAAACGTATATACAATATATCTTAGAACAGGAAACGCTACATAGTCTTTAATAATTAACAAGCAGACAAACAAAACAAGACGCTCATGTCTATATTGTGCCCGATTCTCAAATAAAACGTTACAGAGCCAAATGAAAAATATTGTTTCTTGTGCTGTAGATGATAATTTAAAAATGGACGTTGAATGGGATTTATATATGAGATTTTTAATGTGCCAGAATAATTGTAAGCGGATTTGTTGATCAATTTTTCTAGAGATTAGGTTTTAAGAGATTGTACTCTCCATCCTACAGGTATTTCCTGTTGGTTGGCTTTCCCCAATTTTCTTACTTATTTGAGGTCTGAGACATCATCAGTGACGTTCGCTCCTAAGGTCATTTGAAATTGTCCATGTTTTTTTCTCTTGCCCTCTTTTGCTGTTTTGTTCATTTAATTTCTTACACACACACACACACACACACACACACACACACTTTTAGTTTACAGATATACATTATTATTGGTTTATATTTAATTTGTTAATTATTTTTAATTTATTTCTTAGTAAAGTTTATGTGTATGCACGAATCGCAATTAATTTCAACTGCATAGTTAATTTTTCAATAAATAGGCGTTTTAAAGTGGACTCATGGAATCATATTTTATATATGAAGTCCAGTCCATAATATTCTTCCTGTGCTGACGTTTCCTCTTCGTCTTCGTCTTGTATTGCTTTTGTGTTTCAGGTTGTGTTTTCGTATGATATTTCTTGTGACTGAATTTTTAAAATTATATTAGATGAAGCGGCATTTTGTGCATCTGTTTATCTGTTTTATCTTCATTTATTCTCCTAATCAGTCTGCACATTTGTTAGTTCTCTTCTGTTTTACTTTTGACCCTTTTTCTCTTCTGTGCTTTTATTATTTTCTGGTGATTGTGGCAGTTATCGGTTGGAGATATTGTTTACCCCATATGTGTTATTTCGTTTCTTTTTTTTGTATCTTTTTCTTTTAAAGGTCTTTGCTTTTGTTTTTGGTGCAGTTTCTTGTTATTTTTTAAAAATATTTCTCTTGGATTAGAATCTCACCTTGATTGTTCTATTATTTCCCCGAATATGATTATTTCAGTAACTCGCATAATTTCTTCTCCTTTTGTGTTGTTACTTTGGGTAGTTTCCTTTTTGGCGCGTCTGCTTGGTTTTGTGATGGAATATGTGCGATATTTTCTTTCTCCAGCTGGTCTGAATGTCTCCGGTAGTGTCCTTTGAGTCCGCACGTATTGTATTTACTATCGTAGATGCTTCATCGGCACCATGGTTTTGTAAATAAACTTGTACATAAATTGTAAATTGTGATGCTCTTTCTTGGGGTATCTGCGGTATTCATCATTTAAACAATATCACATTATTTCAAAACAAAAATCATGTTTAGTCAGTCGTATCATCGGCTATTATGCATATTGGTTGCAGACGAGTACTTATATAAATGAATATATTTCGGCAATGGGCATGATAAGAATTGTATTATACACGAAAATAGGTGTCAAAATGGACAAGAAAACCATTCAATGTTCCATCGTTGCTTCACTTTCTCAAAAGCGATTCAGAATAAAAATGAAATAAATACTTAAGGATGGACATCTTATATCTTTACAAGTTTCATCTGGATCTAATTATAAACATAGATATAGATAGCACGTTTGAAATGAGCAGATTGCAGTCGAAAGGAATGAGTACGCGGGCCTAAACTTTATCTTTGCTGATGTCTTGCTCGTTTGAATTTTTATTGAACATCAAAGGCAAAAATGTAAAATGATTTTCGCAAAAGACTTTGAATGTCTGTGTTATGATCCCTTAGATTATGAATTTATGAATATACTGCATGCAAATGTTTTTTAATAATCCAGTGGAAAGCTCTGGCAAATATAACTTTACAGTAATTTCTGAAATTTGATATATGAAAATGTATTTCATTTTAAAATTCCTCTGAAATATATTTACACGTCTTCAATACAATTTATTATCTTTGTAAATCACTGGAATGTCTAGAAAAGGAAATTTGAATTTTCACATTTATCATGATTGAGCGCTTTAGATAAATAATATTGGTTATCATTCGAATATGGCATTGCTATATTTTTTCTCGATAAAAGCAGGATAAATTAAGTATTAATTTAGTCTGTTTCTTCACTATCAATCATCCTGTTTACTTTATTTTGACAATGTGTACCCCCCCATACACGTATAAAAGGACCGCTTATCCAACATTCGACCTCAACCACTGCCGATCAGGAGCCCATATTTCAGATACTTCTTTCAGAGCCTCTGAACCTCCCATACAGGTAAATATTGTTATTCGACATGTTGATTTGCGTTAATTATTAAGCTTCATAATGTCTTCTTTTCGTATACTTTAGAAACAAATGCATAATTTTCCATATATATATATATATATATATATATATATATATATATATATATATATATATATATATATATATATATATATATATATATATTGCCTCTTTTAAACAATGTAGTCTCTTCTCGTCAATGAACATATTGACTCCACAGTGTTATCAATTTCATGTATGGAGTAATTTTGGATTATTTTCATTTTGTAAGCATAATGCATTTCACAATAGATGAACGATTATGTTGTCTTAAGCAGACATAAATCTTAATAACTCGTTTATACTTGTTGTACATTTATAAAGCTAAATATTACAAACTAAATGACAAAAGTGCATAGCTTATAACGTGATTTCAAATAAGTTTGCAAATGTATTTGTTTGACTTTCAATACTGTTTTTTTTTATTGAAATCATTAAACTGTACTATTTTGAGCTGTAATTAATACTCCCTTTCTAAGGACACCTTTCCCAAAAGTGCATATCATAAGAGAAAAGAGCGAGAATAAAACTTATTTAGGTCTGAACATAACAATAGATACATGGCGCAATCTCCTTTTATAAACACCTGTGCAATCCAACATGGAAAACATTTAAAAATTGATACAAGGTATTGATATAAGAGTTGCGTTTAAAGAGGTTCCAAACAGCAGATATAATAAACTGAATTTTAATAATAGCAAAATAAAGACGCAGTCTTCCTTTTATAAAAGAAGAATATTAATAGAATTATACAGGTATCTTCAAGCTGTAAATTTTGATATGCTTTAATGATTTTATCACACTAATTTGCTGTCTTCTGTTGTGAATATTCCTTTTTGGGTAGACGAAGATGAAGGCTGTGCTAGTTCTTCTCGCATGCATGGTTGCTGCCGCCTTTGCCAACCACATAGGTGGTGGTTTTGGTGGATTTGGCGGATTTGGCGGCTATGGTGGATATGGGGGTTATGGCGGATATGGTGGCTATGGTGGATACGGCGGTTATGGGAATTTTGGAGGACTTGGTGGTTGGGGTGGAATCGGTTACCCCAAACGATCTGTACCGTAAGAACTAATATCCTTGTCTTGATACTTCTGTTATGTCTTACAGAACTACTATATTGTGCGAGTTCAGCATTATGTAGTCCACTACGATTTCTGACATGCTTCATGTCTTTACAGTTATAATTCGAAATGATCGAACAATCGCTTTTCCAGGCCAGTAATTTAAATATATCGATGATGAGCTGATATTACCAATCCAAACATACCATATTTTGACTTTATTCTGTTTTGTATTTTACAGGTATTAAGAAAAGATATAAATAAAGACTAGCCACAAACGAAGGAATAGCGCGCCTTGCTGCAATTATTCTTGTAGTTGTGATGTTCCCTAGCATACAAATAAATTTGCTTGGCTGATAAGAAATGAAAGAATTGTTTTAGTCATGACTTAAATTCCATTTATGCACAACCAAAACAATACTTAATTGTACGAGAAATGATTTAATACATGCAGTGTAAAATATATAGGATACATTCGTATAAGCATTCGTCTCTCTCTCTCTTTTCTCCCAAACATGCCACTATTCATTATTACCAGTGTTCTGCAACATCAAACTCAACTAAAATAACATCAATACTTAATCGGTGCTAGGCTGATCGTAGCATTACAGTATATTCTTGACTGATCCCAACCCAAGTAGAACTGTGCTAGGCTGATTCCAGCGCAAGTAAAATCTCTGCTAGGCTGATCCCAGTATTCGAGTATATCCTGGGCTGATCCCAGCATTAAAGTATGATCTGGGCTGATCCCAGCTTTCATAGGGTGTGCAAGGCTGATCTCAGCTCAAGTAAAATCTGTGCCAGGCTCATCAAGAATGCTAATATATTCTGGGCTAATCCCATCTTAACTTAGTCTATGCTAAACTAATCCCCGCATATGAATGCATTCTGGGTTGATTCCAGATTCGTGGAATAGAGTGAGGCTGATTCCACGATAAAATAATATTCTTATATTTTTCCTATTTAAAACTGTAAAAGAAATTTATTTAACGGTCATGACCTTAAACGTTATTGGTATAGCTTATCAGTATCCAACTGAGGAAAAATGCCAAATTGAATCTGATATTAAAATATATGAAGTGAGAGCCCTTAAGAGGATGCCAGTTTGGAATGTGAAGGTCCATTTCGAAGGACTAGTGCCCAAATTATATTATACTAAATGTATGCACACAACTGTTCCTGAGCAGGAAGGAGTCGGTTAGGGTGAACTCTGATGCAGCGCGTAAAACTTTATGAAAATACTGGTTGTTGTTGTTGATGATGTGGGGTTTAACAAATTTTTCAGCACACGATAGGCTATACATGGCGGCCAGTATTAATGGTGGAAGAAGAACCCGGGAAAACACCGGAAAGAACCACCGACCCACGAGAAGCTACTGGCAAGCTTTCTCACATACCCACATTGGCTGAATCTGAGACTTGAAACAGCGCAGACAGTGGTGAGACGGCAGTGATCCGTAACTAGTGGTCCCTGAAGATAATGGTCATATCATCCTAATTAGATGGTCCTCCATACCAACTGCAGCTGCAGCTGTGGCTGCTTGAGCAAGAAAACAAATGACCATAAAAGCTGTGATCATCTTTGCCGACTGAAAAAGTTCCCTACTAAATGGACAGCCCATGGAATCCACAAATAAATATTTGCCCCATGACCTCCAACCAAAGCTCCTTGCCGCCGCTGACTCAAATACTGCTACATACATGATACTAGGCACAACCGCGTGTTCCAAAAGAATGAAATCTTGACACCAGTACAACATGTGTCCATTTTTGAAGATGGCAAGACCAGTAAAAGCAAACGAATCGTCTGTTGAAACTGTCACATCTCGAATCCTCGGGTAGTTGCCTGAAGAAACGCTCTCCAATGATCGAACTGTGAATTCACCTCATCGCAAGAATCCACCCAAAGGCAACCAGACACATGCACTGCAGCGACAAATCCAACTCTGGTGAAAATACTTTCTCACGTAACATAGCTGACATCTGCACCACCGTCCTGTATGTAATGCGAAATCTGGGCTTAGTATTTGAAATTTTGTTCATTTTAATCCCACGAATTATACACTGCAGCCTGTCGGACTCATGGAAAGGGATACTATCCCTCGCCTGTAGGTAATGGAATCAAATCTCTGCAATGTACAGCTTAATTGTGGTATAGACCGTTCTTAAAGAGATCCTCATGAATATTAACGTATCGCGAAAACGAGGCTACGATAGGCAGATTGAGAAAAAAAATATGGCGTCCTACTGTACACTGAGTAACGATCTGAGCTGTTTGCCAGGTATTTATTTTACATTCGTTGAGAATTTCATCATGGGTGTCTCCAGCAGTTCAGGGAATGAACATATGACAAAAGGATTCAAGTATTACAGTGAGGGATATGCCCATTCTCTTAAATGTAAGTTGATTTTACGTCTTATCTTGAGTGTCCTTTTTCTCTACAGTACACAAAATACAAGTTAACGATATAGAAATGAAACTATTTAAAGCATGAATTTTGTTTCTCAATCTCAAATTCTTCCAAAATGTTGTTATCCACTTTCTCTGCAATTGGTTGTCTCACTGCAGGTGGCCCACTTGCTTTTCCTTCAGTTGTCCAAGTAAAAATTGATGGAATAGCATCTCGTTTTAAGCAACGTCTGTTGGGTGTCCATCTATAGTCCTGTTGCTTAAAGTGTCTAGAACAGACAACTGTTATTTCGTGACAATCTAACCAAAGCAAAAATAAACCATGAGTTAATTTTCTAACAGTTTCATCAATTCTTATCCATTCTGTCTCTCTCTCTCTCTCGTAATTTCATTCGACGTGTACTCCCATCATTTTCATTGTACTGGTGCTATCTCTCTACTCTATCGTGGTCATTTACATTCTACTTTCTATTTTATTTTAACGAGGTAATAAAGTTCACTTTTTCTGTACTTACTACTCCTACGTAAATTCATAATTTCTTATATAAATGCGCTGCGTGGAGGTATGCTCAGTTTTCGATCACCCCGTTATGTGGAATGGGACCGGTGTAACATTTTTAGAAACTTGTCATTATAAAGCACACATACAGACAATCATTTGCTTCGTCGACAGAATCTATTTTGCGTTTGGATTTCTTTCTTACATCATTCAGTTGCAAGAAAATATAAACACATCAACAATCATTTAGTTTCTTACCTTAAAATTCGGTCCCTCATCAAGACGTATTGCAACAATCCATTTTCTATGAAGCTCCATCTTCTTCACTGATGGAATATGGTGGAAGCTTACATCTATGTGAATTTTAGCATTCCCATTGCACAACGGAACGCAACAATAAATGTCACTATTTTTTCCGTTGCTTGTATCAACTGTAGCAGCCATGGTTGCGAGGTAAAATGAAGTTGGTGCCTATCTTAGCCTCGTTTTGGATTCGTTGACCCAGGGTCACATGAATACATGAATACATTCTGAGAATGGTCTATACTGCGGCTGCAGCCTGGTGTAACAGTATATGTGATGAAATGAATCAAAACATCTTCTGAAAGTATCGACAACGAGAAAGCATGCGCAACAACGCCTGACATGGCCAACGGATGCACAGGAAGCAATTTCTGTACACTGACCTAGTCTTATTGGACACTGATAAACAACACACGTCCTATACACAATGTGTCAAAATAACATAATGTATGTAGCCGGGTGTGCGTGTGTACACAGCTGATGTTTATTCAGCTTGGGCCACCCAGTGTCAGAACCTCTCGTTTTGAATCTGGAAATAGCATCAGCTATAGCGTTATCCCTACCAAGTATATGGCGAGCCTGAATAGCGAATTCTCCTTTGGCAGCACACCATATTAGTCTTCGAACAAATTTCATTATATGAGGTTTTTGGATCGGCCTCTGTTAATGACTTGAACAGTTGCAGAATTGTCACAGTTCTCCAGAATTTGTATGTTTGGTCCATTGATTTCCTTATTAATACCACCATTCATGTACACCTTGTGTCCAAATGGCACGCACTATCCAGAAATGTTTGTATTCCATGCCACTGAACGACAGTGGAAGAATGATGTTAAGATGGCTACGCCTTCAATGAACCCATATGAAGTGCTCGCCAATGAACCTATATGAAGAGCAATGCCATATGATGCCGACGGCTGTATCAGTCTGTGCACCCACGAGACTGCCGAGCTGTGCACACACTATCCAAAAATGTTTGTATTCCCCTGTCACAGAACGCCAGTGGAAGAATGTCATGTTGTAAGTTGGTCATGTCTTGCATGAACCCATATGAAGTGAAGTGCTCCCCTGTTACAGCACTTGCCTTCTACTTACTGAATAGAAGATACAAGTCCAGTATTTGTTCATTATTGGGTTTTATTGTGCATTGAGGTTGATAAGTGAAGATTGATACATTTCTCGTGCTTTGTTACATATACCCTACAAATACAATCAAAATACATTTACTACAACAATAAATAATACCGTCATCAGTGAATTATTGTTCTGCATGTTTGCTTTGATTCTCTTTACAGTACATTCAATACGAATAACTTACAACACCATACATTTATTAATTATTCATCTAGAGATATAGTGGATCAACTAAACCTAAACAGCAATCAGTGTTTAGAGCAAACGTAGAGAACAGACAGACAGACAGACAAGCGTATGGACAGAACGATATGCTGATACAATAATATGCAGGTTGATAGCCCATTCAAATGAACTAAAATACATCAACAAACATTCCAAAGAAATCTACAGAGTACATATAAAATAAACAGTTACATTAACCATAATATAAATCTATTTTCTTTATCATATGGAACAAAGGTCAAGTCACATTTTCCTTCAAGCAAAAGAATCATCAGGCACTTTTCTTAATGCAATGCCATGACCAGCATCCTTTAGAAGTACCAATGGACTGACCACCACTAATATGCTGTTCATACTATGTTGCTATACAGACAAGTAGCAAACTAACCAATCAGAAAGTTACTTACCACTTGTCATACTATAGAACAACCCAACATGAACAGTAATCAGGGTAGCTTCATTGCTCAGTGAACAAAACTCTAACAGGTAATCCTGGTTCAAGGTTACCTAAATGGCTAAATATGTCTAAAATGAGAATAACACAATAATTGCAACTGATGACTTTATTTCACTCATTAATAAACATTAACTACATAAAATAATAAAATACCTACTTCTGCCTAATTAAAACATGATTATATAAAATTATAAAATATATGCTCCTACTGCAAACCCGTATGAAGTACAGTGTCCATACGATGTGAACGTCTGTATCGGTCTGTACATCCACAAGACCTGAAAGAAGAAAATTGAAAAGCAGAACCAGGCAGTAGGAAGTGCTATGGTGATGTGCAAAACGACCTGAAGTCCGCACATTATTACAAACTGGACATTTTATCGCTCACGCAGATATATTTCTTAAAGGGCTATGACTGGCACACACCCACGACCTAATAGTACTGTCTGATAGACAATGTTTAGCACTCTGATGCTGCCCTAGATCCTGAAAAGCATGAGTTTAGAATAAATGTGAATTAAAATCGCATAGAACGAGTGATGTGTGCAGGGCGTGGTTGAACTCCTGCCTAGAGATAGGAAGAGGTAAGGAAGCATGGTTCCAAAAGCCACCCTGGTAGCTGTAAATAGTGGCCTGACACTTAGGCAAAAGTGGTACCCTTGGACTGTTTGTAATATGCAAACTCGACAAGGTCACTGATCTGAACCCAAAAATAACTGAAGTTGGATTTCTGCAATCAGGTTGTCTGGCATTTCCCCTAATCACGAGAATGCATGAAGTGCAAGGAGAAACATGGACTTAAACAGAGCCACACGGATGGCGTTGTGAGTGAATCTAGGTGGGACTAGAATAAGGTTTTGTAGAATAATATTTGTCAACGGTAGTCTGCGGCAAATGTTTATGAAGTGTTTGCAAAAGGTTTTGAATAAGAGAGGAATTGATTGGATCAGTGATATTGTTAAGTTACCAGTAGCCGAAACATAGCTAGATATGATAGATTCCGTATAGTGTTTTTCAAAACGATATGAAATGAAAATTGCCAAACCGGTACTTGAAAAGAAAATGATAGTGCTGTGGAGCTTTAAAGTGGCTGAAAAATGAGCACTTTTTACCAAAAATGGACAATTGTATTACTCCCAGTCGTTAATGTTGGCAGTTCCGGTCTTGTACTAGAATTTACTCTGCATAAGGTGAGAGCTGTATGAATCTGTGCACCTTCTTGAATTTGTTGGGGATTATTCTGATGCACTGTATTCATGAACGGCAAGGTGTCTGCCTCGTATATTGCGACTGTCACTGAAGGGATGGAAGTTGTCTTCCCATAGAGCTGCATTGTTGTCCATGAAGGAACATCTTGCGCAATGATTCTGCATGCTTTAAAGAATAGCGTGTCGGATTGGTTCGATTTCCTTCTTGCCACTAGTCCTAGAGTCAATCAAAGATAACGTAGCCAGAGTATTTTGCAATGCCACCTTACTCCTCGACAATCGGGTCACTCTCGAAATATAAGGATGTGTTGAGGCCAGTTCCGGTTACACATGTTCGAAATTGTCTGTTCCAAGAGCCGTTTCATTATCATTAACAATGTTGCTGCTACATTCCCTGAACAAAGGAATTCACGAGATTTTGTTAATCTCAGGCTGAAATGAATGCCTCGAATAGAAAGTTCTTGTTCAAGTTTGGCAGAGACCAATTCTCAGGTAATGTCACGTCATAATTGGTCGTTGATGGCGACCAAGAGGGTCGACTCGACTGTTACGGCTACAAATCAGGACGATGAGCAGAAAGTCTGTTTGCACAATATGGAAAACCGCCACATTTAAATCCAGCACAAATCCATAAGAAAAGTTTGATGTGGAGACTCTAAATCCATTGTCTGTACCTTGGAAAAACCAGAGAAATCAATGTGCGCATGGTACTCTATATGATCATGCAATGTTACGTAAGATTATCTAATTCTGTTGGCTCTGAAATTTGCTGCCAATGCCAACCAAGAGTAATAGTTATGCTCATGCCCCCCCCCGCCACGTGATCCTCCAACAAGCCCCGTGAAGACGGCAAGTAAGAGGCATAATTCCCTGTCTGCCTCTCAGTTTCAAGGTACATGTACAACGCCCATATCAAAGTGTTAGCCACTGACTAAGCCTTATAATTTGGCATTACATAATCTTACCCCACCACCAATTCCTTCCTCAATTCATTATCAGACAGAGCCCATTGCAACACTGACAACGTGTACCTACAATAACTCAAGATCGTCAAGTTTTGCTTAAACTAAAATTTAATAAATTATCATCAATGCAAAGTTCAAACACTGCTATTTGGATGTCGAAATGAAATTTCCTTCTCCTTACACAGATGAAATATACCAGTAATTATTAAAGTCCTCTATGTACAAGGAGTGTTCAACGTTTGACAGATCTACAAAGACCTGTCATGTCATAATTGGCAGCGACTCGTGAATATTGTGCTGGCAGATCAAAAATCTACCGGAGCATACCGGGCCAGCCGATTAAATCCAACTTTGCAGCTGGAACTTTCCATGATCTTAGTAGTGTAGTGGGTTGATTGCGCTGCATGCATTATTTTTGACATTCTTCTTAGCGGCTTCATATATTTGCTTATGAACAGTGAGTATGGTGGAAAGCCAAAGCCTCTCAGCTTTACGGCGGTCTCTTTTAGCAGTGCGAAGCTGGTCCCTAACACTGCTATAACATGGAGAACACTTTTGAATTGATACTCTGCACTTGGTAGCTGGGGCATGTTTGTCGAGCAATGAACGCAGACAGTTATCGAGTTGTTCTGCTGTAGCAGGTAAATAAGTTGTTAGATTTTCTTGGATGTCATGCATTAGTTTGGTTCTATTTATTATACGGAGGTTTCTCTTAATAGCAGATAAAGGTGGAGGGTTAGGGACTGATACGTCAAGATAGCATTTAATGCAGACGTGATCTGATGCAAGTTCATGGGATACCAGGGAGGACCGTATAATGTTATCATCAGGTCTATGAAGAATTCAGTCTAAAATGTGACCATATTTATGGGTGGGTTGGTTAACTGACTGTTTGAGGTTGAAAACATTAATGGAATCTAGGAGTTTTGATGTGTTTGAGTTTCCGGGACAGTCAAAGTGAAAGTTGAAATCTCCAAGAATAATCAGATTGCCACCTATCGAATTTCCCTACTCCAGGAGATTCGGAAACTGCTCCAAAAAGAGAGATTCAGTCAGCTTCATGTTTTTACTAAGAGGAGGGCTGTATAGGCAGAAAAAATGGACTGACCTTTGCACCAGTGTGATTCTGGTTTGGACTATTTCAAACGATGTGTGGTCGAAATTGAATGTTTTGGTGTGGTTAAGACGTTTGATCACGGAGTTCTTTGTGATGACTGCAAGTCCACCTCCGCGAGAGTTATGGGGGAACGACTTGATGGAGTAAAGGTGAATAAAATCATTTATCTAAGGGGAACCAAGCAATGGATTGCATGAGACAGAGCATAAATTAAAAAATGTTGCACACTTAATAAAGATCGTAGTTTAAAAGATAAACTAACATCCTTAAAAGCTATACTTGTCCTTTGTGAATGATTGCTGCAAAATTCAATTTTTTGTTGTTGCAAATGATAGTTTATCTGATAGTACAATGAAAAATATCAACATTTCAGAAACTTAAACTGTAATTGATTTTTACAATTGACTCATGACGTAACACATGGCCATAAAATAGCGATTTCGCGTTTGAATGGGAGCTGGGCAAATTCAGGTGGTCAATATACAATATCCAAATTTTTATTTTCCAAAATATAAAGATAAGCTTTAATAATATTTTATTAGAATATCCTTTTGGTTTGTGCATGCGGATCATGTGAAAAACGAGAAAATATAACACCAGTCCGTCAACGTTCATTGGTACCTTGCATCTCTACAACCGTTAGGTATTAATTACATTTAAACTGATGTTACTACTGCAATGTCAAAAGAACTACACGTCACCTCTAATATGTGATATAAGGAATTACCGTGAAATAAACATTTAATTTTGTTCCTAAGTAAATGAGCGCATGTTCCTCAAAAACCGTATATATTCCCATATTTATTAGTATTCAAAAGACTTCAAAAACTGCCAGAGAAACTGAGGACTTGTTTATTTATTGACAGAAGGCATGTTTTAAAATCATATAAAACATACAACTTTCCACATATTTTCGTATGCGCTCCTCCTTAACGAAAATAAACATGAAGATAAAACTTGCACCTAGTTGACTCCTTCTGCCATATGTGCCACTATATTGAAGTACAAAGAATCCAAAAAGTGCATTTATCCCTCTCTTTATAAAAAAGGAAGTACTTGAGATGAGGGTAGTTAAATATAGAAGAGGCTCATCATGGAAGTCAACTCAAAACACCTTTAGATATTTGTTGACTAACCGGGACTGAAAGATAAGGACTAAATGTAGAAATAATTATTACAGTGTATTGCTACGACGGTCGAATGATCAGCATTAAAACAGTTAAAATACACGATGTGCTAAGATTATTATTAGGTATTTAATTAGATGATGTTTACAAAAAAATTTATTCCTAACAAACCTTTTATGCAAGTTCATTTCAGTAGACACGCCCACAATGTAGGTATAGGGGTCGGGGGTGGGGTTCGTGCTTTGTTACCTAGATAGCTGTTATTGAGTTACAAGTAATCAATGTAGAGATTTAATTTTCTTGCTTAATGTCTTCTCATCATTTGTTTTATTTTTTAATGGGAACTGGGCAGCATTTTTAGGACTCGTACATACGCTATGCTATTACCAAGTTAATGTTGTACTGAATTCCCTGGCCATTACGGTGGAACGTCGATTCAGCTTGATTACTACTATACACTTGGGCAGGAGGAATTTAACTGATCCTATCAAGTGGATGTCATATTGTGTTACTTTGTCTACTCACATATTCTTAAGTTGTGCGGGCGAATTGCTGACCATAATGTTAACTGCTTTGTTGATGTTTTGGATCAGGGAACTGCTTACAAAAGTTCTTGAGATTAATGTTATTGTGCCTGATTTTTAAAGAAAGTTAATTGAATCAAACGTACGCAGAAAATCTGTAAAAAGTCCAGATTGCGTACAGACAAAGGTTGTGGGCCCAAACGGATTTAGATCCACCAGGCTACACGCAATATTCCCGATCCAGCTGTCAAGATAATCTGTGGAACTGCTGCTAGTTTGTAGTGGCTGAGAGGGTTTAAATGAGTTGCCGATAACGTCATTACCCACCTATACACCACAAAACCTATACAAAGTATTGTCTAAGCATTTCGGTCTGTCAGAATTCGGCGACTACTCGGAACACTAACTCACTTGTATTCGTCTTCGCGTATGTTAACGAGAACTAATCATTATGTTTCACTTGTTAAGCCCCTTTGGTCAGTGGAGCTGCTACCACCGAATCAGATATGCAACAACAACAAAACCACTATGTACATGAAAGGGATACCGTTTTATTGGAAACGGTGTATTACCTTTAGGCAGTGAACAGAAGGAAAACCTAGTCAAGTATGATTAACACTAGGGACATGTTTGTAAGGGAGTGCAGGCGCACAATCTCGCATCAGCTCTATCGACCATGGAAACCAGGACGAATAGCAGCAGTTCTACTCATGTACATATTTTCCCCTAAAATGGCATGCCTATGTCTTCCTTGCTGGACATTGAACACGTCAGCCTACAAATGCTGAAGGAGATTTGTGCAGGTAAATACATACATTTATCATTAGCAATAATGTCGCACGATATATATATAGTTTTTCGTCATTTGTATATGAGAAATGTGACAAAAATTTGAAAACATTGAAAGAAGATGCTATACTTGGCATCGTTTGGCAAAGGTGATGAAATATATTTGTTTTACTGAATTATACTGTCACTGTGAGTGCTATATAGATATCCGGGCTTATTTATAAAATACAATTCAATTTTATATTGTAGCATAACCTATTGTTTCGCTGTAAAATTTTGTAAATGTTGCTTGTTTCTTCCATAAGTACGTATAATGTCATTTGTTTAAAGAGTAACGTATACAAGCTCTCCTACCAGCTATTGCTGACTCTGGAAAGGATTCCTTTAAAAAAGCGCTGAAGGTGAAGAGGCCACCTTCACATGTAGGAGGAAAGTCAGCATTCTTTCATGAAAATATGTCCTTCGGTTGAAGTGCAGCTATCCCAATGTCTCTCGTAGCAAGTTGCTAGTCATTATATAATTTATTTCCATTCAACTATTATGTGACGTGATCTAGCTTTTACCTTATATTTTTGTTACCTACTGCTAGAGTTAACTTTTAACAGAAGAAATGGATTATATATCTTTATGAACTCCTAATCATTTACAAATAATTTTGTTTCGCAGGTAATACCATGACATATTGTGAGTTAACATTTCAGTAGGTCCCATACAAGCATACTTAATTTATGCAAAATCGGGTATTTTATGTCATAAATAAAATCATAAATTGGATTTTCTTTACTCAAAGTTTATGAACCTTATTGAATACTGCAATGCACTACTGAAAGGAGCTCCAGGTATATAATACTGAGCACGAGTCAGAAATATAATGTCAAATGAACATTCCAGATGGACTCTTTGCAAAAAAACTAAGCTGTTTTGTCGATTGACTACCATGTTTCAGAGACCGGTGAAGTGGACATACCCCTGAATTTGGCGATAATTTTGTCAAGGTCACATGAGGCTTATTTTTTGTTTCAACGCCTTAGTGAAAACTACAATTCCTGGATATACACTAATTCCAAAACAACCCTCGATCATCTTAGAATTGTGTTGCTAGTGGTCGAATCTTTGTGGGTCATTATCCGATTTACTTCCTTTTCTATGTAATCAATTCTCATGGACAATTTTGATCAGGTTATTAAAACTTGGTGCAAGTAAAACAGTTATTCACATTTAAGTACTAATTTAAATGAATGTGATTTTTTCATGTTTCTATAGATACAATGAAATTAAAACGCATGAAAGAAAGAGGAAATAAAACTATTTAAACTACAAAATTTGATTTTCTTTGCACTACTAGGTTGTATCTTTATCGTTTAGGAAGCGAATTCCATGTCTTTGATTCAATGGGATTGACGGAAAATCGCTACATTAAGTTCGTTTAATTTAGTTTTATACATCAATGTTGTTGGGTTCAAAATGTTGAAGTAAATGGTATAAAATACGGAAAGTTTGAAAAATAAAAGCTATTAATTGCTTCTAACTAACAATATCATCCTATGTTTAGATAAGGGGGCTTTCTTAATTTATGTTATACCTTTCACACTAATATAGGCTATTTAAATTTTAACGTACCGAAATGAACGTTCCTCATTAGTACAAAGACCAAAAGTCGTTTGTGAAATTCATACATTCAGTATATCTGTTTGCAGATATCGGTGACTTGTAGATTTTATTTGGATAACAAAATAAATCAAGTGACTGTTATAACAGCTCTAGAGAGAGAGTGTGGGTTTCCTCTCTGAGCGAGCCGGTGGAAGCGAGCTTGGTTTCCTGGAGGGCAGCTATGCTGACATTTAGTCTGGCGAGGTCTCTGTCGGTGATGGCCATCTTCCTGGTGTCGTCCACCTGGAGTCTTCTTTATTGGTTTCTTGTTTATTTTGTCTGATATGGAATTTCTCTCTGCTTGTTATGCTAAGGAACACACTGAGCTTAAGACACCCACTGGATCAGGAAGATGTTGGGGGGTCATCACCTTACTGACCGGCCTGAGGCGGACGGTAGTAGCTCAGTGGGACACGATGATCCCTCCCACAGTCGAAGCTGACCTGTGGCGCCGCTTCCATATGCCAATCAGGTGGAACTTATAACCCATAGACTGCCAGCTTCTGTATTGTTTCCTCACTCAGGAGCGAGGCTGGAGTGACCTCTCCAGGGCGCATCCTGGGCGTGTATTAGGGGGCGCTCACCAGATAATATGTACTTTTGAGAGAGTGACGTATGTAAGGTGAAGTAGTTCGCATTTAAAACATGCACAATGGAGAAAATGTTGGCATACCTCTATGCTACATTAATGTAATGTGGATGATATTTCTTTTGGATATTGTACTTTTGGAAATTTTACATGATTTAAGCACACTGCTAACTAAAATGACTGCTCCCTTGTGTTAAAAAGTCAGTCTGAATTAGTCTAACGTACACTATACATAGCAGCTATTAAAATAAGGAAAATGAATTTTGCCAGACTAGACAATACCAGCTTCTGAAAGTGCAATGAATGAATTACCAAATATATAAAATGTAAAAAATGTTATCGGCTCTTTTTTATACAATTTACCTCTGAAGTTCAAGAAGTGAAAATGACCAAGTAGAGCTAGCACGTTTTTGAAAGGTTCACATCTGAAGTAAGGCCAAGCTGTATACTCTATAACCCATAGTACACCCATCAATCATACACCAAAATAAAGGGAATTAAAGGTTCTTTGCATTATATCTAAGATATACAAGGTCTTTTTTAAATAGCCAGTATAGCCAGTGAGGAAAGCCGGGGAAATTCTTTTTCTTTAAAATCCTAACCCTATGCAAAATACGAAACTGTAGAGCGCCACCTTATGGAGATCCTGGGCTGCCAAGACGTTAGGATCCCTCTCTCGTCCTTGCTGTTGGGGTCTATATGAATGCTGATCATGACATTTGGGACCAGTTAAGATACAGGAGCTGCCGCAAGGAAGTCGTAGTTGACACCCGCCAACCTTAGGGGCTCCACTCCAGATTTTCTGTCTAGGTTTACTCCCGTAGCCTTTCCTTCCCCCGAAGATATTCACAAGGCAGCGGAGCCATCATCAAATGGCTGGTCTTGGTGGGTTTGGAATCAGAGTTTCCTTCTACTATACGAAGTGCCTGACAGGGCTAACGTGCTCCATCTACACGGGTTTCGAGTCAGAGTGTTCCTTCTCTTAGACTGGCTGACTGATAAGGCTAACGAAGCCCAGTCTGCCCATCCGGTTATACCCCTGGGCACTCGGTCGCGCAACACAGCAGGCTCCGTGAAAACAAGTCACTCCTCATATAGGTGCCGCTGTGGACGCAGTAGTTTAGGTGAGGCTATATGCAAGTAACCTCCTGCCCAGCAGAGACTGTCAGTGGTCCCTGGAAAGGAGAGGCGGTGAGAGACGCCTCACGTTCCTTTGGCAAGCGGTATGTCAGACCCAGATCTCGCAGCCCCCCCCCCCAGTCAAACAAAGGTATGATGGTTCTAAAACATGCATTACACCTTCAAAATAGAAATAATCTGAGATTCGTAAGTATATATCCATTGACTAAGTATACGTTTAGTCCTTTAAGAGAAAATGGTATGACTGTATATGATATAAGATTTTAAAATATATTGAGTATGGCTAGATATTATCGAAATTTCGCTTCAATTTTTCCATAAGTGCTGAACCCGGACCAATTTGTTGAGTAAGTAAAGCACCTTTCTTTGGGATGAATTGAACTATGTCAGAAGCTTTTGATAAATGTAAAGCCAAACCTAAGAGTGCACCAGTACTTTCAGCTCCAAATTTCAGTCAATCATTTACAATAACTGTTGATACAAGTGAAGATGGGGCTTAATTCAAGAAGAAAACAATGGTGTAGATTATCCAGTGTGCCCCTTTTCTAGGAAATTAAATTAGTACCAGAAAGATTATTCCACAATCGGGAAGGAATGTTTTGGCTTTGATTTTAGCTATGCATCACTTTGAAGCGTTTATTAGTTTAACTCCTACTCTGAGTATTTTATTAACGATTACTGCTCCCATCTTTCATTAGCAAGATGAAAAACATAAATGAGAGATCATTAAGGTGCAGTTTGATGTTGCAGGAATACAAAAATGACACTAATAACAACAAGCGGAAAGACAGAATAGGTGCAGATGCACTTTCACCTTTATATAACTATTATATTATATTGGTTCATTTTTAATTTGTGTCATGAATAAGACTCCATCAAATAGAATTTTATGTATATTTGATCACTAGTTAAAAAAGATTTGTGTCATAAATCTTTCTTTTTCCTCATTGTGGAAAGGTGTTGTGCATATTTTGTATTATTTATTGGCTTTTCTTCACTTACTATATCTGTACTTTATTCTTGACCTTGTCCAAAATCAAGTTTATTGACATTTATTATTGACATTCATTATTGACATTTATTATTGACATTCATTATTGACATTTATTATTGACATTTATTATTGACATTTATTATTGACATTTATTGCATTTATTATTGACATTTATTATTGACATTTATTGCATTTATTTTGTAAACAACATAACAAATAGTTATAATTTCATATACGATTGTGAATTAAATATTAAGATCATAATAAATGTAAACAAGTTTCCTTGAATTTGAATGAAATTGTACGATCTTAAATTTGACCATAGAACATTCTGGAATGGAAACTTCATTAAGTGACAGTGTATTATCAGCAAATGGTAATTGCGACCTAGGACAAGTAGAAAGGCATATAATCTTGTTTATCCATTAATACTCTATAACAAAAGCAAAATCCTTTTTATGATTGTGTTCAGGTTTTGATTTGGGTGGATTAATGTATTCAAAATATTGTTATGCGGATATTCAAAATGCTTATCAATAATATTGTTGGACTTTAATTTGATTAATTTATAATTATAGTGAATTTAGCGACGAACATTTTGCATTATACTATTAAGTTATATCAAATGACTCATCATACATCGTCACATTCATGGCAACTGGCTCATAAGCATTCATTATTGGGATGTATTTGGAATACCATTTGAATTGAAGTCATAAAAAATAACATAGGAATACCATAATAAAAAATCATATTTTCAGCAGTCAAAGATATTATGGCAAACATAATACAGGTTGCATCACTGACATTAATTATCTCGCACGCATAAATGACGTTCCTCATCTTTCATTATCAGATGGTTTCTTGATAACAAGTCGCTCTTAAATAAACATTTTTCAAATTTTGAGCACACTATGAGGAGCCATTTCATTTAATCTAGTTTCGTTTCGTGTCCTGACTCTGATATATAAAACAGATAACATTTATGGATGAATAAATCACATTTTGTTTAAATATCATCTTGATGCCTAGAGGTGGTGGAGAGAGAGAGAGAGAGAGAGAGAGAGAGAGAGAGAGAGAGAGAGAGAGAGAGGACGAAGAGGAATGGAGGAAGCGAGAAACATGGAGAAATAAAAACCAGTGTACCGTCCTTAAAATTCGTCGTGAGACATATACATACCTAACGATGAAGACATGTAATATAAAATGAAATTCGAAGCATTTCAATGAGCATTCACGTTTATTAGATATCTACCAATATATCAGAAAGAAAACATGTTGTACTACATTTTTATGGCTGATGATATCGCCTTTGAAAGTCTTAATTTACAGCAACGAATTAAAATCAATTTTGTGGCTATATTGACCTGATTCATGTTCACTTTTTGAACTAACAGCCATCACGTGATACTCGCCAGTCAACCCTTTTATGCTATGATGGATCCTCATTAATTGCTTTAAATGATCACTCTTTGGCTCTCCACACTACATTATGCTCTAGACTGAACGAACTGGGACAACATTCATCATTACCTAAATGTAAACAGAAGCGAAAAAAGAAACGTTGTTTCAAAGCTGGCCGGCGTAGAACATGAAGAAGAATTCCAGTTATCTCCCTTATTTCGGCACAACCAAAAAAAATTTCGACCGTTAATTTAGATAACTTAATTCAAATCCCAATTGATTCGTCAACCTTTGTGTCAACTATCCAAGAAATACATCTGCGCATTGCATTAAAAGAGACCGCCGTAAAGCTGAGAGGCTCTGG
Organism: Sinohyriopsis cumingii; assembly: GCA_028554795.2. NCBI lineage: Eukaryota > Metazoa > Mollusca > Bivalvia > Unionida > Unionidae > Sinohyriopsis > Sinohyriopsis cumingii. The sequence continues at coordinate 144,654,947 of CM068829.1, forward strand.
CTTTCCACCAGACTCACTATTCATAAGCAAATATATGAAGTCGCTAAGAAGAATGTCACAAATATAGTCCATGCATCGAAATCAGCCCACTACACTACTAAGATCATGGAAAGTTCCAGCTGCAAAGAGCTCTTCGAGATTACTAACAAGCTAATGTCAAGGAACAAATCAACACCACTTCCAACTACCTTCTCTCCAGTCGACCTTCCGGACATGTTTGCAAATTTCTTCCGTGACAAAGTACAAACCATTAGAGATAAGCTTTACACCACAATTTCAATTGACTCGTCGTCACCATACAGTTGGGATACAGAATTTGAGCGGCAACCATTAGCAGCATTTGAACATGTCTCTATGGATTTCGTACGTACAATCCTGATGAAGAGTGCACCAAAGTCATGTGAACTTGATCCAATTCCAACATCACTGCTGCTTGAGTGCTTAGATCCAGTATTGCCTTCACTAACTGATGTTATTAATACCTCTCTCTCATCTGGGGAATTCTCATCAGTTTTCAAAGCTGCCATTGTAAAGCCTCTGCTGAAGAAACCAACACTAGACCATAACCATTTAAAGAACTACCGCCCAGTTTCTAATCTCCTATTCATTTCAAAAATCTTAGAAAAGGTTGTACTATCCCAGCTTGTATCTCATCTAAATTCAAATAGTCTTTATAGCAATGTACAATCTGCATATCGCCCTTGCCACAGTACTGAAACTACTCTTCTAAAAGTTGTTAATGACATTCTCTCTGCGTTGGATAGCGGAAAGATTACAGTCCTCACCCTCCTTGATTTTTCTGCAGCATTTGACACAATAGACCATGATATATTACTTCACCGTCTCCAGCATGTATTTGGCATTCATGATACAGCCTTAATGTGGTTCAAGTCCTACTTGGTCAACAGGACACAAATTGTATCTGCAAATGGAATACACTCCAGCCCAGTCGATTTATGTTGTGGTGTTCCACAGGGGTCAGTTCTTGGACCTGTTCTCTTCATTCTGTACACTCAGTCGCTCTCAAGTGTCATAGATCATCATCCAGTGTCTCACCAATTGTACGCTGATGACACCCAAATATACAAATCTAGCCACCCAACTGAAGTTGATGCTACCATCCAAGGTGTAGAGAGGTGTATTTCTGATGTGAAATCATGGATGACATGTAACAAGCTGCAGATGAATAATGATAAAACTGAGGCCATTCTGATCACAACACAAAGACTTTCTCATTCACATCCTTTACCTCAAACAATAAATATCAGCCACGCCAACGTTCAATTCACACAATCAGTACGAAACCTAGGTGTTACTCTGGACAGTAATCTCACTTTGCACCAACGTGTCATGAACATATGCAAGGCTGCATATCTTGAGCTGAGACGCATCAGCTCAATTCGCCAATATCAGTTGATGCCACTAAAACACTTGTGTGTTCATTAGTACTTTCAAGACTGGACTATTGTAACTCAGTTATGTCTGATTCATCTCAATATCTACTCCAGAAACTTCAAAAAGTTCAAAACACAGCTGCTCGGATCATACTTAGAGTACCACGATCAGAGCACACCTCCCCGCTGCTCTGTACCCTACACTGGCTATCCATTTGATCCAGAATCAAACACACAATTTGTTCTCTGTGCTACATTTCACTGTCGGACTCCAGTCCAACATACCTATCTGACCTCACCTATGTGTACACACCATCAAGATACTTACGCTCCTCTTCTGACAATCGTATACTCATTATTCCCACTATGAAAACAAAGTCATATGGACAACGTTCTTTTGCATACCAGTTCCCAGTAACGTGGACTGAATTGCCCACTGAACTTAGACACAAAGACACAGTGATGACATTCAAGAGGGCTCTCAAAACTCACTTATTTCGACTGCAAGAACAAAGTTAAAGACATAATAATGTTTCCTACCTGAAATATTCTCAGGATGTTTTATTTTTATTTTTTAATGTTTTTCTAATTTCATGTTGTTTGTTTTTGTAATAATATTATTATGTTTCTTATCTTATAGTGTTGTCTAATGTTGTAAAGCGCGTAGAGCTTCTAAAGATTATGGCGCTATACAAATTCCTCATTATTATTATTATTATTCATAATTCCTTATAAAAAACCGAGTGAACAGTAGACGATATTTTGTCCTCGTTATTTCTTTCGAATTTGCTGCTTGTTATAGATGGATAACATATGTAAATGTTCATTGTTGATCAGGAATGCAAGATTTGTATTTCCTTTTATATAAACTCTTCTCCAGTTGGTGCTATGGTATCTGAAAAGAAATTGATAAACATGATAAACGGGTCTCTATTCCTCACATTTAGTGTATTTTGTATTTAAGTGTCGCCTTAGGCTGATTCGTTGCAAACTAAAATACAAATTAATGTATGAACGCTAAGAGTTGATAAGAATCAAACATATATTGATACTGAAAACTGTGATTTGACTAGAAAAATAATATGCATGGATTAACTTTGATTAAGGATGTCCCAAGTATAGCCTTGATGGAGAAATATTCTACATAAGAAAATGAGAAATACGACGATGCAATCTTTGATGTAAGATTTGTTTTCAGTAAATGGCACAGCTTCTAAAAATCAAGTTTCAGGGAGTTGAGTTCATTGTACATCAAGAATGCAAGGGTTTTATTTCATTTTATATAAACTCTTCACCAATGGGTGCTACGGTATCTGAAAAGAAACTGGAAAATATGATAAACGGGTCTATATTCCACAAAATTAATGTATTTTGTATTTTAGTGTCGCCTTACTCGGATTCTTTGCAGCTAAAATACAAATGAATGTATGAACGCTAAGAGTTGATCAGAGGCAAACACATATTGGACAGAAAGTTAGTTTCGGTTCCGAGATTTGACTAGAAAAAGATTCTACATGGATTAACTTTGAATAAGGATGTCACAAGCATAGCCTTAATGGAGAAGTATTCTACCTTAGAAAATGAGAAATACGACGATACAATATTCGATGTAAGATTTTAATTAATGCGGTTTTAATGTTAATGTGTACGAGCGACCTGACAAAATAAGAACGTGAAAAATCAAAGCAAAAATAAATTCGAAATACTTTATAATTTTGAATTTCATACAAGGTATATTTGAAGGAACCTGAAGTTGTTTTCTAATAATTATAAAGGGGCATTATAACCTTTTCTTAATTTTTAATTAACTATTGATTATGATGAAAAATGTAGTCTTCCAAAAATGATGTTTCATTATATAATTCAGGAATTTCAGTGAAATACTTTTAAATCAGATTCTGTTGCTGCTAAGAGCAACAGTTTTGATATAGTGTTTTCCGGCCGTAAAAAGATTCAAATAAAACGTATAACTTACTCAGAGTTGGAGAGTTAAATCTGATCGTTTTTCCCAAGTTGCAATATCACACAAATGTTTATAAGAAAGTTTATTTTTAAATTTACGTGTTATACCGTTTTAAAACAATATTTACTCTTTTTCACGGAATTAAACTCTTATATTTATTGAATACATGTACTCGGGTTTCGTTTTTTGTGTACAACGATACCCGAGGGTGATTTATGCGTATTTCGAAATAGCGAGTTCGGTTCATCCCATGCCGCACGTGCGAAATGCTCTCGATGGGACGAACCGTATGCCTACAATGCACAGACTGTCTCTGTATAAATACCTCACCGCATGCACATTTCTTTACAATATGGATAATTCTTGTCAGCCAGCAGTCTGCTTCATTGACTTGCTCATCTTCAGCTGAAGAGGTATGTAAGTTTATTAATTTCTAGTCTATAAGTTATAACTACTCTATTACCACGTTTGTTTTGTTTATTAATTTCTAGTCTATAAGTTATAACTACTCTATTTCCACGTTTGTTTTGTATGTTTGCTAGGTAGCTTTGGTTTACGCAGTATAATGCACGTATTTCTATTCTTGTTTCCGACTTAGCAAGGGATTTATATTACTAATGTAAAGTACATTTTTTTTAAAATAGTAGGATTCTTATTGAGCAGGGTTAGGTTTATTTTTGAACCAGTCATTTTGTAATTATGGTGCTGATAATGTAATCTATATAACTTACCGTGTATAACGTCATTACGTTATTATGCCAGTGTCATGTATAGAACACGGTACTGGATATATTTTCAGCTGTCTAGTGTCTAATGTCCGGGTTGTCGGGAGTGTCTAATGTCCGGGGTGTCCGGAGTGTATAATGTCCGGATTGTACGGAGTGTCCGGAGGGTCTAATGTTCGGAGCGTTCCGAGTGTTCGAAGTATTCCTAGTGTCCGGAGTCTGTAGCAGCTGTGAAGCTTAACTGTAGTAGCCGTGGAACTGAAACAAAGTGTACTGATGACGGAGTGTATCTCCGTACATGTAATTTGCTAGCCGTTTGCTAATTTTGGGGTTCGTAAAACCCATTGTATCTTTTGGGACTGTAAAGATGAGTTGCCTATCTGTCCCTCTTTTGTATCACTATAATTTTGCTACCCGAGTTAATTCATTTTACTACATGAGCAAAATTTTACATCGTTTACTACCTGAATAAATTATATCCATCGCTTGATTGTTAAATCGTTGTGAACCATTGACCCCTTGTCTTTGTATTTGCTAAATGAATTTATTTGTATTTTTCATCAGTAAGTCTGTGCGTTCGTATGTTAATTAAATCCAAAATTTAATTATATATACACGCACATATTCATAATTAATTGCTCATGCAAGTCATCCGTTATTAAAGATTGTATTTAAATCATTGTCAAAAGTGTTCTGTTGTGAATCCGAAAATCCCACCCTGTTATCTTGTTGCACTATTATGCCTACCGAAATAAGCATTCACGATGAGCAGAAAGAACGTATGTCGTTTGTGAATTTTATATAGTCCTATGTATCCGTTTGCATACATCAGTGACTTGCAGTTTTTATTTGGATTGCCATATCACTTGGGTGACTTTCCAACAATCGTTGGACCAATCATCGTTAGTATTGCATAATCCTGTAATTTCTTCCAATTTGGTAAAACCTGTATTATTGTCTTAGATGAGCACTTGCATTATTCATTTCAAAATATGAATTTCATGCTTGAGTCTGGATTAAAGGGTGACTTGTATATACGCTAAGGGCTTGTTTTTCTCACTATGCCATAGTAGTCAAAAATCTCGACAAATTTCAAAACAAACACAATTTATGTCGGAAAAGTTCTTGTTTTTCCAAATAGCACATATTTGGTGAGTCGGGTATTTTTCGAAATCTATCAAAGGTGGATATTGCAGTCATCATGGTTACTATTTTTTAATGTATTTGTCGGCCGAGTGTCGTATATCCCACATATCATAGGACATTCTTCTATGGAGAATATAAATTTTGTTTTGTTTATCGGTTTTGAAGATATATTCTCCAAGTCTGGAGTAGTTTCACCCTCGTCTTCAGATGATATCGGATTACAATGCTGCGTGTTTCGTCCCCTTTATGTAAATGCTCTCATTGATCTTTGAGATCTCGTCTTTTATTCGCCTTTTGGATCGGGATAGCAAGGTTTCTCTTGTGTATGCATTTAGCTGTGTGTTAATCTTGTCTATGACCTTTTTGAGTTTCTTTTGTTTGTATTACTATTTGAATATTTAGGTCTTTGGAGTTGCTTCCGCAATTAGTAAATCTTCGTCCTATGGGAATAGCCGAATTAGTTCCCAGTTTTAAAACTGTAAAATGTCAGTTATGTTATTCACATGACAAGGATACTATGTGAAATTACTCGGCTCCAAAATACAGGTTCTGGACAGATGGATCAAGTTTATTTCACTAATCTCAGTGCACGAACTAACATTATTCTAGGAAGTGGTAAAACAAAGGACTCCATCTGGGCATGCTCACTAACACTTTGCAACATTATATCACCTGTCATGATGACATTACCAAACATCTGTAGTTTTCCATTTTGTGGCCCCGTAGGCCAATTTGGAATCAAATTCCAAACTTGCATTTTACTTCTTGCAGAGTATCTAATGCTTGATGGTTAATATATACATCTAATATTCTCTGCCTTATGCCGACTATAGTTCAATGTTCAATAAAATTGTAGTCTGCAATATCCTCTTCAAATTATATATTGAATCAATAGAAAACGATTAGATCGGCTGATCTGTTGTGGGACAGGAAACATCAATTTGCCAGTTCATCACGCACCGGAAGGTTATCATTTGCCCGACAATTATGCGACATTATCCTTTGATTTTGCGGCAAATAATGCGATGGGAATTTATTATCTGTAATTCAATTAGGCGACGGTAAACTACTAAGTTCGGGCCTAATATGATACTGCATAGCATCGGAGACGCTGTTAAACACAGGACGCTTCTTATATATTGATGCTGGGGACATTCCATGATCTTCCAATATGCTTGCACACTTTCTCAATATCAGGATAGGAACATTTTCAAGACTATATATATTTCCATATTAGATGCATCCAGCACATAAACACTTATTCATGTTATATGATAACTACTTTACCTAATGATCATGAAACATACTGCTCAGTCTTATTTGTTTATAAACAACTAGAGGGTTAGGACACAATGGTGACTACCAAAACGGTGTATATATGTGTGTTAATGGTTGGGTGGGGGAGAGACTGAACAATGAAGAACAGAAACAGTATCATGATACAATCAACTCTTTGTTATGAGTCAATACAATTTATTGTTGTAAGAGATACTATTTCCAACATAACAATTCTACATAGTTAGGTCTCTTATTTCCGTCGATTCTGACCGAGGCCTTATTTATGTATGTTCTTAATATCTGTAAAATAATCGAATGAATATCTGCTGGAGAGATTGGTAAAAGCTATAGACTATAGTTATATTAATAATATGAAGAGAGAAATGCGATAATGTCAGTACTTAGAATTGTAAGATTTAAGATGTACAGTGAGCCTGAGGAGATTGTGGTGGAGAACCTAATGTTGAACAAGCACTATATGTTAATTGTCTCATCTATTATTTAACTGGCAGAAGAGTGTCAGTTCTTACCTCACAGGGGGTTTGACGTGAGGGAATCTACCCTAAGCACGAAATCCACTCCAAGACCGAAATATCCCCCATATTCACCTCTGTATCCCCAGGGAATTCCACCAATGTATCAGCCTTATCTGCCATAATCTCCAAATCCACTGTAGCCGTCGTAACCGCTTATCAGGAGGGCTGCGGTGGTACAAACCATGCAACGGAGAAGAACTAGTACAGCCTTCATTCTCGTCTTCCCAAGAAAATAAAATGCCAAGAAAATAATCAGAGTATGTGCAATAAAAACAGAACAAGGTTAATAACGAACAAATAATAATTCTGACGTACAGAAAAATATATATTCCTTTAAAGCAAGTCGAAGCTTGTGTAACGAAGTAAAACAAAAGCGTCCGCGGACGCGACTGATCATTACGGAAACCCGTACCTTTACCTTATATTAGCACATTGTATTTCATAGGTTGTTTTAGGTAGTGCATGTGATTTTTTATATCTGACTGTTCGATTGTAAGTTTGACGTTTGCTTGCGATTGAAGGCAGAAGTCTGACCTTCTTAATTATTGGAATGTTATGTCTACTTGCTTTTAACGATGTCTTGAGATATTGCTAAATATTAATTCAACGCCAGACATTGTTTCTAGCTTAGAATATTTTGAAAACGAAATTGCCGACAACATAATGTAACTTTCTACTAACATCTAATGAATTCCAGGCCATTTTCTGTAGAGTCATTGGTAAGAAATAAATATATCATGCCATTCAAGGCTATTTTGAATTTAATCAGAACAGTCTGTTTTTCATACCTGTGACATTTAAGAGCGTTTCTGATTTAATTAATAATGTTGTAAGTGACTTTTCAATGTTTGCTTTGTATCTACTAAAATAAATTATTTGTTGATTTTATTAAACTTGTTGGTTTCGCTTTTATCTGTTACATAGTTTAGGACATAGATTCGTAACAAGGAGAGATCGCAATAAGGAGAAACACTATTACTCTCCCTTTGTTGCCTGACAATATTCAAGATTGGCATAAAAGATTTTTAACGAATCAATGCAGTCCTCAAGAGAAAATTGTAAAACCAAAACAAATGAAAATATGGTGGGACAATATAGTCCTGAAATGGAAAAGAAAATATTTGTCTACACTTATTTCAATCAACGTTTTATAGTCTTCTGTGCTATATAATGTAAGCTTTCATTTCGTAGGAATGTGTGAATTAAAGAAATATACCAGCACAATGGTTTAATAAGACAAGAACACATTGATGTCTGACGAAGACCACTTGATGATACACGCACAATGGACAGGATTTATGGTCCTTCTAATATAAATGATGTTGCATCTGCACAATGAATATATTTAGAGAATCTGATGTATATAACATTAATAAATTCGGAGGTAATATTTTCGTTGCCAGAATATACATGCAGTCGTTACAACTTGTAATTTTATCATATTTGAATGACCGAGTGAAAATATCGAGAATACCTCAGATTTTTTATGTGGGATGTGGTGAAGATTGTTTGACATACAGGGCACGGATTTCATTAATATTGTTTTCCCAGTGTTTGCTAAAGGAAAGGTGATGACAGGGAAACAACTGGTCATTCTTGAATAAACGATGCTATCGCAATGCGGCAGTTATGCAATAGATACAATTTACAGGCGATTAGAAAATTAAAATAAATCTGCATGGTTATCTATTGTTTTGATTTCATTTCTTGACAAGTAACCAATTTTAAAATATTGGGATGCGAGAGGTTTCGTTTTTCACATATACTGCAATTTTCATGTATTGATGTAACTATTCATGTGAGCACATAACAAAATAATACATTTGTTTAGAAATTAAACTTATCGGAGTACATTGATCAGTATTAATTAGCATGTTTTAATCAAGAACACTAATGAACATGCAGAATAATTTTGTTTACCTCTATGTGTGGTAGCAGGTACAGGAGGTCGAAAGAAAGAAGTCTCCGGATTGGCAGTCGCTGTGATGGCTTGTTTGACCGATGGTCAATTTATACATATCCTCCAGGTCTTCTCCTTCACGATGTCAGAATTAATTGTGTATGATGAATGATAGCAAAGAAATTAAAGAAGTAAATTAATGCTAATACGCTATTGCAAATTTGTCAACTTGTAAACGGATACAACATGTTGAAAGATGATCAATTGAAGAATTCAAATTTTGTTTGTCTTCCGAATAATATTTTCTAAAACATCTACAAGGATAGGAAGATGTATCGAAAAACTTACTTTGTTATAGGCGCCAAAATTCATTTATTTAACGTCTTGATGTAGTTACTAATTTCCATACAGATACACCGAGGATGTTATGCGTGTCTGTATTTTGTACTTGACATTGTCCAAAACCAAAATTATAGCTTACCTGACCAATGACATTTATTTTATAAAGAACATAATAAATGCCTTACGAATGTAAACATTTGTCCTACAATTTGGGTTGAAAGATAGTCTTGCCTTTAATCTTAGAATCTATTAGAATGAAAAATTATGTTAAGTGGTAGAGTAGTATAAGAAAATAGTAATCGGAACCGAGATTAAAGATAGGCGTATACAATCTTGTTTATGTAAAAATGACTCATTCATGCCTTAACATATAAAGCAGAATTATCCGTTCTGTTGTTTTCAGGTTTTGATTTGGTTGGATTAATTTATTCAAATTATTATTTACAGGAAATTCAATGTGCTCATCAATAATATTCTTGTTTTAGAACATTGACTTGGAATTATGGTGAACAAAGACTTAGATTGTTATTTTATTATGACACATTGTAAAACTCTCAGCACATTGCCAAGTCATTGACCTATTAGCACGTTTGACATTTGAGGCTACAGGCACATCAACATATTCCATATCGGAATCGATTCCGAATACAACTGGAATTAAATTGGGACTTCATATATGTGAACTTGAAAGTTGAGGACTATTTGGGATTTAATTCACAATACTGTGAGTGGGTTTTAAATTTTCCCTTCGTATTCTAGGCAAATAAATTATTTGATGAATTAAACAAAAGTTGCTGGTTTTCGTTCTTATCTGTTACTTAGTTTAATATCATCAATTCCTACTAGAAAATGGGTTCTCTTCCCTGATACAATTTTCTTTAAATATATCAGGAAACTTTACCTCGAAAGTTTCGAAGTCGCAGTAATTTTAGTTTTACATAGAAATGAAATCTAGAGTGACACAAAAAAGGCTTTCAGAGTGTTATCTAAATTGGATAACTTTATTATAAATCCTACCCTGAGAGGAGAGTTAAAGTTGTTGAAAAAGGATGGATTGCTCCAGTTTGCCATAGAATATTATTACCTCTGATGGGATACTTAAGAGGACTTGGAGACCATCTGAGATGCCCACTGATGACAAGCGATCAATGAGCTGTCAGGTTGTTGTATATAAGTCATATGTAATCAGGGAATTCTTAGTCTAGCACATGAAACTCCTTTGGCTGGTAATTTTGGGGTGCATAAGACCTATCACAAGATAATGAATCATTTTTATTAGTGGAAAACTAAAATTAATATTTGAAATTAACTTAGATCCTGTCACAGTTGCCAAATGGTAAGGAAACGCACTCAGAAGATATCCAAGGCTCACTAGCAATCTGTTCCTGCATTTGACGAACCATTTATTAACATTATGGTAGACTGTGCCGTTCCTTTACCTAAAAGACAGTCAGAGAACCAATATGTAAATTCCCGTCGTCAATTCTTTGAGGAATATTAAAACTAAAACCGTAGGAAAAATTGGCCTTCCCATCTGATCAGGGATAAAATTTTATGTCTCGGGTTTTCACAGTGATGCAGGAATTAGGCATCCTGCAATTCACGACTTCTGCCTATTACTCTGAAAGCCAAAGGATTTAGAAAGATTTAATCAAATTTTGAAGCTATGATTCTGCGATATTGTTTTGATACCGGAAAAGACTGTGACGAAGATCTTTATTTACTGTTATATGCAGCTAGGTAATCTTTTCTAGAGTTGTTAGAATTTAGACCTTGCGAATTAGTTCTTGGACATACTATTCGTGGACAATTGAAGTTATTAATGGAGATGCCTCTTTCAATGAACTTCAAAAATTAATCTTCTTGTTTATGTTAGTGATTTCAAAGAGAAGCTGTCAAAGACTTGTGAAGTTCTAAGAGCTAATCTTCACTCTACTTGGTGAAAAATGAAATTAAGATATGACCAACATACAAAGAAAAGGAGGTTTCATCCTGGTACTAGAATTCTAGATCTCCTGCCCATACCTCAAAATCTTCTTCGGGCTCTACGTAACTAAATTAAATTCTATCAATAACCCTGCAGAGTATGTTGATAACGAAATATATGTTAATCACGCAGTTAATTTAGTTGTGCATGTGAGGATTTAAGTGATGGAATGAAATTTGACTGCAGTGACCTTGGTGTAACCAATCTTATGTGGATCAGAAACATTCACATCTACAAATACAAGAAGAGTGAAATCAAATAGCTACTTTTTGAATATAAAATGTTTGCACGCGAAAAAAATACAGTTGTACAAAGACGTTGAAACTGGAGATTGAACACTTGTAAAAGAGAATCAATACAGAATGACTCCTCTCATACAGGAATGCTTGACGAAAGAAACTGGAAAAAACGTCGTTAGATATAGAGATACCCATCGATGAAAAAAGTGAATGTAAAATTGAATTAGAAGCTTTCAATGATCATATATGTTCATTAGAATTAACCCAAAAGAAACAAAGAGAAGAAAATGAGAAAGGAAGGACGAGGAAAATCAGAAAATCATACCGGTCCTTTCTGGCAAATGATATCTCCTCAGAAACACCAAATTTGCAATACAAATTAGAAACAATTTCGTAGGTTTCATAAAATTTAATATCACGGGTACATGCTTTTCGCGTTTGGTTACATAACATATAAATAATAGATCGTATAGATTTTATAAATGTAAAATTACAAATTACAACAGCCCGCCAACAAGGAAACTCCCTAACTATACAAACATTGAGGTAGTTGTTTTGAAAGTGATGTATGGAAGTGATGCCATAATTGGCAACCCGATTTACTCGTGGTCTAATATTACCAGCACGAATGGAACAGAGAATACACAATTTTTGACAATAAGATGGTTATAAATTTTTTTGTTCGGTAATACGATTTATGGCAAAGAATAATATAACCTATTAATCTCATCATTTTTACAGAACAGTCTGGAACGCTCTTCCACCATTTGCCATATTCACATGGATTGTTGTAGGCAAATACTGTAATTTGCATATTTTACAACGTGTTTGGGGATATTTGCAAAAACAAATATAATTAATGTATTCACTATATTTTCCTACAGTCTGGCAAATTACAAATGAAATATTCATTTATCCTTGAATGTAATTTTATTAAAATAAACTCTTTTATGCTTGGGGTTTTGATTGTGCATTGTGCACAGTGGACCATTATTTGTCACTTTCTAGGCTCTTTATATGTTAATCAATCTGCAATGCAAAGAAACAAGCAATAACCATCTCCTATCATCGAATGATTTTGAAGGGAATGGCTGAATGGTGGTCATTTTGTGAGAGGAACATCGGTTCCTCTCCTTTATGTCAGAATGTTTTCTCGAAAAGATCTAATGAAAAACTTGATTCCGATATATATAACATATATTTTCAAACATACATTCACACATGCATGATTACATACATACATTCATATATACATTCATACATACATACATATATTCATTCATACATACATGCACACATGCATACATACATTCACAAACATACGTACGTACGTACATGCATGGATACATCCATCCATCCATCCATCCATACATAGATACATACATAGATACATACATACATATATATATATATATACTTACATATATACATACATACATGCATATATACATACATGCATACATACATACATGCATACATACATACATACATACATACATGCATACATACATACATACATACATACATACATACATACATACATACATACATACATGCATACATACATACATCCAAATATATGTTTTGGGATGAATGAATAGTGTTTTTATTTTAGTTAGCTTAAATATTCAGTACGAAGAATGGTTAACCGGCACTTTTTTCGTTTGTAAGAAAAGGATTTTTCTTGTAGGAGAAACTATATTTTCACAGTTGATTTTTTGAATATGGTCTTGTAAAAGCCACACTAAGACTTCAAGATAGTATTTGACATATTCCATCATGCTGATAATAAAATGGAATTTAGTTTAATTTCTCTCCATTTCTTTTCTTACTCTCAGTAATTTGTCAATTGTAACCATGAAAGTATATGAAAACAAATCCAGATATGCATTTCGACTACTTAAACTGAATATACAATTACACGTAGATCTCGAATGAAACTATTCGAGTTCGCAAAATTTGAATTTGAGTAACGTTTGAGAAATCAGGTAACTTAAGTCTAGATTTGACAAGATTAATGTTTTGAAGACTTCTGTTGAAATTGGGAACATCATATATTCCACAATTTACTAATGGATTTATTCATAGGCCTGACCAATTAGAGGTAAGATAGGGAAATATAAATCGTGTTCCTCTGAAATGCAATATTCCAAAGTTTGACACACTCTTTTCATGTGTGTTAATAAACTGTCAAGTTCGGTACTTGCCTTCTAACAGAAATTGACATCCAATTAGTATGTCTTCATGTATCTTTTTTGTTTCACAGAGACTCATTGATGCGGCAAGAGACAGTGACAGCAGTCAGTATATGTCATGTATTCATGTTTTCTATGGCTAGCTATGAATACTGCTCGGAATAAGCATTCGTCATCTAATTTCAGTCTCTCTGTCATCTGGAATTTATAATTCAATTTCATATTAAATTATAAATTCTGTAGCATGTATGGTAATGAGTATTTAGAAACAACTGTTTTCCCGACATAATTTATAATAGGTGTGATTTATCAAAACGTGTTTATTCCATGACGTACTGCAGTGTAGCAGGCGATCTGTTCAAACTGTTTTATTATCCAGTTCATGTTCATGCATGATCATGGATGGATGTAACTCATATTCCGCTTGAATGGCAACAATCCCCTTATGTTGCCAAGTTGTTACGTCTGTCTCACATGAAGAAAATATTAATTGTTAATGCGGTGCTGTGCTTGAAAGATGACGTTTCGCGTCCTATATTACACAAATGTTGCATTTACCATTTTTTACCTTTGGGAAAATCTTATTTTGCGATTTTGAATCGCAATTTCGAATGTAAATCATTGTATCATGAATATTAGTTAATACTGAAGACAAATGGGATTGTTTATAAGAAATATGTTCTGAATGAAATGAATAGTTTGCATTTTCATGCTATGTTGATAACATTTCTATTTAGAAAATGCAACGAAGAAACTCAGTGAAAGGAAACCAAAAAGCAAATGATAGGGACATGGACCACATTTCTACTGTTCAGTCTCCTTTTGGTGTAGGAAACTTGTACCGAATTCTAGCTTATGGCAACGTTACTCAAAAAATGAATTGGATCTATGCCACTTTCAAACTTTCGTGACTTTCCACTCGTACTGGTGAAATCAGGTCACTCGTACAACGAATGGACAAATTTATGGCAATACGTTTATCTAGGACTTTTGAAGTACTTTGTCGCTTGAGTACAAATTTGGAGATTCTTGTTGACTTGTTACTGTATTTTACAGCCTATTCATTAAATCTATAATCTGTAATTTGCATGTCATGTTGAACCATACTCTAAAATGATGGAACATCCCCATTGAATTGAAGAGCACGAAGGATAGATTGCAATTCGTTGCCATGTAGACCTGACTTGACGATGAGTCCTAAACCATGAACATCGTGAGCAATAGAGAGCTATTTTGTCACCGTCTTTTCGTTAGATTTCTCTTCCTTCAATTTAATTTGCATTGATGGATTACATATGTAAATGTTTATTGCACATCAAGAATACAAGAGCTGCATCTCATTTTACATAAACTCTTCATCGATTGATGGACTGGTGTCTGGAATAAAACTGATAAACATGATAAACGTCTCTATATTCCTGAAGTATAACGTTTTTGTATTTTAGTGTTGCTATAGGTTAATTCTGGGTAGATGAAGAAAAAAAAATGAATATTTGAACTCTAAAAGATGATCAGAAGCAAACTTATATTGAGATAGTTAGTAAGTTTCAGATCTGATAGTTGACTAGAGAAAGATAAAAACCTTGACTAACTTTGATTAAGAATGTCACAAGCTGGATGGAGAAATGTTCTACCCATGATAAATAAGACAATACAGTCTTCGGAATACCATTTTAATTAATGCGGTATTAATGTAAATAATTTGGAGTTACCTGCCCAACTAATATTTTACAAATTGAAAACACCATAAAGAAGATAGACTTAACAAGTCTGAATTTCATACAAAATATATTTAATGAAATGTGAAGCTGTGTTCCGTTACTTATAAGTGGCCTTATAACCTCTTCGAATCTTCTAATCAAGTATTTCTTATGTGTGGAGTCTTCCGAAAATGATGTTTCTCAATATAATTCATGAATTACTTTTAAATGCTTTTAAATTCGATTTTGTTACTGTTAACAGCAACATTTTTCATATATCACTTTGCAAAACTATATCACGTGTCATGATGATATTGCCAAAACTTTGTAGCCTGTTACTTTGTTGACCCGTAGGCTAATTAGGATTAGAATTCCAAACTTGTTATATACTTATTGCAGCGGATATATTGGAAGATGTGTAATATATACAATTAATATTCACCGCTTTTAGCCGACATAACTCAATATTCAACAAAATTGTGGTTTGCATTATCCTTTTTAAATTATGCGACAATATCTGCAGGCTAATAATGCGATTTCAGTATCTCATATGCAGTTCAAACACTTCAGTCTATTCTGAAACTGCGTGTCATTGTTGACGTTGTTGGATGCTTCTTTTATATGGATGTTGGGGACATTCCATGATCTTCAAATACACTTTGAAAATCTGTCAAGATCAGGATAGACAAATTTTCTTCAGAAGTTTTCGAGGACCATCTATGACAATGTTGGACACATCCAGCTCATAAATACTTACATATGTTATACGTTGACTATTTTACATAATGAATATGAACCATACTGCTGAATGCTATTTTATTTTAAAGAAAACTAGTTGGGAAGGACACGGTGATGACTACCGAAACGGTACGTATATGTGTGAGAATGTTTGAAAGAGAGAGAAATTGAATTTTGTAGCTTGGAAACACAATCATGCAAAACACAACTATTAGATTTTTTTGAACAATGAAATTTATTGTTGTCCAAGATATTAATTCCAACATTACAATATTCCATAGAGAGGTGCCTTATTTCTGTCGATTCTGGCCCCGTCCTTATTTATGGATGTTCTTCTTAATATCTGTAAAATACGAAAGAAGAATCAAGTGAATATGTCCTGGATGTATTGGTAAAAGGAAAACATTATGTTTATGCTAATAATTATATGAAGGGAGAAAGGCGATAATGTGAGTACTTCGAATTGTAAGATTTAGATGTACAATGAGTATGAGGAGATTGTGGTGGAGAACTTAATATTGAAGAAGCACTGTATCTTAATTCTCTAATATATAACTGTCTAAGATGAAGAGTACAAATTCTTACTTCGCAGGGGGTTTAATGTGAGGGAATCGACCCCAAGAACCGAATCCTCCCCAAGGCCCGAAATATCCACCATATCCACCGCTGTATCCCCAGGGAATTCCACCACTGTATCCACCATATCCACCATAACCTCCAATTCCACTGTAGCCGCCGTAACCTTTTTTCGGGATGGCTGCGATGGCACAAACCAAGCATGCAAGAAGAACTAGTACAGCCTTCATTCTCGTCTGCCCAACAAAGTAAATAGCACAGAAAATAATCAGAATTAATGCAATAAACACAGAAGAACGTGTAATAACGAATAAATATTAATTTTGAGGTACAGAACAATCTATATTCCTTAAAATCAAACCTAAATTTGTGTAACGCAGTAAAATAAGATGGCCCACTTACGCCTCTGATCCGCCTCGAACCTCTTAATTATATTTATTTTTACCAGATTGAATTCCATAGATTTCTGGGTAGTGTATGTTTTTCTTATGACATATTATTGGTAATGTTTGTTTCACCTTTATTTGTGATTGTGGGTAGACACTTTGCTTACTGATTATTGGGATATTTGGTCTACTTGCGTTTGACGATGTCTTGGGATATTGTCAAATATTAATTCAACGCCCGACATTGTTTCTAGCTTAGAATATTCTGGAAACGAAATTGCTGACAATATAATGTAATTTCCCACTAACATTTGTAGAGTAAATATTAAGGAATACATATGCCATGCTATTAAAGGCTATTGAAATTCATTCTGAACAATCTGTTATGTTTTACCTGTCATAGGACATTTAAGAGCGTTTCTGATTTAATTAATAATGCTGTAAGTGACTTTTCAGTTGTTGCTTTATATCTACTGAAATAAATTATTTCTTGATTTTATTAAACTTGTTGGTTTCGCCTTTATCTGTTACATAGTTAAGGACCTAGATTCGTAATAAGGAGAAACGGTAAGAAGGAGAAACATTATTATCCTCGCTCTGTTGTCTGACAATATTAAAGATTTTGAATAAGGGTCTATAACGACTAGATGTTACGGCCCTCAAGAGATAAAAGTATAACAAAATCAAAAGCAATTCTGGTGGGATAATACAGTCCTGACCTGTGAAAGAAAATATTTGTCTACACTTATTTCAACTACACTTATTCTGTGCTATATACTGTACGCTTTCATTTCGTAGGAATGTGTGAATTAAAGAAATATACCAGCACAATGGTTTTATAAGACAAGAACACATTTAGGGCTGACGAAGACCAGATGATGATACATGCACACTGTTCCTTTTAATATAAATGATGTTGCACCTGCACAATTAATATATTTAGAACATCTTATGTACACAACATTAATAAATTTGGAAGTGATAATTTCGTTGCCACAATATAAATTCAGTTGTTTGAAACGTGTCATTTTATGCTATCCGAATGCCTGAGTTAAATATTGAGAATGCGTCCGATTTTTTATGTGGGATGTTGTGAAGTTTGTTTGACATACAGGCACGGATTTAATTAATATTGTATTTCCAGTGTCCGCGAAAGGAAACGTGATGACATGGGCACATCTGGTCATTCTTGAATAAACGACGCTAAAGTAATGCGGCCGTGTATGCAATTGAAACAATTTAGAGGCAATTAGAAAATTAAAATAAATCTTTATGGCTATCTATTCTTTTGATTTCATTTTTTGACAAGAAACCGATTTTAAACTATGTGGATGCGAGAGAGGTTTTATTTTTCACACATACGGCAATTCATTTATTGATGTAATCATTCATGTGAGCACATAACAAAATAATACATTTATTTAGAAACTAAACTTATTGGGGTACATTGATGAGTATTAATTAGTATGTTTTAATCCCGAACATTTAAAAACAATGCACTATAAGTTTACTTACCTGTATCTTTGGTATCAAGGTACTGAAGCTCTAAAGTAAGAAGTCTCCGGATTGGCAGTCGCTCTGATGGTTTGTTGAATAGATGGTCAATATATACCTATCCTCCGGGTTGTTTCATTCTCGATGTCAGAATTAATTGTGCATGATGACTGATAGCGAAGAGATTAAGGAAGTAAATTAATGCAAATGCGCTATTGCAAAATTGTTCACTGTGTAAATTGAGAAAAAAATGTTGAAAGATGATAAATTGGAGAATTCAAATTTTGTCTGTCTTCCGATTAATAATTTATAATACATTTATAAGGATAGGAAGATGTTTCGAAAAACATTACATTGGTATAGGCGCTAAAATTTATTTGTTTAACTTCATTATATCGTTACTAATTTCCATACAGAGTCACCATGGCTTTATTTGTTATTTGTTTTTCATATTATCTCTTGGCTTTTTAATATCTGTATGTTATGCATATCTATATTTTGTACTTGACATTGTCCAAAACCAAAATTATAGCCTTCCTAACTAGTGACATTTATTTTATAAAGAACATAATAAATGTTAAAATTGTCTCTATGATTGTGGATCGAATAGTCAGTTCCTTATAAAATTAAACATTTGTCCAACAATTTGGGTTGAAAGATACAGTCTTGACTTTGACCTTAGAATCTACTAGAATGAAAACCTGTATTAAGTGGCAGAGTATTATAAGAAAATAGTAATCGGAACCGAGATTAAAGAGAGGCGTATACAAACATGTTTATGTAAAAATGACTCATTCTTTCCTTAACATATAAAGCAGAATTATTCGTTCTGTTGTTTTCAGCTTTTGATTTGGTTGGATTAATTTATTTAAATTATTATTTACTGGAAATTCAATGTGCTCATTAATAATATTCTTGTTTCATTACATTGATTTATAATTATGGTGAATTCAGACTTGGAGATTTGGGATTATTTTATTAGGACACATTGTAAAACTCTCAGGACATCGCCACACTCCAAGTCATTGACATATTAATACGTTTGAGATTACATGTACATCAGCATATTCGATATTAGAAACTATTCGGAATACAACTGGAATTATATTGGGACTTCATATGTGTGAACTTGTGATAAAAAGTTAAGGACTATTTGGGATTTAATTCACAATACTGTAACTCGGTTTTCAATTTTCCCTTCGTATTCTAGGCAAATAAATTATTTGATGAATTAAACAAACGTTGTTAGTTTTCGTTCTTATCTGTTACTTATTTTAATATCGTCGAGTCCTACTAGATAATGGGTTCTCTTCCCTGATACAATTTTCTCTAAATATATCAGAAAACGTTACTTCGAAAGTTTCGAAGTCGCAGTAATTTTAATTTCACATAGAAATGAAATCAAAAGGTCTTCAGAGTGTTATTTAAAGTAGAGAACTTTATTATATATCCTACCCAGAAAGAGTTAAAGTTGTTGAAAAAGAACGGATTGCTCCAGTTTGCCATAGAATATGATTACTTTGATGGGATACTTAGGAAGACTTGGAGACCATTTGAGATACCCACTTATGACAAGTGGTCAATGAGCTGGCACGTTATTGTATCTAAGTCATATGTACTCAGGGAATTCTTAGTCTAGCCCATGTAAATACTTTGGCTCGTCATTTTCGGGTGTATACGACTTTTAACAAGATATTGAATCATTTTTATTAGTGGAAAATTAAATGTAATATTTGAAATTAACTTAGATATTGTCACAGTTGTCAAAAGATAGGAAAACTCAGAAGATACCCAAGGCTCACTTGCAATCTATTCCTGCATTTGACGAACCATTTATTAAAATTGTGGTAGACTGTGTCGTTCCCTTACCTAAGACAAAGTCAAGGACCAATATTTGACGACGATCATATTTGCGTTAACGAACATCCCATAGTCAATTCTTTTAAGAATATTAAAACTAAAACCGTAGAAAAATTCAGTTAAAGATTTTCTTTTTTTGCTCACAATTTGGACTTTCGAAATCGGTTCGCACTGATCAGGGATGAAACTTTATATCTGCTGTTTTCACAGTAATGCATGACTTCTTCTTATTACTCTGAAAGCCAAAGGGTTTAGAAAGATTTAATCAAAGTTTGAACCCATGATTCTGCAATATTGTTTTGATACCGGAAAGACTGGCACGAAGATTTTCGCAATCAGTTCAAGAGTTGTTAGAATTTAGACCTTGCGAATTAGTTCTTGGACATACTATTCGTGGATAATTGAAGTTATTAAAGGAGATGCTTTCTTCAACAGAACTTTCACAATTAATCTTCTTGCCTATGTTAGTGATTTCAATGAGAAGGTGTCAAAGGCTTGTGAAGTTACAAGAGCTAATCTTCAGTATACTGGGAGAAAAATGAAATTAAGGTATGGCCAACATACAAAGAAAGGAGTTTTCATCCTGGTATTATAATTCTATATCTCCTGCCCATACCTCAAAATCTTCTTCGGGCTCTACGTAACTAAATTAAATTCTATCAAGAACCCTCCAGAGTATGTTGATAACGAAATATATGTTGATCACACAGATAATTTAGTTGTGCATGTGAGGATTTAAGTGATGGAATGAAATTTGACTGCAGTGACCTTGGTGTAAACAATCTTCTTATGTGGATCAGAAACTTTAACATCCACCACTTCAAGAAAAGAGTGAACTCAAACAGCTATTATTTGAATATGAACAACAAATGTTTGCACACCAACACGTACAATTGTACGAAGACTTTGACATTGGAGATTGTACACTTGTTCAACAGCATTAATACAGAACGAATCCACTCATACAGGAATGTTTGAAGAAAGAAATTGAAAAGAAACGACATTAGATATAGACATACCCATCGATGAAGAAATTTAATGTAAAGTTAAATTAGAGGCTTTCAATGATCGCTCACGTTCATTAGAATTCAACCAAACAAAAGAGATATAAGTGAGAAAAGTAACGACGAGGAAAATCAGAAATGCATACCAGCCATTTATGGCACATGATACGTCCACCGAAACTCCAAATTTACAACAACGGATTAGAATGAATTTTGTAGGTTTGATAATATTTAATATCACGGTTACATGCTTCTCGCGTTTTGGTTAAATAACATGTACATAATAGACAGTATAGATTTTATAAAATGAAAGTTACAAATTACATCAGGTCGCCAACAAAAAAACTATTTAACTATGCAAACATCGAGGATGTTGTTTTCCTACTGGTGTGTGGAACTGATGCCACAAATGGGAACCAGATTTACTTATGGTCTAATAATACCAGCACTAATGGAACAGAGAATAACAATATTTCGAATTACGATGGTTATAATACTTTTTACGATTTATGGCAAGGAATACTATAACTTATTAATGTCATCATTTTACAAAACAGTGATGAAAGGTCTACCACCATTTAATATGTTCACATGGATTGCTGTAGGCAAATACAGTAATTTGCATATTTTAGAACAATTCTTGAGGTGTTTGTAAAAGCGAATCTAATTAATCTATCGTCTATATTTTGATACAGTGTGGCAAATTAGAAATGAAATGTTCATTTAACCAAACAATCAATAACTATCTTCTATCATCTAATGATTTTGCAGGAAACGACTGAATGACGGAAGTGGACATTTCCAGAGAGGCATATAGCTTCCTTTGCTTTATGTCAGATATGTTTTCTCGATTATATCTATTTAAAAAAATTGAAACGTAGATATATTGCAGATATTTTAATGTACATTGCAGATAATATAAATGATAACAATACTGAATTTTGTACATTTGGATACATAAATACAAAGATACATACATACATTCATACATACATACGTTCGTACGTACATACATTGATTCCTAAATTTACAAACATACATACATACATACGTTCGTACGTACATACATTCATACCTACAGATACATACATACAATCATATATACATACATACAAACATGCATTCATGCATGCATGCATGCATTTATACATACATACATACATTCATACATGCATACATACATACATACATACTTACATACATACTTACATGCATACATACATACATGCATAAATACATTCATACATACATACATACATACATACATACATACATACATACATACATACATACATACATACATACATACATACATACATACATACATATATGCATACATACATCCGTGCATAGATACATATATACATAGATACATACATACATGCATACATACATTCATACATACATACATACATAGATACATACATACATACATTCATGAATACAAATATATTCATCCATCCATCCATCCATCCATCTATCCATCCATTCATACATGCATACATATATTTTTACATACATACATACCTACATACATACATACATACTTACATACATACATATATACATACATATATACATACATGCATACATTTATACATACATACATACATATATACACACATACATACATACATATATACATAGATATATAGATATATACATACATTCATACATTTATACATACATACACGCATACATACATACATACATGCATTCATGCATGCATGCATGCATTTATACATACATACATTCATACATACATACATACACACATACATACTTACATACATACTTACATGCATACATACATACATGCATAAATGCATTCATACATAGATACATACATACATACATACATACATAGATACATACATATATGCATACATACATCCGTGGATAGATACATACATACATAGATGCATGCATACATACATTCATACATACATACATACATAGAAACATACATACATTCATTCATGAATACAAATATATTCATCCATCCATCCATCCATCTATCCATCCATTCATACATACATACATATATTTTTACATACATACATAAATACATACATACATACATACTTACATACATATATACATATATACATACATGCACACATTTATGCATACATACATATATACATATATACAGACATATATACATACATATATGGATACATACATACATTCATACATTTATACATACATACATACATACATACATACATACATACATACATACATACATACATACATACATTGATGAATACAAATATACTCATAGATATTTTACGGGATCAATATATGGTGTTTTTGTTTTAGTTAGCTGTAATTCAGTTTTTAGTATGAAGAATCTTTAACCGGTAATTTACGATTTCCTCAGAAAAGTGCTTGTCTTTAACGACAAAATATATTTTATGGGTTGATTGTGAATAGGGTCATGTAACAGCAAAGATCAGACTACAAGATTGTATTTGACATATTCCATCCTGCTGGAAGGTCGTTGCGTGTATCTGAGGTATGAAATTTAATTTAATTTAATTTCTCTTCATTTCTATTCTTATTCTCAGTATATTGTCAATTGCAGCCATTAAAGTATATGAAAGGAATGCAAGATATGTATTTCAACTACATAAACTGAACATGCAATTACCGTACATCTAGAATCAAATATTTGATTGGGCAGAATTTGAAGTTTAGTTAAATTTGAGAAATTTGATAACTTAAGACTAGATTTGACAAGAAGATTAATGTTTTGAAGACTCTGTTACGCCGCAAGAGACAGTGGCAGCGGTCAGTATATGTCATGTCTTCATGTTTTTGCTATGGCCAGCCATGATATATCTTCGGAATAAGCATTCATCATCTAGTTTCAGTCTCTCTGTCATCTGGAATTTTTAATTCAATTACATATTAAATTATAAATTCTGTAGCATGTATGGTAATGCATATTTAGAAAGAACTGATTTCCCGACATAATTTATAATAGGTATGATTTATCAAAACGTGTTTATTCCGTGACGTACTGCAGTGGACCAGAAGACCTGTTCAAACTGTTTAATTATGCAGTTCAAGTACATGCATGATTATGCATGGAAATAACTCATATTTTGCTTAAATATCAACAATCCCCTTATGTTGGAAAGTTGCTACGTCTGTCCCAGATGTAGAAAATAGTAAGTGTTAATGCGGTGCAGTGCTTGAAAGATGACGTTTCGCGTCTTATATTACACCAATGTAGCATATACCATTTTAAATCTTTGGAAAAATCTTATTTTGCGATTTTGAATTGCAGTTTCGAATGTAAATCATTGTATCGTGAATATTAGTTAATACTGAAGACAAATGGGATTGTTTGTAGGAAATATGTTCTGAATGAAATGAATAGTTTGCATTTTCATGCTATGTTGATAACATTTCTATTTAGAAAATGCAACGAAGAAACTCAGTGAAAGGAAACCAAGAAGCAAATGATAGGGGCATGGGCCACATTTCTACTGTTCAGTCCCCTTTTGGTGTAGGAAACTTGTACCGAATTATTGTTTATGGCAACAGTGCTCAGAAAGTGAATTGGAACTATGCCACTTTCAAACCTTCGTGACTCTCCGTTCGTACTGGTGAAATCAGATCACTCGTACAACGAATTATCAAATTTATGGCAATACGTTTATCTAGGAGTTTTGAAGTACTCTGTCGCTTGAGTACAAATTGAGAGGTTCTTGTCGACTTGTTACTGTATATTACAGCCTATTCATTAAATCTATAATCTGTAATTTGCATGTCATGTTGAACCATGCTCGAAAATGAAGTAACGTCCCTATTGAGTCGAAGAGCATGAAAGATAGATTGGAATTCGTTGCTATGTAGATCTGACTTGACGATGAGTTCTAAACAATGAACAGCGTGAGCAATAGAGAGCTTTATTGTCACCGTCTTGTTGTTCGAATTCTCTTCCTTCAATTAATTTTCATAGATGAATTACAGATGTAAATGTTTATTGCACATCAAGAATGCAAGAGCTGCATTTAATTTGATATAAAATCTTCATCGATTGATGCACTGGTGTCTGGAACAAACTGATAAACATGATAAACTGGTCTATATTCCTCAACTATAACGTTTGTTTTTTTGTATTTTAGTGTTACCATATGTTGATTCATGGCAAATTAAGCTCTGATTGCTTCGGTACCAATGTCAGAAAAACGATCATTCTTGTTGATTTTAACGCCAGAGTTGGCGCGGACCACATGTCGTGGAAGGGAGTTATTGGTAGAGATGGAATTGGCAAATGCAATAGCAATGGACAACTGTTCTTGAGGAGGTGCGCAACATACGATTTCCTGATCAGAAACAACACCATCTTCCGTCTGCCTAACTGAAATAAAACAACTTGGATGCACACACTGTCTTAGAATTGGCAGCATATCGCCTACATCTTAGCCTTTAGGAATGACAGGTATGATGTCAGCGTGATCAAGGCCATGTGCGGTGCTGACTGCTGGACAGACCACAGGCTACTGATTTCCAAGATGATTCTTAGAATTCAGCCTCCCAGACGTCCACAGGGAATTAAAGTCCCAAAGCGACTCAACGTGCAAGCTGTCTGAAGCTCTGACAAGCCAGCTAGAAATCACAGACTCTGATACCAGCGACGTAGATAAATGCTGGGCGGCCTTCAAACATCTGGTGTATTCTATTGCATCTGAATACATAGGCATCACTGCGCGAAAGTACCAAGACTGGTTCGAATAGAACTGTGTAGAAATACAGTCCCTGCTAGAGGTGAAGCATCGTCTCCATCGTGCATACAACATCGACCCCAAGTCCGCTGAAAAAATGATGCCTTCAGCAGAGTTCGCCAAACTGTGCAAAGAAACTGCGTGAGATACAGGACACATGCCTGAGCCGAAAGACTGATGATATCCAGTCCTTTGCCAACAGACAGGACATGAATAATTTCTATAGTGGCCCAGTAACATCAGGCACAGCCCCACTTTTGAGCTCCGATGGCAGCACTCTCATAACCGAGAAGGAGAATATACTGGATCGCTGGGCAGAAAACTTTGATGGTATCCTCAACAGACCCTCTTCCATCAACGATGAAGCGATCAACCGTCTACCCCAGGTGGAAATCGACCATTTCCAACAGTGATCTCCAACAGTACTGGAAATCATAAGGCCACTGAGCTCCTGTCTAGTGGGAGCAGACTACATCCCAGCTGAGATGTAGAAGTCTGGTGGGTCTAAGGTAGTGGGAGGACTAAAAGATATGTTATGTGGGATGTGGAAGAAGAAGCTCATACCCCAGGAATTTAAAGACGCATCTATCATCCACATTTGCTAACTCAAAGGCAATCGCCAATCCTGCGACAACCATAGAGGAATCTCTCTACTCTGCATCGCTGAAAAGGTCCTCGCCAGGCTACTGCTGAGCAGACTCACAGAACACATTGATCATGGCCTATTGCCAGAAAGTCAGCTTGGCTTCAGAAAGGAGAAAGTCACCATCGACATGATTTTTGCTGACAGGCAGATGCAAGAAAAGTGTCTTGAACAAAATGTCCAGCTATACACCACCTTCGTGGATCTGTCTAAGGCACTCTACACTATCAGCCGGCAAGGCCTTTGAAAGATCATGGCCAAATGTGGATGTCCAGAAGTCTTCATTGATATGATATGGCAGTTTCATGATGGCATTCTTGCCAGAGTCCAGGACCAGGTGAACTCTTTCAAACCCTTTGCAGTTACGAATGGTGTGAAACAACAATGCGTCTTAGCTCTCTTCAGCCTCATGTTCTCCGCAATGTTGATGGATGATTTCAAGGACAGCGATGTTGGAGTAGGTCTCCAATACCGTCAAGCCAAAACCAAAATCCAAGTTGAGAACATTCACGACCTGCTGGTTGCAGATGATTGTGCCCTCAACTTCAGCACGCAGGCAGCCATGCAACAGAGTATGGATCTTTTCTCCACAGCGTGCATCAACTTCGGACTCACCAATTCTACCAGCAAGACAGAGGTTCTGCATCAGCCAGCTCCTGGAGAAGATTACCTGGAACCATCCATCACTGTCAATGGCCAAAAGCTCAAAAATGTAGACAGGTTTACATACCTCGGCAGCACCCTCTCACAGCATAGCATTTGGCAGAGTCCGCTCAAATGTCTGGGATAGGAGAGGCATCAAGCTTGCCACCAAACTAAAATTCTACGTAGCGGTTGTTCTCCCCACCCTCCTCTATGGATTGTGTATAGTTGCCATGTCAAAAAACTGAACCATTTCCATATGATCTCCCTGAGAAAAGTACTGAAATTCAGATGGCAGGACAAGGTACCGAACACAGAGGTGCTCACTAAGGCCAGCAAGACAAGTATCCACACCATGCTGTGCAAGGCACAACTCCGATAGGCTGGCCATGTTGTTCGCATGCCGATAGAACGCTTACCAAAGAAGGTCTTCTATGGAGAGGACACCAAGGCAAGAGATCTCACGGTGGTCAAAAAAAAAGAGGTACAAGAACACCCTAAAGGCTTCGCTGAAGAACCTAGGCATTGAGGCTGACAGCTGGGAGAGTGTCGCTGCTAACCGATCTGCTTGGCGCAGTCAAGTCAATACTGGTGCGGCAGACTTGGAGCAGAAAAGACTGGCGGACGCAGCTGAAAAACGTGATCTGCGCAAATCTAGGAACAGCAGTTACGCAACTCCCGGTGAGCATCCTGTACATCCATGTCCCTACTGCAACAGACTCTTCCGGGCCCGGACCGGACTGATCAGCCATCTCCGGACAAACACCCAGTGACTCGATGACATTAAATTATCCTCATCGACACCGATGGACGAACATCTTTAAGATAGAATGAATGTTTGAACTCTAAAAGTTGATCAGAAGCAAACATATATTAAGATAGACTGTAAGTTTCAGATCTGAGAGTTGACTAGAGAAAGACAGAACACTTGATTACCTTTTGATTAAGAATGTCACAAGCTGGATGGAGAAATATTTTACCTATGATAAATAAGACGATACAGTCTTCGGAATACCATTTTATTTAATGCGGTATAAATGTAAATATGTGGGAGTTACCTGCGCAACTAATATTTTACTAAATGAAACACCATAAAGTAGAAAGACTTTATAAGTTTGAATTTCATTCAAAGTATATTTCATGGAATGTGAAGTTGTTTTTCCTTAATTATAAGTGGACTTATAATTTCTTCGAAACTTCTAATCAACTATTTCTTATGATGAAAGTGTTGATTCTTCCGAAAATGATGTTTGATAATATAATTCAGGAATTCCCTTGATATGCTTCTAAATCGGATTTTGTTACTGCTAATATCAATAGTTTTCATATACAATGTTCTGCCTTTAAAAGATTGAAGTATATCGTATAAAATATTGAATGTAAGATGTTGATTTTCCCATCTTGAAATAGTATACCTATGTTTATATTACGTGTTATACCTTTTGAAACAATCTTAAAAATTTCAGCCTACCGAAATAGACATTCCTGACGAGTAGAATGAACGAAATTGGTTTGTGAAGTTTATATAGTTCAATGGATCCGTTTGCATACATCAGTGTCTTGCAGTTTTTATCTGGATTACTATATCACTAGAGTGATATTTCTATAATCTCTGGGGCTACCGTTATTAGTATTGCCTAATAATGTAATTGTATTCATCTGCGTAAAACTTGTATTATAGACTCTAATACACACGTTCTCTATTCTAGTCGATGCCTTTATTTCATGGCGTTGTTTGGATTAGAGGGTGACTTGTGTATATGCTTAGCGCACTTTTTGGTCACAATTGATTAATACTCACTAGAAATTTCAATATCAGAATAAACACTATTCCTGCAGGAAGACTTCTTGTTTCCCCCAAATAACACAGATTATTGTGAGTCGGGTATTTTCCAAAACTATAAAAGGAGACCAGTTGAGTCGCGATGATTGTTTTAATGTATTTAATTTTCGGTCGAGCTGTGTAGATCTGAAAGCAAAGTCCACTCTTCTATCGATAAGGTCATTTTTGTTTTGGTTACCGGTTTATAAGTTGTATTGGACAAATTAGGATTATTTTCATCCTCATTATCGGATAACATTATCTTGTTAGGTGTCTTCATCACATGTAAATAAATGATTTCATTGATCTTTGAGACCTCGTCTTCCTATTGATTTTCTGAGCGGGATAGCAAGGTTTCTATTGTGTACGTATTTTACAGTATGTTAATCTTGTTTATTACCTTTCAGAATTTGTTGTTTTATTTGCATTACTATTTTCAAATTTAGGCCTTTGGAGTTGCTTCCGCTATTGGTACATCTTCGTCTAATGGGAATATCCGAATTAGTTCCCAGTTTTAAAACTCTAAAATGGCAACTACGTCATTTACATGAAACGGATAAAAAGGGAACTTATTCGACTCTAGAACAGATGGGTCAGGTTTAGTTGAGCGAACTACCATGCTTCTAAGCAGTGGCTATGATGTAATGATAGTGAACACGATTTGCGCATTGTCTCTATCACTTTGATGATATTGCCAAAACTTTGTAGCCTTTTAGTTTGTTGCCCCGTAGGCTAATTAGGATTCGAATTCCAAACTTGTTTTACAGTTATTGCAGAGTATATATTGGGTGATGGGTAATATATACAACTAATATTCTCCGCGTTTAGCCGACATAACTCAATATTCAAGAAACTTGTGGTCTGAATTATGCTTTTTAAATTATATATTGAGTCAATATTAAAGGATAATATTTGTCGATCTGTTACCGGACAGGAGACATTGATTTGTTCTTTTATCATGTACAGAAAGTTTGTTTTTGGCGGACAATTATGCGACAATATTCTTTTAAACTGCAGTCTAATAATGCAATTTCAGTATCTCATACAAAGTTCAAACAGTTCAGCCTATTATGAAACTGCAGATAAAATTGTTGTCGTTGTTGGATGCTTCTTACATATGGATTTTGGGACACTGCATGATCTTCAAATACACTTTGAAAATCTATCAATATCAGGATAGAAAAGGTTTATTCAGATGTTTTCGAAGACCATCTAAGACAATGTTGGACACATCCAGCTCATAAATACTTATATATGTTAGATGATAACTACTTTACATAATGAATATGAAACATACTGCTGAATGCTATTGTATTTTAAAGAAAACTAGATGCGAAGGACGCGGTGATGACTACCAAAACGGTTCGAATATGCGTGAGAATGTTTGGGAGAGAGAGAAATTGAATTTTGTTGAATAGAGACACTATCATGATAGAAACAACTATTTGATGTTTTTGAAGAATGCAATTTATTGTTGTCCAAGATATTAATTCCAACATTACAATATTCCAAAGAGAGGTGCCTTATTTTTGTCGATTCTGGCCCAGCCTTCATTTATGGATGTTCTTCTTAATATCTGTAAAATACGAAAGAAGAATCAAGTGAATATGTCCTGGATGTATTGGTAAAAGGAAAACATTATGTTTATGCTAATAATTATATGAAGGGAGAAAAGGGATAATGTGAGTACTTCGAATTGTAAGATTTAGATGTAGAATGAGTATGAGGAGATTGTGGTGGAGAACTTAATATTGAAGAAGCACTGTATCTTAATTCTCTAATATATAACTGTCTAAGATGGAGAGTACAAATTCTTACTTCACAGGGTGTTTAATGTGAGGGAATCCACCCCAAGAACCGAATCCTCCCCAAGGCCCGAAATATCCACCATATCCACCGCTGTATCCCCAGGGAATTCCACCACTGTATCCACCATATCCACCATAACCTCCAATTCCACTGTAGCCGCCGTAACCTTTTTTCGGGATGGCTGCGATGGCACAAACCATGCAAGCAAGAAGAACTAGTACAGCCTTCATTCTCGTCTGCACAACAAAATAAATAGCACAGAAGATAATCATAATTAGGGATATGAACAAGGAAGAACGTGTAATAACGAATAAATATTAATTTGGAGGTACAGAACAATCTATATTCCTTAAAAGCAAACCTAAATTTGTGCAACGCAGTAAAATCAGATGGCCCACGTACGCCTCTGATCCGCCCCGAACCTCTTAATTATATTTTATATTATGACATTTATTGTCATAGGTCTTTTAGGTAGTGCATGTGTTTGTTATGACAGATTATTCAATTGATGTTGCACCTACACAATGAATATATTTAGAAAATCTGATATACATAACATTAATAAATATGGAGGTAATATTTCCGTTGCCACAATATAAATATAGTCATTTGAAACATGTCATTTTAGCATATCCAAATGCCCAAGTTAAATATTGTGAATACGTCAGATTTTGAATTTGTGATCTTGTGAAGTTTGTTTGACATACAGGGCACGGATTTCATTAATATTGTTTTTCCAGAGTCCGCTTAGGAAACGTGGTGACAGGGACACAACTGGTCATTTTTGAATAAAATACGCTATAGAGGCGATTAGAAAATTAAAATAAATCTGTATGGCTATCGATTTTTTGATTCCATTTTTGGACAAGGAACCTATTATAAAATATGGGGATGCAAGAGAGTTTTCATTTTTCACATATACGAAAACTCATGTAATGATGTAATCATTCATGTGAGCACATAACAAAATAATACAGTTGTTTAGAAAGTAAACTTATTGGAGCATATTGATCAGTATTAATTAGTATGTTTTTATCATGAACATTAATTAACATGCAGAATAAAATTACTTACCTGTAAGTGTGGTAGCAAGGCACTGAAGCTCTAAATGAAGACGTCTCCGGATTGGCAGCCGCTGTGATGGCTTGTTTAATCGATGGTCAATTTATACCTATACTCCGGGTTTTTTCATCCACGATGTCAGAATTAATTGTGCATGATGAATGATTGAGAAGGAATTAAAGATGTAAATTAATGCTAATGCGCTATTGCAAAATTGTCCATTTTGTAAACTGATCAAACATTTTGAAAGATGATAAATTGGAGAATTCAAATTTTGTTTGTCTTCCGAGTAATAATTTCTAAAACATATACAAGGATAGGAAGATGTAGAAAAATACGTTGGTACAGTCCCAAATTTTATCTATATAACTTCATGATATGGTTACTAATTTCCATACAGAGTCACCATGGCTTTATTTGTTACGTATACTTTTTCATATTATCTCTTCCCTTTCTAATATTTGTATGTTATTCATGTCTATATTTTGTACTTGACATTGTCCAAAACCAAAATTATAGCCTTCCTAACTAGCGACATTTATTTTATAAAGAACATAATAAATGTTAAAATTGTCTCTCTGATTGTGGATCGAATAGTCAGTTCCTTATGAAATTAAACATTTGTTCTACAATTTGGGTTGAAAGATAGTCTTGACTGTGACCTTAGAATCTACTAGAATGAAAACTTGTGGCAGAGTACTAAAGGAAAATAGTAATCGGAACCTAGATTAAAGAGAGGCGTATACAAACTTGTTTATGTAAAAATGACTCATTCTTTCCTTAACATAGAAAGCAGAATTATTCTTTCTGTTGTTTTCAGCTTTTGATTTGGTTGGATTAATTTATTTAAATTATTATTTACTGGAAATTCAATGTGCTCGTCAATAATATTCTTGTTTCAGGACATTGATTTATAATTATGGTGAATTCAGACTTGGAGATTTGGGATTATTTTATTAGGACACATAAAACTCTCAGGACATCGCCACACTCGAAAGTCATTGACATATCAGTACGTTTGAGATTACATGTACGTCAGCATATTCCATATTGGAACCTATTCGGAATACAACTGGAATTATATTGGGACTTCATATATGTGAACTTGTGATAAAAAGTTATGGAGTATTTGGGATTTAATTCACAATTCGGTTTTCAATTTTCCCTTCGTATTCTAGGCAAATAAATTATTTGATGAATTAATCAAACGGTGTTAGTTTTCGTTCTTATCTGTTACTTATTTTAATATCGTCGAGTCCTACTAGATAATGGGTTCTCTTCCCTGATACAATTTTCTCTAAATATATCAGAAAACGTTACTTCGAAAGTTTCGAAGTCGCAGTAATTTTAATTTCACATAGAAATGAAATCAAAAGGTCTTCAGAGTGTTATTTAAAGTAGAGAACTTTATTATATATCCTACCCAGAATGAGTTAAAGTTGTTGAAAAAGAACGGATTGCTCCAGTTTGCCATAGAATATGATTACTTTGATGGGATACTTAGGAAGACTTGGAGACCATCTGAGATACCCACTTATGACAAGTGGTCAATGAGCTGGCACGTTATTGTATCTAAGTCATATGTACTCAGGGAATTCTTAGTCTAGTCCATGAAACTCCTTTGGCTCGTCATTTTCGGGTGCATACGACTTTTAACAAGATATTGAATCATTTTTATTAGTGGAAAATTAAATGTAATATTTGAAATTAACTTAGATATTGTCACAGTTGTCAAAAGATAGGAAAACTCAGAAGATACCCAAGGCTCACTTGCAATCTATTCCTGCATTTGTCGAACCATTTATTAAAATTGTGGTAGATTGTGTCGTTCCCTTACCTAAGACAAAGTCAAGGACCAATATTTGACGACGATCATATTTGCGTTAACGAACGTCCCATAGTCAATTCTTTTAAGAATATTAAAACTAAAACTTTAGGAAAAATTCAGTTAAAGATTTTCTTTTTTGCTCACAATTTGACCTTTCGAAATCCGTTCGCACTGATCAGGGATAAAACTTTATATCTGGAGTTTTCACAGTAATGCAGGTATTAGGCATGTATGAATTCATGACTTCTTCTTATTACTCTGAAAGCCAAAGGGTTTAGAAAGATTTAATCAAAGTTTGAATCTATGATTCTGCGATATTGTTTTGATACCGGAAAAGACTGGGACGAAGATTTTCATTTATTGTCATTTGCAGTTAGGCAATCAGTTCAAGAGTTGTTAGAATTTAGACCTTGCGAATTAGTTCTTGGACATACTATTCGTGGATAATTGAAGTTATTAAAGGAGATGCTTTTTTCAACAGAACTTTAACAATTAATCTTCATGCCTATGTTAGTGATTTCAATGAGAAGGTGTCAAAGGCTTGTGAAGTTACAAGAGCTAATCTTCAGTATACTGGGTGAAAAATGAAATTAAGGTATGACCAACATACAAAGAAAGGAGTTTTCATCCTGGTATTATAATTCTATATCTCCTGCCCATACCTCAAAATCTTCTTCGGGCTCTACGTAACTAAATTAAATTCTATCAAGAACCCTCCAGAGTATGTTGATAACGAAATATATGTTAATCACGCAGTTAATTTAGTTGTGCATGTGAGGATTTAAGTCATGGAATGAAATTTGACTGCAGTGACCTTGGTGTAAACAATCTACTTATGTGGATCAGAAACTTTCACATCCACCACTTCAAGAAAAGAGTGAACTCAAACAGCTATTATTTGAATATGAACAACAAATGTTTGCACACCAACACGTACAATTGTACGAAGACTTTGACATTGGAGATTGTACACTTGTTCAACAGCATTCATACAGAACGAATCCACTCATACAGGAATGTTTGAAGAAAGAAATTGAAAATAAACGACATTAGATATAGACATACCCATCGATGAAAAAATTTAATGTAAAGTTAAATTAGAGGCTTTCAATGATCGCTCACGTTCATTAGAATTCAACCAAACAAAAGAGATATAAGTGAGAAAAGTAACGACGAGGAAAATCAGAAATGCATGCCAGCCATTTATGGCACATGATACGTCCACCGTAATTCCAAATTTACAGCAACGGATTGCAATGAATTTTGTAGGTTTGATAATATTTAATATCACGGTTACATGCTTCTCGCGTTTGGGTTAAATAACATGTACATAATAGACAGTACAGAGTTTATAAAATGAAAGTTACAAATTACATCAGGTCGCCAACAAAGAAATTAGGGTAACTATGCAAACATCGAGGATGTTGTTTTCCTACTAGTGTGTGGAACTGATGCCATGAATGGGAACCAGATTTACTTATGGTCTAATAATACCAGCACTAATGGAACAGAGAATAACAATATTTCGAATTACGATGGTTATAATACTTTTTGTTCGTTAATACGATTTATGGCAAAGAATACTATAACTTATTAATGTCATCATTTTACAAAACAGTGATGAAAGGTCTACCACCATTTAATATGTTCACATGGATTGCTGTAGGCAAATACAGTAATTTGCATATTTTAGAACAATTCTTGAGGTGTTTGTAAAAGCGAATCTAATTAATCTATCGTCTATATTTTGATACAGTGTGGCAAATTAGAAATGAAATGTTCATTTAACCAAACAATCAATAACTATCGTCTATCATCTAATGATTTTGCAGGAAACGACTGAATGACGGAAGTGGACATTTCCAGAGAGGCATATAGCTTCCTTTGCTTTATGTCAGATATGTTTTCTCGATTATATCTATTTAAAAAAATTGAAATGTAGATATATTGCAGATATTTTAATGTACATTGCAGATAATATAAATGATAATAATATTGACATTTTGTACATTTGGATACATAAATACAAAGATACATACATACATTCATACATACATACGTTCGTACGTACATACATTGATTCCTACATTTACAAACATACATACATACATACGTTCGTACGTACATACATTGATACCTACACATAATACCTACCATCATACATACATATATACATACATACATGCATTCATGCATGCATTTATACATACATACATTCATACATACATACATACATACATACTTACATACATACTTACATGCATACATACATACATGCATAAATACATTCATACATAGATACATACATACATACATACATACATACATACATACATACATACATACATACATACATATATGCATACATACATCCGTGGATAGATACATACATACATAGATACATACATACATACATTGATACATACATACATACATACGTACATAGATACATACATACATGCATTCATGAATACAAATATATTCATCCATCCATCGATCCATCTATCCATCCATTCATACATACATACATATATTTTTACATACATACATACCTACATACATACATACATACATACTTACATACATATATACATATATACATACATACATACATACATGCATACATTTATGCATGCATACATATATACATACATACATACATATATACATACATATATAGATACATACATACATTCATACATTTATACATACATACACACATACATACATACATACATACATACATACATACATACATACATACATACATACATTGATGAATACAAATATATTCATAGATATTTTACGGGATCAATATATGGTGTTTTTGTTTTAGTTAGCTGTAATTAAGTTTTTAGTATGAAGAATCTTTAACCGGTAATTTACGATTTCCTCAGAAAAGTGCTTGTCTTTAAGGACAAAATATATTTTATGGGTTGATTGTGAATAGGGTCATGTAACAACAAAGATCAGACTACAAGATTGTATTTGACATATTCCATCCTGCTGGAAGGTCGTTGCGTGTATCTGAGGTATGAAATTTAATTTAATTTAATTTCTCTTCATTTCTATTCTTATTCTCAGTATATTGTCAATTGTAACCATTAAAGTATATGAAAGGAATGCAAGATATGTATTTCAACTACATAAACTGAACATGCAATTACCGTACATCTAGAATCAAATATTTGATTGGGCAGAATTTGAAGTTTAGTTAAATTTGAGAAATTTGATAACTTAAGACTAGATTTGACAAGAAGATTAATGTTTTGAAGACTCTGTTACGCCGCAAGAGACAGTGGCAGCGGTCAGTATATGTCATGTCTTCATGTTTTTGCTATGGCCAGCCATGATATATCTTCGGAATAAGCATTCATCATCTAGTTTCAGTCTCTCTGTCATCTGGAATTTTTAATTCAATTACATATTAAATTATAAATTCTGTAGCATGTATGGTAATGCATATTTAGAAAGAACTGATTTCCCGACATAATTTATAATAGGTATGATTTATCAAAACGTGTTTATTCCGTGACGTACTGCAGTGGACCAGAAGACCTGTTCAAACTGTTTAATTATGCAGTTCAAGTACATGCATGATTATGCATGGAAATAACTCATATTTTGCTTAAATATCAACAATCCCCTTATGTTGGAAAGTTGCTACGTCTGTCCCAGATGCAGAAAATAGTAAGTGTTAATGCGGTGCAGTGCTTGAAAGATGACGTTTCGCGTCTTATATTACACCAATGTAGCATATACCATTTTAAATCTTTGGAAAAATCTTATTTTGCGATTTTGAATTGCAGTTTCGAATGTAAATCATTGTATCGTGAATATTAGTTAATACTGAAGACAAATGGGATTGTTTGTAGGAAATATGTTCTGAATGAAATGAATAGTTTGCATTTTCATGCTATGTTGATAAAATTTCTATTTAGAAAATGCGACGAAGAAACTCAGTGAAAGGAAACGAAGAAGAAAATGATAGGGGCATGGGCCACATTTCTACTGTTCAGTCTCCTTTTGGTGTAGGAAACTTGTACCGAATTATTGTTTATGGCAACAGTGCTCAGAAAGTGAATTGGAACTATGCCACTTTCAAACCTTCGTGACTCTCCGCTCGTACTGGTGAAATCAGATCACTCGTACAACGAATTATCAAATTTATGGCAATACGTTTATCTAGGAGTTTTGAAGTACTCTGTCGCTTGAGTACAAATTGAGAGGTTCTTGTCGACTTGTTACTGTATATTACAGCCTATTCATTAAATCTATAATCTGTAATTTGCATGTCATGTTGAACCATGCTCGAAAATGAAGTAACGTCCCTATTGAGTCGAAGAGCATGAAAGATAGATTGGAATTCTTTGCTATGTAGATCTGACTTGACGATGAGTTCTAAACAATGAACAGCGTGAGCAATAGAGAGCTTTATTGTCACCGTCTTGTCGTTCGAATTCTCTTCCTTCAATTAATTTTCATAGATGAATTACAGATGTAAATGTTTATTGCACATCAAGAATACAAGAGCTGCATTTCATTTGATATAAAATCTTCATCGATTGATGCACTGGTGTCTGGAACAAACTGATAAACATGATAAACTGGTCTATATTCCTCAACTATAACGTTTGTTTTTTTGTATTTTAGTGTTACCATATGTTGATTCATGGCAAATTAAGCTCTGATTGCTTCGGTACCAATGTCAGAAAAGCTGATCATTCTTGTTGATTTTAACGCCAGAGTTGGCGCGGACCACATGTCGTGGAAGGGAGTTATTGGTAGAGATGGAATTGGTAAATGCAATAGCAATGGACAACTGTTCTTGAGGAGGTGCGCAACATACGATTTCCTGATCAGAAATAACACCATCTTCCGTCTGCCTAACTGTAATAAAACAACTTGGATGCACACACTGTCTTAGAATTGGCAGCATATCGCCTACATCTTAGCCTTTAGGAATGACAGGTATGATGTCAGCGTGATCAAGGCCATGTGCGGTGCTGACTGCTGGACAGACCACAGGCTACTGATTTCCAAGATGATTCTTAGAATTCAGCCTCCCAGACGTCCACAGGGAATTAAAGTCCAAAGCGACTCAACGTGCAAGCTGTCTGAAGCTCTGACAAGCCAGCTAGAAATCACAGACTCTGATACCAGCGACGTAGATAAATGCTGGGCGGTCTTCAAACATCTGGTGTATTCTATTGCATCTGAATACATAGGCATCACTGCGCGAAAGTACCAAGACTGGTTCGAATAGAATTGAGTAGAAATACAGTCCCTGCTAGAGGTGAAAAATCGTCTCCATCGTGCATACAACATCGACCCCAAGTCCGCTGAAAAAATGATGCCTTCAGCAGAGTTCGCTAAACTGTGCAGAAGAAACTGCGCGAGATACAGGACACATGCCTGAGCCGAAAGACTGATGATATCCAGTCCTTTGCCAACAGACAGGACATGAATAATTTCTATAGTGCTCCTCGTGATGTTTATGGCCCAGTAACATCAGGCACAGCCCCACTTTTGAGCTCCGATGGCAGCACTCTCATAACCGAGAAGGAGAATATACTGGATCGCTGGGCAGAAAACTTTGATGGTATCCTCAACAGACCCTCTTCCATCAACGATGAAGCGATCAACCGTCTACCCCAGGTGGAAATCGACCATTTCCAACAGTGATCTCCAACAGTGCTGGAAATCATAAGGTCACTGAGCTCCTGTCTAGTGGGAGCAGACTACATCCCAGCTGAGATGTAGAAGTCTGGTGGGTCTAAGGTAGTGGGAGGACTAAAAGATATGTTATGTGGGATGTGGAAGAAGAAGCTCATACCCCAGGAATTTAAAGACGCATCTATCATCCACATTTGCTAACTCAAAGGCAATCGCCAATCCTGCGACAACCATAGAGGAATCTCTCTACTCTGCATCGCTGAAAAGGTCCTCGCCAGGCTACTGCTGAGCAGACTCACAGAACACATTGATCATGGCCTATTGCCAGAAAGTCAGCGTGGCTTCAGAAAGGAGAAAGTCACCATTGACATGATTTTTGCTGACAGGAAGATGCAATAAAAGTGTCTTGAACAAAATGTCCAGCTATACACCACCTTCGTGGATCTGTCTAAGGCACTCTACACTATCAGCCGGCAAGGCCTTTGAAAGATCATGGCCAAATGTGGATGTCCAGAAGTCTTCATTGATATGATGAGGCAGTTTCATGATGGCATTCTTGCCAGAGTCCAGGACCAGGGCAACTATTTCAAACCCTTTGCAGTTACGAATGGTGTGAAACAACAATGCGTCTTAGCTCTCTTCAGCCTCATGTTCTCCGCAATGTTGATGGATGATTTCAAGGACAGCGATGTTGGAGTAGGTCTCCAATACCGTCAAGCCAAAACCAAAATCCAAGTTGAGAACATTCACGACCTGCTGGTTGCAGATGATTGTGCCCTCAACTTCAGCACGCAGGCAGCCATGCAACAGAGTATGGATCTTTTCTCCACAGCGTGCATCAACTTCGGACTCACCAATTCTACCAGCAAGACAGAGGTTCTGCATCAGCCAGCTCCTGGAGAAGATTACCTGGAACCATCCATCACTGTCAATGGCCAAAAGCTCAAAAATGTAGACAGGTTTACATACCTCGGCAGCAGCCTCTCACAGCATAGCATTTGGCAGAGTCCGCTCAAATGTCTGGGATAGGAGAGGCATCAAGCTTGCCACCAAACTAAAATTCTACGTAGCGGTTGTTCTCCCCACCCTCCTCTATGGACTGTGTATAGCTGCCATGTCAACAAACTGAACCATTTCCATATGATCTCCCTGAGAAAAGTACTGAAAATCAGATGGCAGGACAGGTACCGAACACAGAGGTGCTCACTAAGGCCAGCATGACAAGTATCCACACCATGCTGTGCAAGGCACAACTCCGATAGGCTGGCCATGTTGTCCGCATGCCGATAGAACGCTTAACAAAGAAGGTCTTCTATGGAGAGGACACCAAGGCAAGAGATCTCACGGTGGTCAAGAAAAGAGGTACAAGAACACCCTAAAGGCTTCGCTGAAGAACCTAGGCATTGATGCTGACAGCTGGGAGAGTGTCGCTGCTAACCGATCTGCTTGGCGCAGTCAAGTCAATACTGGTGCGGCAGACTTGGAGCAGAAAAGACAGGCGGACGCAGCTGAAAAACGTGATCTGCGCAAATCTAGGAACAGCAGTTACGCAACTCCCGGTGAGCATCCTGTACATCCATGTCCCTACTGCAACAGACTCTTCCGGGCCCGGACCGGACTGATCAGCCATCTCCGGACAAACACCCAGTGACTCGATGACATTAAATTATCCTCATCGACACCGATGGACGAACATCTTTAAGATAGAATGAATGTTTGAACTCTAAAAGTTGATCAGAAGCAAACATATATTAAGATAGACTGTACGTTTCAGATCTGAGAGTTGACTAGAGAAAGACAGAACACTTGATTACCTTTTGATTAAGAATGTCACAAGCTGGATGGAGAAATATTTTACCTATGATAAATAAGACGATACAGTCTTCGGAATACCATTTTATTTAATGCGGTATAAATGTAAATATGTGGGAGTTACCTGCGCAACTAATATTTTACTAAATGAAACACCATAAAGTAGAAAGACTTTATAAGTTTGAATTTCATTCAAAGTATATTTCATGGAATGTGAAGCTGTTTTTCCTTAATTATAAGTGGACTTATAATTTCTTCGAAACTTCTAATCAACTATTTCTTATGATGAAAGTGTTGGTTCTTCCGAAAATGATGTTTCATAATAGAATTCAGGAATTCCCTTGATATGCTTCTAAATCGGATTTTGTTACTGCTAATATCAATAGTTTTCATATACAATGTTCTGCCTTTAAAAGATTGAAGTATATCGTATAAAATATTGAATGTAAGAGAATAAAAACCTGTTCATTTTCCCATTTTGAAATAGTATACCTATGTTTATATTACGTGTTATACCTTTTGAAACAATCTTAAAAATTTCAGCCTACCGAAATAGACATTCCTGACGAGTAGAATGAACGAAATTGGTTTGTGAAGTTTATATAGTTCAATGGATCCGTTTGCATACATCAGTGTCTTGCAGTTTTTATCTGGATTACTATATCACTAGAGTGATATTTCTATAATCTCTGGGGCTACCGTTATTAGTATTGCCTAATAATGTAATTGTATTCATCTGCGTAAAACTTGTAATATAGACTCTAATACACACGTTCTCTATTCTAGTCGATGCCTTTATTTCATGGCGTTGTTTGGATTAGAGGGTGACTTGTGTGTATGCTTAGCGCACTTTTTGGTCACAATTGATTAATACTCACTAGAAATTTCAATATCAGAATAAACACTATTCCTGCAGGAAGACTTCTTGTTTCCCCCAAATAACACAGATTATTGTGAGTCGGGTATTTTCCAAAACTATAAAAGGAGACCAGTTGAGTCGCGATGATTGTTTTAATGTATTCAATTTTCGGTCGAGCTGTGTAGATCTGAAAGCAAAGTCCACTCTTCTATTGATAAGGTCATTTTTGTTTTGGTTACCGGTTTATAAGTTGTATTGGACAAATTAGGATTATTTTCATCCTCATTATCGGATAACATTATCTTGTTAGGTGTCTTCATCACATGTAAATAAATGATTTCATTGATCTTTGAGACCTCGTCTTCCTATTGATTTTCTGAGCGGGATAGCAAGGTTTC
This sequence comes from Sinohyriopsis cumingii, assembly GCA_028554795.2. Classification (NCBI taxonomy): domain Eukaryota; kingdom Metazoa; phylum Mollusca; class Bivalvia; order Unionida; family Unionidae; genus Sinohyriopsis; species Sinohyriopsis cumingii. The sequence continues at coordinate 144,697,703 of CM068829.1, forward strand.
TATTGTGTACGTATTTTACAGTATGTTAATCTTGTTTATTACCTTTCAGAATTTGTTGTTTTATTTGCATTACTATTTTCAAATTTAAGCCTTTGGAGTTGCTTCTGCTATTGGTACATCTTCGTCTAATGGGAATATCCGAATTAGTTCCCAGTTTTAAAACTCTAAAATGGCAAGTACGTCATTTACATGACACGGATAAAAAGGGAACTTATTCGACTCTAAAACAGAGAGTCTGAACAGATGGGTCAGGTTTAGTTGAGCGAACTACCATGCTTCTAAGCAGTGGCTATGATGTAGTGATAGTGAACACGATTTGCGCATTGTCTCTATCACTTTGCAAAACTATATCACGTGTCATGATGATATTGCCAAAACTTTGTAGCCTTTTAGTTTGTTGCCCCGTAGGCTAATTAGGATTCGAATTCCAAGCTTGTTTTACAGTTATTGCAGAGTAATATATTGGGTGATGGGTAATATATACAACTAATATTCACCGCGTTTAGCCGACATAACTCAATATTCAAGAAACTTGTGGTCTGAATTATGCTTTTTAAATTATATATTGAGTCAATATTAAAGGATCATATTTGTCGATCTGTTACCGGACAGGAGACATTGATTTGTTCTTTTATCATGTACAGAAAGTTTGTTTTTGGCGGACAATTATGCGACAATATTCTTTTAAACTGCAGTCTAATAATGCAATTTCAGTATCTCATACACAGTTCAAACAGTTCAGCCTATTATGAAACTGCAGATAAAATTGTTGTCGTTGTTGGATGCTTCTTACATATGGATTTTGGGACACTGCATGATCTTCAAATACACTTTGAAAATCTATCAATATCAGGATAGAAAAGGTTTATTCAGATGTTTTCGAAGACCATCTAAGACAATGTTGGACACATCCAGCTCATAAATACTTATATATGTTAGATGATAACTACTTTACATAATGAATATGAAACATACTGCTGAATGCTATTGTATTTTAAAGAAAACTAGATGCGAAGGACGCGGTGATGACTACCAAAACGGTTCGAATATGCGTGAGAATGTTTGGGAGAGAGAGAAATTGAATTTTGTTGAATAGAGACACTATCATGATAGAAACAACTATTTGATGTTTTTGAACAATGCAATTTATTGTTGTCCAAGATATTAATTCCAACATTACAATATTCCAAAGAGAGGTGCCTTATTTTTGTCGATTCTGGCCCAGCCTTCATTTATGGATGTTCTTCTTAATATCTGTAAAATATGAAAGAAGAATCAAGTGAATATGTCCTGGATGTATTGGTAAAAGCAAAACATTATGTTTATGCTAATAATTATATGAAGGGAGAAAGGCGATAATGTGAGTACTTCGAATTGTAGGATTTAGATGTACAATGAGTATGAGGAGATTGTGGTGGAGAACTTAATATTGAAGAAGCACTGTATCTTAATTCTCTAATATATAACTGTCTAAGATGGAGAGTACAAATTCTTACTTCACAGGGTGTTTAATGTGAGGGAATCCACCCCAAGAACCGAATCCTCCCCAAGGCCCGAAATATCCACCATATCCACCGCTGTATCCCCAGGGAATTCCACCACTGTATCCACCATATCCGCCATAACCTCCAATTCCACTGTAGCCGCCGTAACCTTTTTTCGGGATGGCTGCGATGGCACAAACCATGCAAGCAAGAAGAACTAGTACAGCCTTCATTCTCGTCTGCACAACAAAATAAATAGCACAGACGATAATCATAATTAGGGATATGAACAACGAAGAACGTGTAATAACGAATAAATATTAATTTTGAGGTACAGAACAGTCTATATTCCTTAAAAGCAAACCTAAATTTGTGCAACGCAGTAAAATCAGATGGCCCACGTACGCCTCTGATCCGCCCCGAACCTCTTAATTATATTTTATATTATGACATTTATTGTCATAGGTCTTTTAGGTAGTGCATGTGTTTGTTATGACAGATTATTCAATTGATGTTGCACCTACACAATGAATATATTTAAAAAATCTGATATACATAACATTAATAAATATGGAGGTAATATTTCCGTTGCCACAATATAAATATAGTCATTTGAAACATGTCATTTTAGCATATCCAAATGCCCAAGTTAAATATTGTGAATACGTCAGATTTTGAATTTGTGATCTTGTGAAGTTTGTTTGACATACAGGGCACGGATTTCATTAATATTGTTTTTCCAGAGTCCGCTTAGGAAACGTGGTGACAGGGACACAACTGGTCATTTTTGAATAAAATACGCTATAGAGGCGATTAGAAAATTAAAATAAATCTGTATGGCTATCGATTTTTTGATTCCATGTTTGGACAAGGAACCTATTTTAAAATAGGGGGATGCAAGAGAGTTTTCATTTTTCACATATACTAAAACTCATGTAATGATGTAATCATTCATGTGAGCACATAACAAAATAATACAGTTGTTTAGAAAGTAAACTTATTGGAGTATATTGATCAGTATTAATTAGTATGTTTTTATCATGAACATTAATTAACATGCAGAATAAAATTACTTACCTGTAAGTGTGGTAGCAAGGCACTGAAGCTCTAAATGAAGACGTCTCCGGATTGGCAGCCGCTGTGATAGCTTGTTTAATCGATGGTCAATTTATACCTATACTCCTGGTTTTTTCATCCACGATGTCAGAATTAATTGTGCATGATGAATGATTGAGAAGGAATTAAAGATGTAAATTAATGCTAATGCGCTATTGCAAAATTGTCCATTTTGTAAACTGATCAAACATTTTGAAAGATGATAAATTGGAGAATTCAAATTTTGTCTGTCTTCCGAGTAATAATTTCTAAAACATATACAAGGATAGGAAGATGTAGAAAAATACGTTGGTACAGTCCCAAATTTTATCTATATAACTTCATGATATGGTTACTAATTTCCATACAGAGTCACCATGGCTTTTTTTGTTACGTATACTTTTTCATATTATCTCTTCCCTTTCTAATATTTGTATGTTATTCATGTCTATATTTTGTACTTGACATTGTCCAAAACCAAAATTATAGCCTTCCTAACTAGTGACATTTATTTTATAAAGAACATAATAAATGTTAAAATTGTCTCTATGATTGTGGATCGAATAGTCAGTTCCTTATGAAATTAAACATTTGTCCTACAATTTGGGTTGAAAGATACAGTCTTGACTTTGACCTTAGAATCTACTAGAATGAAAACTTGTATTAAGTGGCAGAGTATTAAAGGAAAATAGTAATCGGAACCTAGATTAAAGAGAGGCGTATACAAACTTGTTTATGTAAAAATGACTCATTCTTTCCTTAACATATAAAGCAGAATTATTCTTTCTGTTGTTTTCAGCTTTTGATTTGGTTGGATTAATTTATTTAAATTATTATTTACTGGAAATTCAATGTGCTCGTCAATAATATTCTTGTTTCAGGACATTGATTTATAATTATGTTGAATTCAGACATGGAGATTTGGGATTATTTTATTAGGACACATAAAACTCTCAGGACATCGCCACACTCGAACGTCATTGACATATCAGTACGTTTGAGATTACATGTACGTCAGCATATTCCATATTGGAACCTATTCGGAATACAACTGGAATTATATTGGGACTTCATATATGTGAACTTGTGATAAAAAGTTATGGAGTATTTGGGATTTAATTCACAATTCGGTTTTCAATTTTCCCTTCGTATTCTAGGCAAATAAATTATTTGATGAATTAAACAAACGGTGTTAGTTTTCGTTCTTATCTGTTACTTATTTTAATATCGTCGAGTCCTCCTAGATAATGGGTTCTCTTCCCTGATACAATTTTCTCTAAATATATCAGAAAACGTTACTTCGAAAGTTTCGAAGTCGCAGTAATTTTAATTTCATATAGAAATGAAATCAAAAGGTCTTCAGAGTGTTATTTAAAGTAGAGAACTTTATTATATATCCTACCCAGAATGAGTTAAAGTTGTTGAAAAAGAACGGATTGCTCCAGTTTGCCATAGAATATGATTACTTTGATGGGATACTTAGGAAGACTTGGAGACCATCTGAGATACCCACTTATGACAAGTGGTCAATGAGCTGGCACGTTATTGTATCTAAGTCATATGTACTCAGGGAATTCTTAGTCTAGTCCATGAAACTCCTTTGGCTCGTCATTTTCGGGTGCATACGACTTTTAACAAGATATTGAATCATTTTTATTAGTGGAAAATTAAATGTAATATTTGAAATTAACTTAGATATTGTCACAGTTGTCAAAAGATAGGAAAACTCAGAAGATACCCAAGGCTCACTTGCAATCTATTCCTGCATTTGTCGAACCATTTATTAAAATTGTGGTAGATTGTGTCGTTCCCTTACCTAAGACAAAGTCAAGGACCAATATTTGACGACGATCATATTTGCGTTAACGAACGTCCCGGAGTCAATTCTTTTAAGAATATTAAAACTAAAACTTTAGGAAAAATTCAGTTAAAGATTTTCTTTTTTGCTCACAATTTGACCTTTCGAAATCCGTTCGCACTGATGAGGGATGAAACTTTATATCTGGAGTTTTCACAGTAATGCAGGTATTAGGCATGTATGAATTCATGACTTCTTCTTATTACTCTGAAAGCCAAAGGGTTTAGAAAGATTTAATCAAAGTTTGAACCTATGATTCTGCGATATTGTTTTGATACCGGAAAAGACTGGGACGAAGATTTTCATTTATTGTCATTTGCAGTTAGGCAATCAGTTCAAGAGTTGTTAGAATTTAGACCTTGCGAATTAGTTCTTGGACATACTATTCGTGGATAATTGAAGTTATTAAAGGAGATGCTTTATTCAACAGAACTTGAACAATTAATCTTCATGCCTATGTTAGTGATTTCAATGAGAAGGTGTCAAAGGCTTGTGAAGTTACAAGAGCTAATCTTCAGTATACTGGGTGAAAAATGAAATTAAGGTATGACCAACATACAAAGAAAGGAGTTTTCATCCTGGTATTATAATTCTATATCTCCTGCCCATACCTCAAAATCTTCTTCGGGCTCTACGTAACTAAATTAAATTCTATCAAGAACCCTCCAGAGTATGTTGATAACGAAATATATGTTAATCACGCAGTTAATTTAGTTGTGCATGTGAGGATTTATGTCATGGAATGAAATTTGACTGCAGTGACCTTGGTGTAAACAATCTTCTTATGTGAATCAGAAACTTTCACATCCACCACTTCAAGAAAAGAGTGAACTCAAACATCTATTATTTGAATATGAACAACAAATGTTTGCACACCAACACGTACAATTGTACGAAGACTTTGACATTGGAGATTGTACGCTTGTTCAACAGCATTCATACAGAACGAATCCACTCATACAGGAATGTTTGAAGAAAGAAACTGAAAATAAACGACATTAGATATAGACATACCCATCGATGAAAAAATTTAATGTAAAGTTAAATTAGAGGCTTTCAATGATCGCTCACGTTCATTAGAATTCAACCAAACAAAAGAGATATAAGTGAGAAAAGTAACGACGAGGAAAATCAGAAATGCATGCCAGCCATTTATGGCACATGATACGTCCACCGTAATTCCAAATTTACAGCAACGGATTGCAATGAATTTTGTAGGTTTGATAATATTTAATATCACGGTTACATGCTTCTCGCGTTTTGGTTAAATAACATGTACATAATAGACAGTACAGATTTTATAAAATGAAAGTTACAAATTACATCAGGTCGCCAACAAAGAAATTAGGGTAACTATGCAAACATCGAGGATGTTGTTTTCCTACTGGTGTGTGGAACTGATGCCATGAATGGGAACCAGATTTACTTAGGGTCTAATAATACCAGCACTAATGGAACAGAGAATAACAATATTTCGAATTACGATGGTTATAATACTTTTTGTTCGTTAATACGATTTATGGCAAAGAATACTATAACTTATTAATGTCATCATTCTACAAAACAGTGATGAAAGGTCTACCACCATTTAATATGTTCACATGGATTGCTGTAGGCAAATACAGTAATTTGCATATTTTAGAACAATTCTTGAGGTGTTTGTAAAAGCGAATCTAATTAATCTATCGTCTATATTTTGATACAGTGTGGCAAATTAGAAATGAAATGTTCATTTAACCAAACAATCAATAACTATCTTCTATCATCTAATGATTTTGCAGGAAACGACTGAATGACGGAAGTGGACATTTCCAGAGAGGCATATAGCTTCCTTTGCTTTATGTCAGATATGTTTTCTCGATTATATCTATTTAAAAAAATTGAAATGTAGATATATTGCAGATATTTTAATGTACATTGCAGATAATATAAATGATAATAATATTGACATTTTGTACATTTGGATACATAAATACAAAGATACATACATACATTCATACATACATACGTTCGTACGTACATACATTGATACCTACACATAATACCTACCATCATACATACATACATACATACATACATACATACATACATACATACATGCATTCATGCATGCATGCATGCATTTATACATAAATACATTCATACATACATACATACATACATACATACATAGTTACATACATACTTACATGCATACATACATACATGCATAAATACATTCGTACATAGATACATACATACATACATACATACATGCATACATATATGCATACATACATCCGTGGATAGATACATACATACATTGATACATACATACATACATTCATACATACATACATACATAGATACATACATACATGCATTCATGGATACAAATATATTCATCCATCCATCGATCCATCTATCCATCCATTCATACATACATACATATATTTTTACATACATACATACATACATACTTACATACATATATACATATATACATACATACATACATGCATACATTTATGCATACATACATATATGCATACATACATACATACATACATATATACATACATATATAGATACATACATACATTTATACATTTATACATACATACATACATACATACATACATTGATGAATACAAATATACTCATAGATATTTTACGGGATCAATATATGGTGTTTTTGTTTTAGTTAGCTGTAATTAAGTTTTTAGTATGAAGAATCTTTAACCGGTAATTTACGATTTCCTCAGAAAAGTGCTTGTCTTTAAGGACAAAATATATTTTATGGGTTGATTGTGAATAGGGTCATGTAACAGCAAAGATCAGACTACAAGATTGTATTTGACATATTCCATCCTGCTGGAAGGTCGTTGCGTGTATCTGATGTATGAAATTTAATTTAATTTAATTTCTCTTCATTTCTATTCTTATTCTCAGTATATTGTCAACTGTAGCCATTAAAGTATATGAAAGGAATGCAAGATATGTATTTCAACTACATAAACTGAACATGCAATTACCGTACATCTAGAATCAAATATTTGATTGGGCAGAATTTGAAGTTTAGTTAAATTTGAGAAATTTGATAACTTAAGACTAGATTTGACAAGAAGATTAATGTTTTGAATACTCTGTTACGCCGCAAGAGACAGTGGCAGCGGTCAGTATATGTCATGTCTTCATGTTTTTGCTATGGCCAGCCATGATATATCTTCGGAATAAGCATTCATCATCTAGTTTCAGTCTCTCTGTCATCTGGAATTTTTAATTCAATTACATATTAAATTATAAATTCTGTAGCATGTATGGTAATGCATATTTAGAAAGAACTGATTTCCCGACATAATTTATAATAGGTATGATTTATCAAAACGTGTTTATTCCGTGACGTACTGCAGTGGACCAGAAGACCTGTTCAAACTGTTTAATTATGCAGTTCAAGTACATGCATGATTATGCATGGAAATAACTCATATTTTGCTTAAATATCAACAATCCCCTTATGTTGGAAAGTTGCTACGTCTGTCCCAGATGCAGAAAATAGTAAGTGTTAATGCGGTGCAGTGCTTGAAAGATGACGTTTCGCGTCTTATATTACACCAATGTAGCATATACCATTTTAAATCTTTGGAAAAATCTTATTTTGCGATTTTGAATTGCAGTTTCGAATGTAAATCATTGTATCGTGAATATTAGTTAATACTGAAGACAAATGGGATTGTTTGTAGGAAATATGTTCTGAATGAAATGAATAGTTTGCATTTTCATGCTATGTTGATAAAATTTCTATTTAGAAAATGCAACGAAGAAACTCAGTGAAAGGAAACCAAGAAGCAAATGATAGGGGCATGGGCCACATTTCTACTGTTCAGTCCCCTTTTGGTGTAGGAAACTTGTACCGAATTATTGTTTATGGCAACAGTGCTCAGAAAGTGAATTGGAACTATGCCACTTTCAAACCTTCGTGACTCTCCGCTCGTACTGGTGAAATCAGATCACTCGTACAACGAATTATCAAATTTATGGCAATACGTTTATCTAGGAGTTTTGAAGTACTCTGTCGCTTGAGTACAAATTGAGAGGTTCTTGTCGACTTGTTACTGTATATTACAGCCTATTCATTAAATCTATAATCTGTAATTTGCATGTCATGTTGAACCATGCTCGAAAATGAAGTAACGTCCCTATTGAGTCGAAGAGCATGAAAGATAGATTGGAATTCTTTGCTATGTAGATCTGACTTGACGATGAGTTCTAAACAATGAACAGCGTGAGCAATAGAGAGCTTTATTGTCACCGTCTTGTCGTTCGAATTCTCTTCCTTCAATTAATTTTCATAGATGAATTACAGATGTAAATGTTTATTGCACATCAAGAATACAAGAGCTGCATTTCATTTGATATAAAATCTTCATCGATTGATGCACTGGTGTCTGGAACAAACTGATAAACATGATAAACTGGTCTATATTCCTCAACTATAACGTTTGTTTTTTTGTATTTTAGTGTTACCATATGTTGATTCATGGCAAATTAAGCTCTGATTGCTTCGGTACCAATGTCAGAAAAGCTGATCATTCTTGTTGATTTTAACGCCAGAGTTGGCGCGGACCACATGTCGTGGAAGGGAGTTATTGGTAGAGATGGAATTGGTAAATGCAATAGCAATGGACAACTGTTCTTGAGGAGGTGCGCAACATACGATTTCCTGATCAGAAACAACACCATCTTCCGTCTGCCTAACTGTAATAAAACAACTTGGATGCACACACTGTCTTAGAATTGGCAGCATATCGCCTACATCTTAGCCTTTAGGAATGACAGGTATGATGTCAGCGTGATCAAGGCCATGTGCGGTGCTGACTGCTGGACAGACCACAGGCTACTGATTTCCAAGATGATTCTTAGAATTCAGCCTCCCAGACGTCCACAGGGAATTAAAGTCCCAAAGCGACTCAACGTGCAAGCTGTCTGAAGCTCTGACAAGCCAGCTAGAAATCACAGACTCTGATACCAGCGACGTAGATAAATGCTGGGCGGTCTTCAAACATCTGGTGTATTCTATTGCATCTGAATACATAGGCATCACTTCGCGAAAGTACCAAGACTGGTTCGAATAGAATTGAGTAGAAATAAAGTCCCTGCTAGAGGTGAAAAATCGTCTCCATCGTGCATACAACATCGACCCCAAGTCCGCTGAAAAATTGATGCCTTCAGCAGAGTTCGCCAAACTGTGCAGAAGAAACTGCGCGAGATACAGGACACATGCCTGAGCCGAAAGACTGATGATATCCAGTCCTTTGCCAACAGACAGGACATGAATAATTTCTATAGTGCTCCTCGTGATGTTTATGGCCCAGTAACATCAGGCACAGCCCCACTTTTGAGCTCCGATGGCAGCACTCTCATAACCGAGAAGGAGAATATACTGGATCGCTGGGCAGAAAACTTTGATGGTATCCTCAACAGACCCTCTTCCATCAACGATGAAGCGATCAACCGTCTACCCCAGGTGGAAATCGACCATTTCCAACAGTGATCTCCAACAGTGCTGGAAATCATAAGGCCACTGAGCTCCTGTCTAGTGGGAGCAGACTACATCCCAGCTGAGATGTAGAAGTCTGGTGGGTCTAAGGTAGTGGGAGGACTAAAAGATATGTTATGTGGGATGTGGAAGAAGAAGCTCATACCCCAGGAATTTAAAGACGCATCTATCATCCACATTTGCTAACTCAAAGGCAATCGCCAATCCTGCGACAACCATAGAGGAATCTCTCTACTCTGCATCGCTGAAAAGGTCCTCGCCAGGCTACTGCTGAGCAGACTCACAGAACACATTGATCATGGCCTATTGCCAGAAAGTCAGCGTGGCTTCAGAAAGGAGAAAGTCACCATCGACATGATTTTTGCTGACAGGCAGATGCAATAAAAGTGTCTTGAACAAAATGTCCAGCTATACACCACCTTCGTGGATCTGTCTAAGGCACTCTACACTATCAGCCGGCAAGGCCTTTGAAAGATCATGGCCAAATGTGGATGTCCAGAAGTCTTCATTGATATGATGAGGCAGTTTCATGATGGCATTCTTGCCAGAGTCCAGGACCAGGGCAACTATTCCAAACCCTTTGCAGTTACGAATGGTGTGAAACAACAATGCGTCTTAGCTCTCTTCAGCCTCATGTTCTCCGCAATGTTGATGGATGATTTCAAGGACAGCGATGTTGGAGTAGGTCTCCAATACCGTCAAGCCAAAACCAAAATCCAAGTTGAGAACATTCACGACCTGCTGGTTGCAGATGATTGTGCCCTCAACTTCAGCACGCAGGCAGCCATGCAACAGAGTATGGATCTTTTCTCCACAGCGTGCATCAACTTCGGACTCACCAATTCTACCAGCAAGACAGAGGTTCTGCATCAGCCAGCTCCTGGAGAAGATTACCTGGAACCATCCATCACTGTCAATGGCCAAAAGCTCAAAAATGTAGACAGGTTTACATACCTCGGCAGCAGCCTCTCATAGCATAGCATTTGGCAGAGTCCGCTCAAATGTCTGGGATAGGAGAGGCATCAAGCTTGCCACCAAACTAAAATTCTACGTAGCGGTTGTTCTCCCCACCCTCCTCTATGGACTGTGTATAGCTGCCATGTCAAAAAACTGAACCATTTCCATATGATCTCCCTGAGAGAAGTACTGAAAATCAGATGGCAGGACAAGGTACCGAACATAGAGGTGCTCACTAAGGCCAGCATGACAAGTATCCACACCATGCTGTGCAAGGCACAACTCCGATAGGCTGGCCATGTTGTCCGCATGCCGATAGAACGCTTACCAAAGAAGGTCTTCTATGGAGAGGACACCAAGGCAAGAGATCTCACGGTGGTCAAGAAAAGAGGTACAAGAACACCCTAAAGGCTTCGCTGAAGAACCTAGGCATTGATGCTGACAGCTGGGAGAGTGTCGCTGCTAACCGATCTGCTTGGCGCAGTCAAGTCAATACTGGTGCGGCAGACTTGGAGCAGAAAAGACAGGCGGACGCAGCTGAAAAACGTGATCTGCGCAAATCTAGGAACAGCAGTTACGCAACTCCCGGTGAGCATCCTGTACATCCATGTCCCTACTGCAACAGACTCTCCGGACAAACACCCAGTGACTCGATGACATTAAATTATCCTCATCGACACCGATGGACGAACATCTTTAAGATAGAATGAATGTTTGAACTCTAAAAGTTGATCAGAAGCAAACATATATTAAGATAGACTGTAAGTTTCAGATCTGAGAGTTGACTAGAGAAAGACAGAACACTTGATTACCTTTTGATTAAGAATGTCACAAGCTGGATGGAGAAATATTTTACCTATGATAAATAAGACGATACAGTCTTCGGAATACCATTTTATTTAATGCGGTATAAATGTAAATATGTGGGAGTTACCTGCGCAACTAATATTTTACTAAATGAAACACCATAAAGTAGAAAGACTTTATAAGTTTGAATTTCATTCAAAGTATATTTCATGGAATGTGAAGCTGTTTTTCCTTAATTATAAGTGGACTTATAATTTCTTCGAAACTTCTAATCAACTATTTCTTATGATGAAAGTGTTGATTCTTCCGAAAATGATGTTTGATAATATAATTCAGGAATTCCCTTGATATGCTTCTAAATCGGATTTTGTTACTGCTAATATCAATAGTTTTCATATACAATGTTTTGCCTTTAAAAGATTGAAGTATATCGTATAAAATATTGAATGTAAGAGAATAAAAACCTGTTCTTTTTCCCATTTTGAAATAGTATACCTATGTTTATATTACGTGTTTTACCTTTTGAAACAATCTTAAAAATTTCAGCCTACCGAAATAGACATTCCTGACGAGTAGAATGAACGAAATTGGTTTGTGAAGTTTATATAGTTCAATGGATCCGTTTACATACATCAGTGTCTTGCAGTTTTTATCTGGATTACTATATCACTAGAGTGATATTTCTATAATCTCTGGGGCTACCGTTATTAGTATTGCCTAATAATGTAATTGTATTCATCTGCGTAAAACTTGTAATATAGACTCTAATACACACGTTCTCTATTCTAGTCGATGCCTTTATTTCATGGCGTTGTTTGGATTAGAGGGTGACTTGTGTGCATGCTTAGCGCACTTTTTGGTCACAATTGATTAATACTCACTAGAAATTTCAATATCAGAATAAACACTATTCCTGCAGGAAGACTTCTTGTTTCCCCCAAATAACACAGATTATTGTGAGTCGGGTATTTTCCAAAACTATAAAAGGAGACCAGTTGAGTCGCGATGATTGTTTTAATGTATTCAATTTTCGGTCGAGCTGTGTAGATCTGAAAGCAAAGTCCACTCTTCTATCAATAAGGTCATTTTTGTTTTGGTTACCGGTTTATAAGTTGTATTGGACAAATTAGGATTATTTTCATCCTCATTATCGGATAACATTATCTTGTTAGGTGTCTTCATCACATGTAAATAAATGATTTCATTGATCTTTGAGACCTCGTCTTCCTATTGATTTTCTGAGCGGGATAGCAAGGTTTCTATTGTGTACGTATTTTACAGTATGTTAATCTTGTTTATTACCTTTCAGGATTTGTTGTTTTATTTGCATTACTATTTTCAAATTTAGGCCTTTGGAGTTGCTTCTGCTATTGGTACATCTTCGTCTAATGGGAATATCCGAATTAGTTCCCAGTTTTAAAACTCTAAAATGGTAACTACGTCATTTACATGACACGGATAAAAAGGGAACTTATTCGACTCTAAAACAGAGAGTCTGAACAGATGGGTCAGGTTTAGTTGAGCGAACTACCATGCTTCTAAGCAGTGGCTATGATGTAGTGATAGTGAACACGATTTGCGCATTGTCTCTATCACTTTGCAAAACTATATCACGTGTCATGATGATATTGCCAAAACTTTGTAGCCTTTTAGTTTGTTGCCCCGTAGGCTAATTAGGATTCGAATTCCAAGCTTGTTTTACAGTTATTGCAGAGTAATATATTGGGTGATGGGTAATATATACAACTAATATTCACCGCGTTTAGCCGACATAACTCAATATTCAAGAAACTTGTGGTCTGAATTATGCTTTTTAAATTATATATTGAGTCAATATTATAGGATCATATTTGTCGATCTGTTACCGGACAGGAGACATTGATTTGTTCTTTTATCATGTACAGAAAGTTTGTTTTTGGCGGACAATTATGCGACAATATTCTTTTAAACTGCAGTCTAATAATGCAATTTCAGTATCTCATACACAGTTCAAACAGTTCAGCCTATTATGAAACTGCAGATAAAATTGTTGTCGTTGTTGGATGCTTCTTACATATGGATTTTGGGACACTGCATGATCTTCAAATACACTTTGAAAATCTATCAATATCAGGATAGAAAAGGTTTATTCAGATGTTTTCGAAGACCATCTAAGACAATGTTGGACACATCCAGCTCATAAATACTTATATATGTTAGATGATAACTACTTTACATAATGAATATGAAACAAACTGCTGAATGCTATTGTATTTTAAAGAAAACTAGATGCGAAGGACGCGGTGATGACTACCAAAACGGTTCGAATATGCGTGAGAATGTTTGGGAGAGAGAGAAATTGAATTTTGTTGAATAGAGACACTATCATGATAGAAACAACTATTTGATGTTTTTGAACAATGCAATTTATTGTTGTCCAAGATATTAATTCCAACATTACAATATTCCAAAGAGAGGTGCCTTATTTTTGTCGATTCTGGCCCAGCCTTCATTTATGGATGTTCTTCTTAATATCTGTAAAATACGAAAGAAGAATCAAGTGAATATGTCCTGGATGTATTGGTAAAAGCAAACATTATGTTTATGCTAATAATTATATGAAGGGAGAAAGGCGATAATGTGAGTACTTCGAATTGTAAGATTTAGATGTACAATGAGTATGAGGAGATTGTGGTGGAGAACTTAATATTGAAGAAGCACTGTATCTTAATTTTCTAATATATAACTGTCTAAGATGGAGAGTACAAATTCTTACTTCACAGGGTGTTTAATGTGAGGGAATCCACCCCAAGAACCGAATCCTCCCCAAGGCCCGAAATATCCACCATATCCACCGCTGTATCCCCAGGGAATTCCACCACTGTATCCACCATATCCACCATAACCTCCAATTCCACTGTAGCCGCCGTAACCTTTTTTCGGGATGGCTGCGATGGCACAAACCATGCAAGCAAGAAGAACTAGTACAGCCTTCATTCTCGTCTGCACAACAAAATAAATAGCACAGACGATAATCATAATTAGGGATATGAACAACGAAGAATGTGTAATAACGAATAAATATTAATTTTGAGGTACAGAACAGTCTATATTCCTTAAAAGCAAACCGAAATTTGTGCAACGCAGTAAAATCAGATGGCCCACGTACGCCTCTGATCCGCCCCGAACCTCTTAATTATATTTTATATTATGACATTTATTGTCATAGGTCTTTTAGGTAGTGCATGTGTTTGTTATGACAGATTATTCAATTGATGTTGCACCTACACAATGAATATATTTAGAAAATCTGATATACATAACATTAATAAATATGGAGGTAATATTTCCGTTGCCACAATATAAATATAGTCATTTGAAACATGTCATTTTAGCATATCCAAATGCCCAAGTTAAATATTGTGAATACGTCAGATTTTGAATTTGTGATCTTGTGAAGTTTGTTTGACATACAGGGCACGGATTTCATTAATATTGTTTTTCCAGAGTCCGCTGAGGAAACGTGGTGACAGGGACACAACTGGTCATTTTTGAATAAAATACGCTATAGAGGCGATTAGAAAATTAAAATAAATCTGTATGGCTATCGATTTTTTGATTCCATGTTTGGACAAGGAACCTATTTTAAAATATGGGGATGCAAGAGAGTTTTCATTTTTCACATATACGAAAACTCATGTAATGATGTAATCATTCATGTGAGCACATAACAAAATAATACAGTTGTTTAGAAAGTAAACTTATTGGAGTATATTGATCAGTATTAATTAGTATGTTTTTATCATGAACATTAATTAACATGCAGAATAAAATTACTTACCTGTAAGTGTGGTAGCAAGGCACTGAAGCACTAAATGAAGACGTCTCCGGATTGGCAGCCGCTGTGATAGCTTGTTTAATCGATGGTCAATTTATACCTATACTCCTGGTTTTTTCATCCACGATGTCAGAATTAATTGTGCATGATGAATGATTGAGAAGGAATTAAAGATGTAAATTAATGCTAATGCGCTATTGCAAAATTGTCCATTTTGTAAACTGATCAAACATTTTGAAAGATGATAAATTGGAGAATTCAAATTTTGTCTGTCTTCCGAGTAATAATTTCTAAAACATATACAAGGATAGGAAGATGTAGAAAAATACGTTGGTACAGTCCCAAATTTTATCTATATAACTTCATGATATGGTTACTAATTTCCATACAGAGTCACCATGGCTTTTTTTGTTACGTATACTTTTTCATATTATCTCTTCCCTTTCTAATATTTGTATGTTATTCATGTCTATATTTTGTACTTGACATTGTCCAAAACCAAAATTATAGCCTTCCTAACTAGTGACATTTATTTTATAAAGAACATAATAAATGTTAAAATTGTCTCTATGATTGTGGATCGAATAGTCAGTTCCTTATGAAATTAAACATTTGTCCTACAATTTGGGTTGAAAGATACAGTCTTGACTTTGACCTTAGAATCTACTAGAATGAAAACTTGTATTAAGTGGCAGAGTATTAAAGGAAAATAGTAATCGGAACCTAGATTAAAGAGAGGCGTATACAAACTTGTTTATGTAAAAATGACTCATTCTTTCCTTAACATATAAAGCAGAATTATTCTTTCTGTTGTTTTCAGCTTTTGATTTGGTTGGATTAATTTATTTAAATTATTATTTACTGGAAATTCAATGTGCTCGTCAATAATATTCTTGTTTCAGGACATTGATTTATAATTATGGTCAATTCAGGCTTGGAGATTTGGGATTATTTTATTAGGACACATTATAAAACTCTCAGGACATCGCCACACTCCAAGTCATTGACATATTGGTACGTTTGAGATTACATGTACATCAGCATATTCCATATTGCAACCTATTCGGAATACAACTGGAATTATATTGGGACTTCATATATGTGAACTTGTGATATAAAGTTAAGGACTATTTGGGATTTAATTCACAATTCGGTTTTCAATTTTCCCTTCGTATTCTAGGCAAATAAATTATTTGATGAATTAAACAAACGTTGCTAGTTTTCGTTCTTATCTGTTACTTATTTTAATATCGTCGAGTCCTACTAGATAATGGGTTCTCTTCCCTGATACAATTTTCTCTAAATATATCAGAAAACGTTACTTCGAAAGTTTCGAAGTCGCAGTAATTTGAATTTCACATAGAAATGAAATCAAAAGGTCTTCAGAGTGTTATTTAAAGTAGAGAACTTTATTATATATCTTACCCAGAATGAGTTAAAGTTGTTGAAAAAGAACGGATTGCTCCAGTTTGCCATAGAATATGATTACTTTGATGAGATACTTAGGAATACTTGGAGATCATTTGAGATACCCACTTATGACAAGTGGTCAATGAACTGGCACGTTATTGTATCTAAGTCATATGTACTCAGGGAATTCTTAGTCTAGCCCATGAAACTCCTTTGGCTCGTCATTTTCGGGTGCATA
The DNA here is from genome assembly GCA_028554795.2 of Sinohyriopsis cumingii. Lineage (NCBI taxonomy): Eukaryota > Metazoa > Mollusca > Bivalvia > Unionida > Unionidae > Sinohyriopsis > Sinohyriopsis cumingii. The sequence goes on from CM068829.1 coordinate 144,714,908, forward strand.
CGACTTTTAACAAGATATTGAATCATTTTTATTAGTGGAAAATTAAATGTAATATTTGAAATTAACTTAGATATTGTCACAGTTGTCAAAAGATAGGAAAACTCAGAAGATACCCAAGGCTCACTTGCAATCTATTCCTGCATTGGACGAACCATTTATTAAAATTGTGGTAGACTGTGTCTTTCCCTTACCTAAGACAAAGTCAGGGACCAATATTTGACGACGATCATATTTGCGTTAACGAACGTCCTGGAGTCAATTCTTTTAAGAATATTAAAACTAAAACTTTAGGAAAAATTCAGTTAAAGATTTTCTTTTTTTGCTCACAATCTGGCCTTTCGAAATCCGTTCGCACTGATCAGGGATGAAACTTTATATCTGGAGTTTTCACAGTAATGCAGGTATTAGGCATGTATGAATTCATGACTTCTTCTTATTACTCTGAAAGCCAAAGGGTTTAGAAAGATTTAATCAAAGGTTGAAGCTATGATTCTGCGATATTGTTTTGATACCGGAAAAGACAGGGACGAAGATTTTTATTTATTGTCATTTGCAGTTAGGCAATCAGTTCAAGAGTTGTTAGAATTTAGACTTGCGAATTAGTTCTTGGACATACTATTCGTGGATAATTGAAGTTATTAAAGGAGATGCTTTTTTTCAACAGAACTTTAACAATTAATCTTCATGCCTATGTTAGTGATTTCAATGAGAAGGTGTCAAAGGCTTGTGAAGTTACAAGAGCTAATCTTCAGTATACTGGGTGAAAAATGAAATTAAGGTATGACCAACATACAAAGAAAGGAGTTTTCATCCTGGTATTAGAATTCTAGATCTCCTGCCCATACCTCAAAATCTTCTTCGGGCTCTACGTTACTAAATTATATTCTATCAAGAACCCTCCAGAGTATGTTGATAACGAAATATATGTTAATCACGCAGTTAATTTAGTTGTACATGTGAGGATATAAGTGATAGAATGAAATTTGACTGCAGTGACCTTGGTGTAAACAATCTTCTTATGTGTATCAGAAACTTTCACATCCAGCACTTCAAGAAAAGAGTGAACTCAAACAGCTATTATTTGAATATGAACAACAAATGTTTGCACACCAACACGTACAATTGTACGAAGACTTCGACATTGGAGATTGTACGCTTGTTCAACAGCATCCATACAGAACGAATCCACTCATACAGGAATGTTTGAAGAAAGAAATTGAAAATAAACGACATTAGATATAGACATACCCATTGATGAAGAAATTTAATGTAAGGTTAAGTTAGAGGCTTTCAATGACCGCTGACGTTCATTAGAATTCAACCAAACAAAAGAGATATAAGTGAGAAAAGTAACGACGAAGAAAATCAGAAATGCACACCAGCCATTTACAGCACATGATACGTCCACCGAAACTCCACATTTACAGCAACGGATAAAAACGAATTTTGTAGGTTTGATAATATTTAATATCACGGTTACATGCTTCTCGCGTTTTGGTTAAATAACATGTACATAATAGACAGTACAGATTTTATAAAATGAAAGTTACAAATTACATCAGGTCGCCAACAAAGAAACTAATCTAACTATGCAAACATCGAGGATGTTGTTTTCCTACTGGTGTGTGGAACTGATGCCATAAATGGGAACCATATTTACTTAGGGTCTAATAATACCAGCACTAATTTAACAGAGAATAACAATATTTCGAATTAAGGTGGTTATAATACTTTTTGTTCGGTAATACGATTTATGGCTAAGAATACTATAACTTATTAATGTCATCATTTTACAAAACAGTGATGAAAGGTCTACCACCATTTAATATATTCACAAGGATTGCTGTAGGCAAATACAGTAATTTGCATATTTTACAACAATTCTTGAGGTGTTTGTAAAAGCGAATCTAATTAATCTATCGTCAATATTTTGATACAGTGTGGCAAATTAGAAATGAAATGTTCATTTAACCTTGGATGTAATTTTAATAAAATACACTGTTTTATGCGTGGGTTTCGATAGTGCATATTGACAGAGTGAGTCATTATTTGTCACTTTCCTGGCTCCTTATGTGATAATGGATCAGCGGTGCAAAGAAACAATCAATAACTATCTTCTATCATCTAATGATTTTGCAGGAAACGACTGAATGAGGCAAGTAGACATTTCCAGAGAGGTATATAGCTACCTCTTCTTTATGTCAGACATGTTTTCTCGATTATATCTATTTAAAAAGATTGAAATGCAGATATACTGAAGATATTTTAATGTACATTGCAGATAATATAAATGATAATAATATTGACATTTTGTACATTTGGATACATAAATACAAAGATACATACATACATTGATGCATACGTACGTTCGTACGTACATACATTCATACCTACATTTACATACATACATACATACATACATACATACATACATACATACATACATACATACATACATACATACATACATTGATACCTACACTTAGATATATATAAACATACATACATACATAAATACATACATATATACATACATATATGCACGCATGCATGCATACACGCATAAGTACATAGATACCTACCTACCTACATACATACATACATACATACATAGAAACATATATACATACATACATACATACATACATACATACATACATACATACATACATACGTACATACATACATACATATATACATATATACATACTTGCTTACATACATATATAGATACATACACAGATACATGCATAGGTACATACATACATACATACATACATACATACATACATACATACATACATACATACATACATACATACATACATACATACATACATACATATATATGCTGAATATAAAAATGCGAAAAGAAAATGCAGAAACGAATTAAACATTGGAGAAGACAAGTACGAAGAGGAACAATTGAATGAGCTGGAAAATGCTGCAGAATTGGTTGTAGGGAAATTCTAAAGAATAGTTATACTTTTGAAAAAGAGATAGAGACAATATATTTCTGAACTAAAAGTGGAAGGAGAAATAATATGGGACCCTGATTTGATTCGTGACGCATGACGCCACAATTTTAAAATGTTAGGTACTGAAATACCAGTAGTCATTTTAACAAATCGTGTGCAGCTGAAATTAGAAACACACTGAATAATATTGTGGATTCAAATATTGATGACGGAACAGAAAAGGTTGTGTGCGCACCCATATTACAGAAAGACATTGAAGAGGCTGTAAGAGAGCTGAAGAAAAATAAATCATGTGGACATGATACAATATATGCAGAGCATTTAATTTTTGCCTGTCAATCGATTAGTTCTATTTTGTGCAAAGTGTACAATATCCTAATTTCCTTGGAAACGTATCCTGACTACTTCAAAACTGTAAATGTTATACCTATCTTTAAAGGTGGGAGAAAGACAGGTTAGATATGAATAACTGTAGAGATATCTCAATCGTTCTCGTTTTTGAAGAAGTATTTGAAAAAATATTGTTGAAAAGGACTAATTCTTTTTAGTGAAACGATCACCCATTACAACAGGGATTTGGAAGCGAATGCAGTGTCATCACTGCAGCCTTTATGATAAAAGACTGAATTTCCCATTATTTAGAAGGTCAATCAAAAGTTTATGCTGCATTCCTGGACAATGTGAAGGCCTTTAATACGATATGGCATGATGGCCTCTTTTACAAGCTATTCTATCTCGGAGTTAAAGGAAAACTGTGGAGATTGATTAAAAATTCGTTACGAGAACTTAGGACCCTTGTTCGGCTCAACGGGCATCATTCAAAACCATACTCAGTCAATCAAGGGGTAGGAGAAGGAAGAACGCTATTCTTAGTCATGATAAATAACCTAATATCCTTGCTGGAGTCAACAAAGTCTGGAATACAAGTTGGTACCTTAAGTATCCCCTGTGTTTTACTAGCGGATGACACGTCCTTGCAATCTTCATCATTTAATGGTATGTGTGTTTTACTTCGCAACCTCCATGACTATACATCGAAGTGGAGACTCCGGTACAATGCTGATAAAAGCAATATTGTCATATTTTCGAAGACAAAAATCATACAAAAATCTATGTTCATGCTCGGAGATTAAAGGATTCCTATAGTTTCTTCTAGAACCTATGCTGGGGTTACTCTCTCCACAGATCTTTCTAATACTGCTGCAGTGAAAAATGTTTGTGATCAAGGAAGATCAGTATTTTATTCCCTTGTTGGGACTGGCATTGGAAAGGATGGAATGAATCCAATTAATAGTGCTAAAATATGGTCAAAATAGTACTAACTGCAATGACATATGGATGCGAATTATGGTCCAACTTGAGCCAGTCACTGGTGTATGATCTAGAAGTATGTCAAAGAAAAGCTGCAAGAAGAATTATAGGTCTTAATCAGCACTCTTCTACAGAAACAACAATTAGCAGTCTTGGACTGTAGTCAGTTGAGGGATATGTAGATAAAATCAAATTAGGTTTCTTCAATACAATCTGCAGAGCTAATAGTTCATTAGCATGGAAAATTATATTCAACAGAAGAATTCTTGACTGCCTGATACACTAGATCGAGAGCGTTGGTTTTGTTAAAGATATATATCGTGTTCTTTTGAAATACCAGCTTGGTGGGTTTTATTCCACCTATACGTGAACACCCTATATTCTGTCCCGAAACCAGTCTGGAGGAGGAATATTGAAACAGCAGTTCACTGCTGCGAAGAATCATTGTGGAGATCTAAACTTGAAATGAGACCTGAACTTTTATTTTATGCAAGTGTCTATACTAATCTTCAACCACTTGCTGTCTGGAAGCTTGGTAAATGTTTTCCTAATAAAACTTGGACTTTCGCTAACATTGCCTATTTAACTATGTGTTCAATTTCAACAGAGAATGAATATAACTGTAAACTCTGCAAGAGATTGACTACAGACAGAGCGAAGCATATGTTACTATACTGCCAAACCCTAAACGACGAACGTAATGCTATGTTTGAAAAATAATAGATGGAATAGACATTCTAGATTCGCACTGGCTTTTATGTCAGACAATGACACATTACTTCATATCCTTTTGGGCAAGATAGTAGACATCTTTGATTCTATGGATGATCAATCATGGCAGGCATTCATGTGTGTGCTGGCTGATGGAATAGACACAATGTACAGAAGAACAAATGAACTTAAAAACGATATCTGATATTATGCTTGTTCAGTAAATTAGGGAGATGTACACATTTCATTTCAATCTTATAAATTATTTACAGGTGTTCTAAGTGAGAGAGAACATGATAATCAATTTAAAGCGTTCCAGTCGAATGTAAATAATTCCAATTCCTTTAGTTTCCTCTCTTAATCTATGTTTCGTATATATCTCGTTTGCAATGAGTTCTCTCACTCATGTGTTTAGATATTGCGTTTTCTTTACTTTTGTTGATATTTAGTGTACTGTAAGTCCATTTATGTCAAGCTATGTTCCTATCTTTTCTGTATTAACGAAAAATTAACTGAATGAAATCTCTTCTGAAGAGGAAATAAAGAAGGTCAGTCAGTCAGTAACTCATACTTACATATATACATATGTACATACATACATGCATACATGCATACATACAGACAAATTTACATACATATACATACATACATAAATACATACATACATACATACATACATACATACATACTTACATACATACATACATACATACATACAGACATACATACATACATCCAAATATATGTTTTGGGATGAATAAATTGTGCTTTTAATTTAGTTAGCTTAAATTCATTGTTCAATATGAAGAATGGTTAACCTGCAATTTATGTTTTTGTAAGAAAAGGGGTTTTCTGTAGGAGGAACTATATTTTCTCAGTTGATTTTGAATAGGGTCTTGTAAAAGCCACACTAAGACTTCAAGATAGTATTTGACATATTCCATCATGCTGATAATAAAATGGAATTTAATTTAATTTCCCTTCATCTCTTTTCGTTCTCTCAGTAAATTGTCAATTGTAACCATGAAAGTATATGAAAGCAAATCCAGATATGCAATTCGACTACATAAACTGAATATACAATTACACGTAGATCTCGAATTAAACTATTTGAGTTGGCAAAATTTGAATTTGAGTAAAGTTTGAGAAATCAGGTAACTTAAGTCTAGATTTGACAAGAAGATTAATGTTTTGAAGACTTCTGTTGAAATTGGGAACATCATCTATTCCACAATTTACTAATGGATTTATTCATAGGCCTGACCAATTAGAGGTAAGTTTGGGAAATATAAATCGTGTTCCTCTGAAATGCAATATTCCAAAGTTTGACACACTCTTTTCATGTGTGTTAATAAACTGTCAAGTTCGGTACTTGCCTTCTACTAATCGACATCCGATTAGTAGGTCTACATGTATCTTATTTGTTTACATACACTCATTTATGCCGCACGAGACAGTGGCATCGGTCAGTACATGTCATGTGTTCATGTTTTCTATATCCAGCCATGAATACTGCTCGGAATAATCATTCATCATCTAGTTTCAGTGTATCTGTCATCTGGAATGTTTAATTCAATTTCATATTAAATTATAAATTCTGTAGCATGTATGGTAATGAATATTTAGAAACAACTTTTATTCCGACATAATTTATATTAGGTGTGATTTATCGAAACGTGTTTATTCCGCGACGTACTGCAGTGGACCAGACGACCTGTTTAAACTGTTTAATTATCCAGTTCATGTACATGTATGATTATGTATGTATAGAACTCATATTCTGCTTGAATGGCAACAATCTCCTTATGTTGGAATGTTGGTACGTCTGTCTCAGATGCTGAAAATATTAAATGTTAATGCGGTGTAGTGCATCAAAAGACGACGTTTCGCGTCCTGTATTACACAAATGTAGAATATACCCTTTTTTACCTTTGGAAAAATTTTATTTTGTGATTTTTAATTTCAGTTTCGAATGTAGATCATTGTATGGTGAATATTATTTAATACTGAATACACATGAGATTGTTTAGTACTAGTTTGTTCAGAGTGAAATGAATAGTTTGCATTTTATGGCTATGTGGACAACATTTCGATTTAGAAAATGCAACGAAGAAATACAGTGAAAGGAAACCAACAGGCGAATGGTAATGACATGGACCACATCTCTACTGTTCAGTCTCCTTTTGGCATAGGAAACGTGTACCGAATTCTTGTGTATGGCAACGGTACTGAAAAAGTGAATTGGAACTCTGCCACGTTCAAACCTTCGTGACTCTCCGCTCGTACTGGTAAAATCAGGTCACTCGTACAACGAATTGTATAATTTATGGCAATATGTTTATCTGGGAGGTTTGAAGTACTTTGTCGCTTGAGTACAAATTGAGAGATTCTTGTTGGCTTGTTACTGTATTTTACAGCCTATTCAATAAATTTATAATCTGTAATTTGCATGTTATGTTGAAGCATGCTCTAAAATGATGGAGCGTCACTATTGCGTCGAAGAGTATGAAAGATAGATTGCAATTCGTTCCAATTCTCTTCCATAAATTTAATTTTTTTCATAGCTGGATTACATATGCAAATGTTTATTGCACATCAAGAATGCAAGAGCTGCATTTCAATGTATATAAACTCTTCATCGATTGATGCACTGGTGTCTGGAACAAAACTGATAAACATGATAAACTGGTCTGTATTCCTCAACTATAACTGTTTTTGCATTTTAGTGTAGCCATAGGTTGATTCATTTCAAATTAAGCTCTGACTGCTTCGGTAGTAATGTCGGTCAAGCTGATTGTTCATGGTGATGTTAACCCCAGAGATAGCGCGAACCATATCTCATGGAAGGGAGTTATTGGTAGATATGGATTTGGCAACTACAACGGCAATGTACATGTGCTCTTGAGGATGTGCGCAACATATGATTTCCTGATCACAAACACCATCTTCTGTCTGCCTAACTGTAATAAAACAACTTGGATGCACACACTGTCTTAGAATTGGCAGCATATCGCCTACATCTTAGCCTTTAGGAATGACAGGTACGACGTCAGCGTGATCAAGGCCATGTGTGGTGCTGACTGCTGGACAGACCACAGGCTACTGATTTCCAAGATGATTCTTAGAATTCAGCCTCCCAGACGTCCACAGGGAATTAAAGTCCCAAAGCGACTCAACGTGCAAGCTGTCTGAAGCTCTGACAAGCCAGCTAGAAACCACAGACTCTGATACCAGCGACGTAGATAAATGCTGGGCGGCCTTCAAACATCTGGTGTATTCTATTGCATCTGAATACATAGGCATCACTGCGCGAAAGTACCACGACTGCTTCGAATAGAACTGTGTAAAAATACAGTCCCTGCTAGAGGTGAAACATCGTCTCCATCGTGCATACAACATCGACCCCAAGTCCGCTGAAAAAATGATGCCTTCAGCAGAGTTTGCCAAACTGTGCAGATGAAACTGCACGGGATACAGGACACATCCAGTCCTTTGCCAACAGACAGGACATGAATAATTTCTATAGTGCTCCTCGTGATGTTTATGGCCCAGTAACATCAGGCACAGCCCCACTTTTGAGCTAAAATGGCAGCACTCTCATAACCGAGAAGGAGAATATACTGGATCGCTGTGCAGAACACTTTGATGGTATCTTCAACAGACCCTCTTCCATCAACGATGAAGCGATCAACCGTCTACCCCAGGTGGAAATCGACGATATCTATCAGTGATCTCCAACAGTGCTGGAAATCATAAGGCCACTGAGCTCCTGTCTAGTGGGAGCAGATTACATCCCAGTTGAGATCTAGAAGTCTGGTGGGTCTAAGGTCGTGGGAGGACTAAAAGATATGTTATGTGGGATGTGGAAGAAGAAGCTCATACCCCAGGAATTTAAAGACGCATCTATCATCCACATTTGCTAACTCAAAGGCAATCGCCAATCCTGCGACAACCATAGAGGAATCTCTCTACTCTGCATCGCTGAAAAGGTCCTCGCCAGGCTACGGCTGAGCAGACTCACAGAACACATTGATCATGGCCTATTGCCAGAAAGTCAGCGTGGCTACAGAAAGGAGAAAGTCACCATCGACATGATCTTTGCTGCCAGGCAGATGCAAGAAAAGTGTCTTGAACAAAATGTCCAGCTATACACCACCTTCGTGGATCTGCCTAAGGCATTCTACACTGTCAGCCGGCAAGGCCTTTGGAAGATCATAGCCAAATGTGGATGTCCAGAAGTCTTCATTGATATGATGAGGCAGTTTCATGATGGCATGCTTGCCAGAGTCCAGGACCAGGGCAACTATTCCAAACCCTTTGCAGTTACGAATGGTGTGAAGCAACAATGCGTCTTAGCTCTCTTCAGCCTCATGTTCTCCGCAATGTTGATGGATGATTTCAAGGACAGCGATGTTGGAGTAGGTCTCCAATACCGTCAAGCCAAAACCAAAATCCAAGTTGAGAACATTCACGACCTGCTGGTTGCAGATGATTGTGCCCTCAACTTCAGCACGCAGGCAGGCATGCAGCAGAGTATGGACCTTTTCTCCACAACGTGCATCAACTTCGGACTCACCAATTCTACCAGCAAGACAGAGGTTCTGCATCAGCCAGCTCCTGGAGAAGATTACCTGGAACCATCCATCACTGTCAATGGCCAAAAGCTCAAAAATGTAGACAGGTTTACATACCTCGGCAGCACCCTCTCACAGCATAGCATTTGGCCGAGTCCGCTCAAATGTCTGGGATAGGAGAGGCATCAAGCTTGCCACCAAACTAAAATTCTACGTAGCGGTTGTTCTCCCCACCCTCCTCTATGCTTGCGAGACATGGACTGTGTATAGCTGCCATGTCAAAAAACTGAACCATTTCCATATGATCTCCCTGAGAGAAGTACTGAAAATCAGATGGCAGGACAAGGTACCGAACACAGAGGTGCTCACTAAGGCCAACACGACAAGTATCCACACCATACTGTGCAAGGCACAACTCCGATAGGCTGGCCATATTGTCCGCATGCCGATGGAGCGCTTACCAAAGAAGGTCTTCTATGGAGAGCCACACCAAGGCAAGAGATCTCACGGTGGTCAAAACAAGAGGTACAAGAACACCCTAAAGGCTTCGCTGAAGAACTTAGGCATTGATGCTGACAGCTGGGAGAGTGTCGCTGCTAACCGATCTGCTTGGCGCAGTCAAGTCAATACTGGTGCGGCAGACTTGGAGCAGAAAAGACTTGCGGACGCAGCTGAGAAACGTGATCTGCGCAAATCTAGGAACAGCAGTTACGCAACTCCCGGTCAGCATCCTGTACATCCATGTCCCTACTGCAACAGACTCTTCCGGGCCCGGACCGGACTGATCAGCCATCTCCGGACAAACACCCAGTGACTCGATGACACTAAATTATCCTCATCGACGCCGATGGACGAACATCTTTAAGATAGAATGAATGTTTGAACTCTAAAAGTTGATCAGAAGCAAACATATATTAAGATAGACTGTAAGTTTCAGATCTGAGAGTTGACTAGAGAAAGACAGAACACTTGATTACCTTTTGATTAAGAATGTCACAAGCTGGATGGAGAAATATTTTACCTATGATAAATAAGACGATACAGTCTTCGGAATACCATTTTATTTAATGCGGTATAAATATAAATATGTGGGAGTTACCTGCGCAACTAATATTTTACTAAATGAAACACCATAAAGTAGAAAGACTTTATAAGTTTGAATTTCATTCAAAGTATATTTCATGGAATGTGAAGCTGTTTTTCCTTAATTATAAGTGGACTTATAATTTCTTCGAAACTTCTAATCAACTATTTCTTATGATGAAAGTGTTGGTTCTTCCGAAAATGATGTTTCATAATATAATTCAGGAATTCCCTTGATATGCTTCTAAATCGGATTTTGTTACTGCTAATATCAATAGTTTTCATATACAATGTTCTGCCTTTAAAAGATTGAAGTATATCGTATAAAATATTGAACGTAAGAGAATAAAAACCTGTTCATTTCCCGTGTTATACCGTTTTGAAACAATCTTAAAAAATTCAGCTTACCGAAATAGACATTCCTGACGAGTAGAATGAACGAAATTGGTTTGTGAAGTTTATATAGTTCAATGGATCCGTTTGCATACATCAGTGTCTTGCAGTTTTTATCTGGATTACTATATCACTAGAGTGATATTTATATAATCTCTGGGGCTACCGTTATTAGTATTGCCTAATAATGTAATTGTATTCATCTGCGTAAAACGTGTATTATGGACTCTAATACACACGTTCTCTATTCTAGTCGATGCCTTTATTTCATGGCGTTGTTTGGATTAGAGGGCGACTTGTGTGTATGCTTAGCGCACTTTTTTGGTCACAATTGATTAATACTCACTAGAAATTTCAATATCAGAATAAACACTATTCCTGCAGGAAGACTTATTGTTTCCCCCAAATAACACAGATTATTGTGAGTCGGGTAATTTTCAAAACTATAAAAGGAGACCAGTTGAGTCGCGATGATTGTTTTAATGCATTTAATTTTCGGTCGAGCTGTGTACATCTGAAAGCAAAGTCCACTCTTCTATCGATAAGGTCATTTTTGTTTTGGTTACCGGTTTTTAAGTTGTATTGGACAAATTAGGACTATTTTCATCCTCATTATCGGGTAACATTATCTTGTTAGGTGTCTTCATCATATGTAAATAAATGATTTCATTGATCTTTGAGACCTCGTCTTCCTATTGATTTTCTGAGCGGGATAGCAAGGTTTCTCTGGTGTACGTATTTTACAGTATGTTAATCTTGTTTATTACCTTTCAGAATTTGTTGTTTTATTTGCATTACTATTTTCAAATTTAGGCCTTTGGAGTTGCTTCTGCGATTGGTACATCTTCGTCTAATGGGAATATCCGAATTAGTTCCCAGTTTTAAAACTCTAAAATGACAACTACGTCATTTACATGACAGGGATACAAAGGGAACTTATTCGACTCTAAAATAGAGAGTCTGAACAGATGGGTCAGGTTTAGTTGAGCGAACTACCATGCTTCTAAGCAGTAGCTATGATGTAATGATAGTGAACACGATTTGCGCATTGTCTCTATCACGTTGCAAAACTACATCACGTGTCATGATGATATTGCCAAAACTTTGTAGCCTTTTAGTTTCTTGCCCCGTAGGCTAATTAGGATTCGATTTCCAAACTTGTTTTACAGTTATTGCAGAGTATATATTGGGTGATGGGTAATATATACAACTAATATTCACCGCGTTTAGCCGACATAACTCAATATTCAAGAAACTTGTGGTCTGCATTATGCTTTTTAAATTATATATTGAGTCAATATTAAAGGATCATATTTGTCGATCTGTTACCGGACAGGAGACATTGATTTGTTCTTTTATCATGTTTTTGGCGTCAATTATGTGACAATATTCTTTTAAACTGCAGTCTAATAATGCAATTTCAGTATCTCATACGCAGTTCAAACAGTTCAGCCTATTATGAAACTGCAGATAAAATTGTTGTCGTTGTTGGATGCTTCTTACATATGGATTTTGGGACATTGCATGATCTTCAAATACACTTTGAAAATCTATCAATATCAGGATAGAAAAGGTTTATTCAGATGTTTTCGAAGACCATCTAAGACAATGTTGGACACATCCAGCTCATAAATACTTATATATGTTAGATGATAACTACTTTACATAATGAATATGAAACATACTGCTGAATGCTATTGTATTTTAAAGAAAACTAGATGCGAAGGACGCGGTGATGACTACCAAAACGGTTCGAATATGCGTGAGAATGTTTGAGAGAGAGAGAGAGAGAAATTGAATTTTGTTGAATAGAGACACTATCATGATAGAAACAACTATTTGATTTTTTTGAACAATGCAATTTATTGTTGTCGAAGATATTAATTCCAGCATTACAATATTCCAAAGAGAGGTGCCTTATTTTTGTCGATTCTGGCCCAGCCTTCATTTATGGATGTTCTTCTTAATATCTGTAAAATACGAAAGAAGAATCAAGTGAATATGTCCTGGATGTATTGGTAAAAGCAAAACATTATGTTTATGCTAATAATTATATGAAGGGAGAAAGGCGATAATGTGAGTACTTCGAATTGTAAGATTTAGATGTACAATGAGTATGAGGAGATAGTGGTGGAGAACTTAATATTGAAGAAGCACTGTATCTTAATTCTCTAATATATAACTGTCTAAGATGGAGAGTACAAATTCTTACTTGATAGGGTGTTTAATGTGAGGGAATCGACCCCAAGAACCGAATCCTCCCCAAGGCCCGAAATATCCACCATATCCACCGCTGTATCCCCAGGGAATTCCACCACTGTATCCACCATATCCGCCATAACCTCCAATTCCACTGTAGCCGCCGTAACCTTTTTTCGGGATGGCTGCGATAGCACAAACCATGCAAGCAAGAAGAACTAGTACAGCCTTCATTCTCGTCTGCACAACAAAATAAATAGCACAGAAGATAATCATAATTAGGGATATGAACAAGGAAGAACGTGTAATAACGAATAAATATTAATTTGGAGGTACAGAACAATCTATATTCCTTAAAAGCAAACCTAAATTTGTGCAACGCAGTAAAATCATATGGCCCACGTACGTCTCTGATCCGCCCCGAACCTCTTAATTATATTTTATATTATGACATTGATTGTCATAGGCCTTTTAGGTAGTGCATGTGTTTGTTATGACAGATTATTCAATTGATGTTTCACCTACACAATGAATATATTTAGAAAATCTGATATACATAACATTAACAAAATATGGAGGTAATATTTCCGTTGCCACAATATAAATATAGTCATTTGAAACATGTCATTTTAGCATATCCAAATGCCCAAGTTAAATATTGTGAATACGTCAGATTTTGAATTTGTGATCTTGTGAAGTTTGCTTGACATACAGGGCACGGATTTCATTAATATTGTTTTTCCAGAGTCCGCTTAGGAAACCTGGTGACAGGGACACAACTGGTCATTTTTGAATAAAATACGCTATAGAGGGGATTAGAAAATTAAAATAAATCTGTATGGCTATCGATTTTTTGATTCCATTTTTGGAGAAGGAACCTATTTTAAAATATGGGGATGCAAGAGAGTTTTCATTTTTTACATATACGAAAACTCATGTAATGATGTAATCATTCATGTGAGCACATAACAAAATAATACAGTTGTTTAGAAAGTAAACTTATTGGAGTATATTGATCAGTATTAATTTGTATGTTTTTATCATGAACATTAATTAACATGCAGAATACAATTACTTACCTGTAAGTGTGGTAGCAAGGCACTGAAGCTCTAAATGAAGAAGTCTCCGGATTGGCAGCCGCTGTGATGGCTTGTTTAATCGATGGTCAATTTATACCTATACTCCGGGTTTTTTCATCCACGATGTCAGAATTAATTGTGCATGATGAATGATTGAGAAGGAATTAAAGATGTAAATTAATGCTAATGCGCTATTGCAAAATTGTCCATTTTGTAAACTGATCAAACATTTTGAAAGATGATAAATTGGAGAATTCAAATTTTGTCTGTCTTCCGAGTAATAATTTCTAAAACATATACAAGGATAGGAAGATGTAGAAAAATACGTTGGTACAGTCCCAAATTTTATCTATATAACTTCATGATATGGTTACTAATTTCCATACAGAGTCATCATGACTTTATTTGTTACGTATACTTTTTCATATTATCTCTTCCCTTTCTAATATTTGTATGTTATTCATGTCTATATTTTGTACTTGACATTGTCCAAAACCAAAATTATAGCCTTGCTAACTAGTGACATCTATTTTATAAAGAACATAATAAATGTTAAAATTCTCTCTATGATTGTGGATCGAATAGTCAGTTCCTTATAAAATTAAACATTTGTCCTACAATTTGGGTTGAAAGATACAATCTTGACTTTGACCTTAGAATCTACTAGAATGAAAAGTTCTATTAAGTGGAAGAGTATTATAAGAAAATAGTAATCAGAACCAAGATTAAATAGAGGCGTATACAAACTTGTTTATGTAAAAATGACTCATTCTTTCCTTAACATATAAAGCAGAATTATTCTTTCTGTTGCTTTCAGCCTTTGATTTGGTTGGATTAATTTATTTAAATTATTATTTACTGGAAATTCAATGTGCTCGTCAATAATATTCTTGTTTCAGGACATTGATTTATAATTATGGTCAATTCAGACTTGGAGATTTTGGATTATTTTATTAGGACACATTATAAAACTCTCAGGACATCGCCACACTCCAAGTCATTGAGATATTAGTACGTTTGAGATTACATGTACATCAGCATATTCCATATTGGAACCTATTCGGAATACAACTGGAATTATATTGGGACTTCATATATGTGAACTTGTGATAAAAAGTTAAGGACTATTTGAGATTTAATTCACAATACTGTAATTCGGTTTTCAATTTTCCCTTCGTATTCTAGGCAAATAAATTATTTGATGAATTAAATAAATGTTGTTAGTTTTTGTTCTTATCTGTTACTTATTTTAATATCGTCGAGTCCTACTAGATAATGGGTTCTCTTCCCTGATACAATTTTCTCTAAATATATCAGAAAACGTTACTTCGAAAGTTTCGAAGTCGCAGTAATTTGAATTTCACATAGAAATGAAATCAAAAGGTCTTCAGAGTGTTATTTAAAGTAGAGAACTTTATTATATATCCTACCCAGAATGAGTTAAAGTTGTTGAAAAAGGACGGATTGCTCCAGTTTGCCATAGAATATGATTACTTTGATGGGATTCTTAGGAAGACTTGGAGATCATTTGAGATACCCACTTATGACAAGTGGTCAATGAGCTGGCACGTTGTTGTATCTAAGTCATATGTACTCAGGGAATTCTTAGTCTAGTCCATGAAACTCCTTTGGCTCGTCATTTTCGGGTGCATACGACTTTTAACAAGATATTGAATCATTTTTATTAGTGGAAAATTAAATGTAATATTTGAAATTAACTTAGATATTGTCACAGTTGTCAAAAGATAGGAAAACTCAGAAGATACCCAAGGCTCACTTGCAATCTATTCCTGCATTTGACGAACCATTTATTAAAATTGTGGTAGATTGTGTCGTTCCCTTACCTAAGACAAAGTCAGGGACCAATATTTGACGACGATCATATTTGCGTTAACGAACGTCCCGGAGTCAATTCTTTTAAGAATATTAAAACTAAAACTTTAGGAAAAATTCAGTTAAAGATTTTCTTTTTTGCTCACAATTTGGCCTTTCGAAATCAGTTTGCACTGATCAGGGATGAAACTTTATATCTGGAGTTTTCACAGTAATGCAGGTATTAGGCATGTATGAATTCATGACTTCTTCTTATTACTCTGAAAGCCAAAGGGTTTAGAAAGATTTAATCAAAGGTTGAAGCTATGATTCTGCGATATTGTTTTGATACCGGAAAAGACTGGGACGAAGATTTTCATTTATTGTCATTTGCAGTTAGGCAATCAGTTTAAGAGTTGTTAGAATTTAGACCTTGCGAATTAGTTCTTGGACATACTATTCGTGGAGAATTGAAGTTATTAAAGGAGATGCTTTTTTTCAACAGAACTTGAACAATTAATCTTCATGCCTATGTTAGTGATTTCAATGAGAAGGTGTCAAAGGCTTGTGAAGTTACAAGAGCTAATCTTGAATATACTGGGTTGAAAATGAAATTAAGGTATGAACAAGATACAAAGAAAGGAGTTTTCATCCTGGTATTAGAATTCTAGATCTCCTGCCCATACCTCAAAATCTTCTTCGGGCTCTACGTAACTAAATTAAATTCTATCAAGAACCCTCCAGAGTATGTTGATAACGAAATATATGTTAATCACGCAGTTAATTTAGTTGTGCATGTGAGGATTTAAGTGATGGAATGAAATTTGACTGCAGTGACCTTGGTGTAAACAATCTTCTTATGTGGATCAGAAACTTTCACATCCACCACTTCAAGAAAAGAGTGAACTCAAACAGCTATTATTTGAATATGAACAACAAATGTTTGCACACCAACACGTACAATTGTACGAAGACTTTGACATTGGAGATTGTACACTTGTTCAACAGCATCCATACAGAACGAATCCACTCATACAGGAATGTTTGAAGAAAGAAATTGAAAATAAACGACATTAGATATAGACATACCCACCGATGAAGAAGTTTAATGTAAAGTTAAATTAGAGGCTTTCAATGATCGCTCACGTTCATTAGAATTCAACCAAACAAAAGAGATATAAGTGAGAAAAGTAACGACGAGGAAAATCAGAAATGCATACCAGCCATTTATGGCACATGATACGTCCACCGAAACTCCAAATTTACAGCAACGGATAAAAACGAATTTTGTAGGTTTGATAATATTTAACATCACGGTTACATGCTTCTCGCGTTTTGGTTAAATAACATGTACATAATAGACAGTACAGATTTTATAAAATGAAAGTTACAAATTACATCAGGTCGCCAACAAAGAAACTAATCTAACTATGCAAACATCGAGGATTTTGTTTTCCTACTGGTGTGTGGAACTGATGCCATAAATGGGAACCAGATTTACTTAGGATCTAATAATACCAGCACTAATGGAACAGAGAATAACAATATTTCGAATTAAGGTGGTTATAATACTTTTTGTTCGGTAATACGATTTATGGCAAAGAATACTATAACTTATTAATGTCATCATTTTACAAAACAGTGATGAAAGGTCTACCACCATTTAATATATTCACAAGGATTGCTGTAGGCAAATACAGTAATTTGCATATTTTACAACAATTCTTGAGGTGTTTGTAAAAGCGAATCTAATTAATCTATCGTCAATATTTTGATACAGTGAGGCAAATTAGTAATGAAATGTTCATTTAACCTCGGATGTAATTTTAATAAAATACACTGTTTTATGCGTGGGGTTCGATAGTGCATAGTGACAGAGTGAGTGATTATTTGTCACTTTCCTGGCTCCTTATGTGATAATGGATCAGCTGTGCAAAGAAACAATCAATAACTATCTTCTATCATCTAATGATTTTGCAGGAAACGACTGAATGACGCAAGTGGACATTTCCAGAGAGGTATATAGCTACCTCTGCTTTATGTCAGACATGTTTTCTCGATTATATGTATTTAAAAAGATTGAAATGCAGATATATTGCAGATATTTTAACGTACATTGCAGATAATATAAATGATAATAATATTGACATTTTGTACATTTGGATACATAAATACAAAGATACATACATACATTCATACAGACATACGTTCGTACGTACATACATTCATGCCTACATTTACATACATACATACATACATACATACATACCTACACTTAGATACATATAAACATACATACATACATACATTAATACATACATACATACATACGTGCATGCATGCATGCATGCATACACGCATAAATACATAGATACCTACCTACCTACCTACCTACATACATACATACATAGAAACATACATACATGCATACATAATTACATACATCCATACGTACATAAATACATACATATATACATATATACATACATACTTACTTACATACATATATAGATACATACACAGATACATGCATAGATACATACATACATACATACATACATACATACATACATACATGCATTCATACATATATATGCTGAATATAAAAGTGCGAAAAGAAAATGCAGAAACGAATTAAACATTGGAGAAGACAAGTACGAAGAGGAACAATTGAATGAGATGGAAAATGCTGCAGAATTGGTTGCAGGGAAATTCTAAAGAATAGTAAGACTTTTGAAAAAGAGATAGAGACAATATATTTCTGAACTAAAAGTGGAAGGAGAAATAATATGGGACCCTGATTTGATTCGTGACGCATGGCCCCACAATTTTAAAATGTTAGGTACTGAAATACCAGATATTCATTTTAACTAATCGTGTGCTGCTGAAATTAGAAACACACTGAATAATATTGTGGATTCAAATATTGATGACGGAGCAGATAAGGTTGTGTGCGCACCCATATTACAGAAAGACATTGAAGAGGCTGTAAGGGAGCTGAAGAAAAATAAATCATGTGGACATGATAAAATATATGCAGAGCATTTAATTTTTGCCTGTCAATCGATTAGTTCTATTTTGTGCAAAGTGTACAATATCCTAATTTCCTTGGAAACGTATCCTGACTACTTCAAAACTGTAAATGTTATACCTATCTTTAAAGGTGGGAGAAAGACAGGTTAGATATGAATAACTGTAGAGATATCTCAATCGTTCCCGTTTTTGAAGAAGTATTTGAAAAAATATTGTTGAAAAGGACTAATTCTTTTTAGTGAAACGATCACCCATTACAACAGGGATTTGGAAGCGAATGCAGTGTCATCACTGCAGCCTTTATGATAAAAGACTGAATTTCCCATTACTTAGAAGGTCAATCAAAAGGTTATGCTGCATTCCTGGACAATGTGAAGGCCTTTAATACGATATGGCATGATGGCCTCTTTTACAAGCTATTCTATCTCGGAGTTAAAGGAACACTGTGGAGATTGATTAGAAATTCTTTTCGAGAAGTTAGGGCCCTTGTTCGGCTCAACGGGCGTCATTCAAAACCATACTCAGTCAATCAAGGGGTAGGACAAGGAAGAACGCTATTCTTAGTCATGATAAATGACCTAATATCCTTGCTGGAGTCAACAAAGTCTGGAATACATGTTGGTACCTTAAGTATCCCCTGTGTTTTACTAGCGGATGACACGTCCTTGCAATCTTCATCATTTAATGGTATGTGTGTTTTACTTCGCAACCTCCTTGACTATACATCGAAGTGGAGACTCCGGTACAATGCTGATAAAAGCAATATTGTCATATTTTCGAAGACAAAAATCATACAAAAATCTATGTTCATGCTCGGAGATTAAAGGATTCCTATAGTTTCTTCTAGAACCTATGCTGGGGTTAATCTCTCCACAGATCTTTCTAATACTGCTGCAGTGAAAAATGCTTGTGATCAAGGAAGATCAGTATTTTATTCCCTTGTTGGGACTGGCATTGGAAAGGATGGAATGAATCCAATTAATAGTGCTAAAATATGGTCAAAATAGTACTAACTGCAATGACATATGGATGCGAATTATGGTCCAACTTGAGCCAGTCACTGGTGTATGATCTAGAAGTATGTCAAAGAAAAGCCGCAAGAAGAATTATAGGTCTTAATCAGCGCTCTTCTACAGAAACAACAATTAGCAGTCTTGGACTGTAGTCAGTTGAGGGATATGTAGATAAAATCAAATTAGGTTTCTTCAATACAATCTGCAGAGCTAATAGTTCATTAGCATGGAAAATTATATTCAACAGAAGAATTCTTGACTGCCTGATACACTAGATCGAGAGCGTTGGTTTTGTTAAAGATATATATCGTGTTCTTTTGAAATACCAGCTTGGTGGGTTTTTTTCCACTTATACGTGAACACCCTATATTCTGTCCCGAAACCAGTCTGGAGGAGGAATATTGAAACAGCAGTTCACTGCTGCGAAGAATCATTGTGGAGATCTAAACTTGAAATGAGACCTGAACTTTTACATTATGCAAGTGTCTATACTAATCTTCAACCACTTGCTGTCTGGAAGCTTGGTAAATGTTTTCCTAATAAAACTTGGACTTTCGCTAACATTGCCTATTTAACTATGTGTTCAATTTCAACAGAGAATGAATATAACTGTAAACTCTGCAAGAGATTGACTACAGACAGAGCGAAGCATATGTTACTATACTGCCAAGCCCTAAACTACGAACGTAATACTATGATTGAAAACTAATAGATGGAATAGAAATTCTAGACTCGCACTGGCTTTTATGTCAGGACAATGACACATTACTTCATATCCTTTTGGGCAAGAGAGTAGACATCTTTGATTCTATGGATGATCAATCATGTTAGGGATTCATGTGTGTGCTGGCTGATGGAATAGACACAATGTACAGAAGAACAAATGAACTTAAAAACGATATCTGATATTATGCTTGTTCAGTAAATTAGGGAGATGTACACATTTCATTTCAATCTTATAAATTATTTACAGGTGTTCTAAGTGAGAGAGAACATGATAATCAATTTAAAGCGTTCCAGTCGAATGTAAATAATTCCAATTCCTTTAGTTTCCTCTCTTAATTTATGTTTCGTATATATCTCGTTTGCAATGAGTTCTCTCACTCATGTGTTTAGATATTGCGTTTTCTTTACTTTTGTTGATATTTAGTGTACTGTAAGTCCATTTATGTCAAGCTATGTTCCTATCTTTTCTGTATTAACGAAAAATTAACTGAATGAAATCTCTTCTGAAGAGGAAATAAAGAAAGTCAGTCAGTCAGTAACTCATACTTACATATATACATATGTACATACATACATGCATACATACAGACAAATATACATACATATACATACATACATAAATACATACATACATACATACATACATACATACATACATACATTCATACATACATATATACATCCAAATATATGTTTTGGGATGAATAAATTGTGCTTTTAATTTAGTTAGCTTAAATTCATTGTTCAATATGAAGAATGGTTAACCGGCAATTTATGTTTTTGTAAGAAAAGGGCTTTTCTCTAGGAGGAACTATATTTTCTCAGTTGATTTTGAATAGGGTCTTGTAAAAGCCACACTAAGACTTCAAGATAGTATTTGACATATTCCATCATGCTGATCATAAAATGGAATTTAATTTAATTTCCCTTCATCTCTTTTCGTTCTCTCAGTAAATTGTCAATTGTAACCATGAAAGTATATGAAAGCAAATCCAGATATGCAATTCGACTACATAAACTGAATATACAATTACACGTAGATCTCGAATTAAACTATTTGAGTTGGCAAAATTTGAATTTGAGTAAAGTTTGAGAAATCAGGTAACTTAAGTCTAGATTTGACAAGAAGATTAATGTTTTGAAGACTTCTGTTGAAATTGGGAACATCATCTATTCCACAATTTACTAATCGATTTATTCATAGGCCTGACCAATTAGAGGTAAGTTAGGGAAATATAAATCGTGTTCCTCTGAAATGCAATATTCCAAAGTTTGACACACTCTTTTCATGTGTGTTAATAAGCTGTCAAGTTCGGTACTTGCCTTCTACTAATCGACATCCGATTAGTAGGTCTACATGTATCTTATTTGTTTACATACACTCATTTATGCCGCACAAGACAGTGGCATCGGTCAGTACATGTCATGTATTCATGTGTTCTATAGCCAGCCATGAATACTGCTCGGAATAATCATTCATCATCTAGTTTCAGTGTATCTGTCATCTGGAATGTTTAATTCAATTTCATATTAAATTATAAATTCTGTAGCATGTATGGTAATGAATATTTAGAAACAACTTTTATTCCGACATAATTTATATTAGGTGTGATTTATCGAAACGTGTTTATTCCGCGACGTACTGCAGTGGACCAGACGACCTGTTTACACTGTTTTATTATCCAGTTCATGTACATGTATGATTATGTATGTATAGAACTCATATTCTGCTTGAATGGCAACAATCTCCTTATGTTGGAATGTTGGTACGTCTGTCTCAGATGCTGAAAATATTAAATGTTAATGCGGTGTAGTGCATCAAAAGACGACGTTTCGCGTCCTGTATTACACAAATGTAGAATATACCCTTTTTTACCTTTGGAAAAATTTTATTTTGTGATTTTGAATTTCAGTTTCGAATGTAGATCATTGTATGGTGAATATTATTTAATACTGAATACACATGAGATTGTTTAGTACTAGTTTGTTCAGAGTGAAATGAATAGTTTGCATTTTATGGCTATGTGGACAACATTTCGATTTAGAAAATGCAACGAAGAAATACAGTGAAAGGAAACCAACAGGCGAATGATAATGACATGGACCACATCTCTACTGTTCAGTCTCCTTTTGGCATAGGAAATGTGTACCGAATTCTTGTTTATGGCAACAGTACTGAAAAAGTGAATTGGAACTCTGCCACGTTCAAACCTTCGTGACTCTCCGCTCGTACTGGTAAAATCAGGTCACTCGTACAACGAATTGTATAATTTATGGCAATATGTTTATCTGGGAGGTTTGAAGTACTTTGTCGCTTGAGTACAAATTGAGAGATTCTTGTTGGCTTGTTACTGTATTTTACAGCCTATTCATTAAATCTATAATCTGTAATTTGCATGTTATGTTGAACCATGCTCTAAAATGATGGAACGTCCCTATTGCGTCGAAGAGTATGAAAGATAGATTGCAATTCGTTGCTATGTAGATCTGACTTGACCATGAGTCCTAAACCATGAACAGCGTGAGCAATAGAGAACTTTACTGTCACCGTCTTTTCGTTCCAATTCTCTTCCATCAATTTAATTTTTTTCATAGCTGGATTACAGATGTAAATGTTTATTGCACATCAAGAATGCAAGAGCTGCATTTCAATGTATATAAACTCTTCATCGATTGATGCACTGGTGTCTGGAATAAAACTGATAAACATGATAAACTGGTCTGTATTCCTCAACTATAACTGTTTTTGCATTTTAGAGTAGCCATATGTTGATTCATGGCAAATTAAGCTCTGATTGCTTCGGTAGTAATGTCGGTCAAGCTGATTGTTCATGGTGATGTTAACCCCAGAGATGGCGCGAACCATATCTCATGGAAGGGAGTTATTGGTAGACATGGATTTGGCAACTGCAACGGCAATGTACATGTGCTCTTGAGGATGTGCGCAACATATGATTTCCTGATCACAAACACCATCTTCTGTCTGCCTAACTGTAATAAAACAACTTGGATGCACACACTGTCTTAGAATTGGCAGCATATCGCCTACATCTTAGCCTTTAGGAATGACAGGTATGATGTCAGCGTGATCAAGGCCATGTGCGGTGCTGACTGCTGGACAGACCACAGGCTACTGATTTCCAAGATGATTCTTAGAATTCAGCCTCCCAGACGTCCACAGGGAATTAAAGTCCCAAAGCGACTCAACGTGCAAGCTGTCTGAAGCTCTGACAAGCCAGCTAGAAACCACAGACTCTGATACCAGCGACGTAGATAAATGCTGGGCGGCCTTCAAACATCTGGTGTATTCTATTGCATCTGAATACATATGCATCACTGCGCGAAAGTAACAAGACTGGTTCGAATAGAACTGTGTAGAAATACAGTCCCTGCTAGAGGTGAAACATCGTCTCCATCGTGCATACAACATCGACCCCAAGTCCGCTGAAAAAAATGATGCCTTCAGCAGAGCTCGCAAAACTGTGCAGAAGAAACTGCGCGAGATACAGGACACATGCCTGAGCCGAAAGACTGATGATATCCAGTCCTTTGCCAACAGACAGGACATGAATAATTTTTGTAGTGCTCCTCGTGATGTTTATGGCCCAGTAACATCAGGCACAGCCCCACTTTTGAGCTCCGATGGCAGCACTCTCATAACCGAGAAGGAGAATATACTGGATCGATGGGCAGAACACTTTGATGGTATCCTCAACAGACCCTCTTCCATCAACGATGAAGCGATCAACCGTCTACCCCAGGTGGAAATCGACGATTTCCAACAGTGATCTCGAACAGTGCTGGAAATCATAAGGCCACTGAGCTCCTGTCTAGTGGGAGCAGACTACATCCCAGCTGAGATGTAGAAGTCTGGTGGGTCTAAGGTCGTGGGAGGACTAAAAGATATGTTATGTGGGATGTGGAAGAAGAAGCTCATACCCCAGGAATTTAAAGACGCATCTATCATCCACATTTGCTAACTCAAAGGCAATCGCCAATCCTGCGACAAATATAGAGAAATCTATCTACTCTGCATCGCTGAAAAGGTCCTCGCCAGGCTACGGCTGAGCAGACTCACGGAACACATTGATCATGGCCTATTGCCAAAACGTCAGCGTGGCTTCAGAAAGGAGAAAGTCACCATCGACATGATCTTTGCTTCCAGGCAGATGCAAGAAAAGTGTCTTGAACAAAATGTCCAGCTATACACCACCTTCGTGGATCTGCCTAAGGCATTCTACACTGTCAGCCGGCAAGGCCTTTGGAAGATCATGGCCAAATTTGGATGTCCAGAAGTCTTCATTGATATGATGAGGCAGTTTCATGATGGCATGCTTGCCAGAGTCCAGGACCAGGGCAACTATTCCAAACCCTTTGCAGTTACGAATGGTGTGAAACAACAATGCGTCTTAGCTCTCTTCAGCCTCATGTTCTCCGCAATGTTGATGGATGATTTCAAGGACAGCGATATTGGAGTAGGTCTCCAATACCGTCAAGCCAAAACCAAAATCCAAGTTGAGAACATTCACGACCTGCTGGTTGCAGATGATTGTGCCCTCAACTTCAGCACGCAGGCAGGCATGCAACAAAGTATGGACCTTTTCTCCACAACGTGCATCAACTTCGGACTCACCAATTCTACCAGCAAGACAGAGGTTCTGCATCAGCCAGCTCCTGGAGAAGATTACCTGGAACCATCCATCACTGTCAATGGCCAAAAGCTCAAAAATGTAGACAGGTTTACATACCTCGGCAGCACCCTCTCACAGCATAGCATTTGGCAGAGTCATCTAACACAGAGGTGCTCACTAAGGCCAACATGACAAGTATCCACACCATGCTGTGCAAGGCACAACTCCGATAGGCTGGCCATGTTGTCCGCATGCCGATAGAACGCTTACCAAAGAAGGTCTTCTATGGAGAGGACACCAAGGCAAGAGATCTCACGGTGGTCAAAAAAAAGAGTTACAAGAACACCCTAAAGGCTTCGCTGAAGAACCTAGGCATTGATGTTGACAGCTGGGAGAGTGTCGCTGCTAACCGATCTGCTTGGCGCAGTCAAGTCAATACTGGTGCGGCAGGCTTTGAGCAGAAAAAACTGGCGGACGCAGCTGAAAAACGTGATCTGCGCAAATCTAGGACCAGCAGTTACGCAACTTCCGGTGAGCATCCTGTACATCCATGTCCCTACTGCAACAGACTCTTCCGGGCCCGGACCGGACTGATCAGCCATCTCCGGACAAATACCCAGTGACTCGATGACATTAAATCATCCTCATCGACACCGATGGACGAACATCTTTAAGATAGAATGAATGTTTGAACTCTAAAAGTTGATCAGAAGCAAACATATGTTAAGATAGACTGTAAGTTTCAGATCTGAGAGTTGACTAGAGAAAGACAGAACACTTGATTACCTTTTGATTAAGAATGTCACAAGCTGGATGGAGAAATATTTTACCTATGATAAATAAGACGATACAGTCTTCGGAATACCATTTTATTTAATGCGGTATAAATATAAATATGTGGGAGTTACCTGCGCAACTAATATTTTACTAAATGAAACACCATAAAGTAGAAAGACTTTATAAGTTTGAATTTCATTCAAAATATATTTCATGGAATGTGAAGCTGTTTTTCCTTAATTATAAGTGGACTTATAATTTCTTCGAAACTTCTAATCAACTATTTCTTATGATGAAAGTGTTGGTTCTTCCGAAAATGATGTTTCATAATAGAATTCAGGAGTTCCCTTGATATGCTTCTAAATCGGATTTTGTTACTGCTAATATCAATAGTTTTCATATACAATGTTCTGCCTTTAAAAGATTAAAGTATACCGTATAAAATATTGAACGTAAGAGAATAAAAACCTGTTCATTTTCCCATCTTGAAATAGTATACCTATGTTTATGTTACGTATTATACCGTTTTGAAACAATCTTAAAAATTTCAGCCTACCGAAATAGACATTCCTGACGAGTAGAATGAACGAAATTGGTTTGTGTAGTTTATATAGTTCAATGGATCCGTTTGCATACATCAGTGTCTTGCAGTTTTTATCTGGATTACTATATCACTAGAGTGATATTTCTATAATCTCTGGGGCTAACGTTATTAGTATTGCCTAATAATGTAATTGTATTCATCTGCGTAAATCTTGTATTATAGACTCTAATACACACGGTCTCTATTCCGGTCGATGCCTTTATTTCATGGCGTTGTTTGGATTAGAGGGCGACTTGTGTGTATGCTTAGGGCACTTTTTGGTCACAATTGATTAATACTCACTAGAAATTTCAATATCAGAATAAACACTCTATTCCTGCAGGGAGACTTCTTGTTTCCCCCAAATAACACAGATTATTGTGAGTCGGGTATTTTTCAAAACTATAAAAGGAGACCAGTTGAGTCGCGATGATTGTTTTAATGCATTTAATTTTCGGTCGAGTTGTATACATCTGAAAGCAAAGTCCACTCTTCTATCGATAAGGTCATTTTTGTTTTGGTTACCGATTTTTAAGTTGTATTGGACAAATTAGGATTATTTTCATCCTCATTATCGGATAACATTATCTTGTTAGGTGTCTTCATCACATGTAAATAAATGATTTCATTGATCTTTGAGACCTCGTCTTCCTATTGATTTTCTGAGCGGGATAGCAAGGTTTCTCTGGTGTACGTATTTTACAGTATGTTAATCTTGTTTATTACCTTTCAGAATTTGTTGTTTTATTTGCATTACTATTTTCAAATTTAGGCCTTTGGAGTTGCTTCTGCTATTGGTACATCTTCGTCTAATGGGAATATCCGAATTAGTTCCCAGTTTTAAAACTCTAAAATGGCAACTACGTCATTTACATGACAGGGATACAAAGGGAACTTATTCGACTCTAAAATAGAGGGTCTGAACAGATGGGTCAGGTTTAGTTGAGCGAACTACCATGCTTCTAAGCAGTAGCTATGATGTAATGATAGTGAACACGATTTGCGCATTGTCTCTATCACTTTGCAAAACTATATCACGTGTCATGATGATATTGCCAAAACTTTGTAGCCTTTTAGTTTGTTGCCCCGTAGGCTAATTAGGATTCGATTTCCAAACTTGTTTTACAGTTATTGCAGAGTATATATTGGGTGATGGGTAATATATACAACTAATATTCACCGCGTTTAGCCGACATAACTCAATATTCAAGAAACTTGTGGTCTGCATTATGCTTTTTAAAATACATATTGAGTGAATATTAAAGGATCATATTTGTCGATCTGTTACCGGACAGGAGACATTGATTTGTTCTTTTATCATGTTTTTGGCGTCAATTATGCGACAATATTCTTTTAAACTGCAGTCTAATAATGCAATTTCAGTATCTCATACGCAGTTCAAACAGTTCAGCCTATTATGAAACTGCAGATAAAATTGTTGTCGTTGTTGGATGCTTCTTACATATGGATTTTGGGACATTGCATGATCTTCAAATACACTTTGAAAATCTATCAATATCAGGATAGAAAAAATTTATGCAGATGTTTTCGAAGACCATCTAAGATAATGTTGGACACATCCAGCTCATAAATACTTATATATGTTAGATGATAACTACTTTACATAATGAATATGAAACATACTGCTGAATGCTATTGTATTTTAAAGAAAACTAGATGCGAAGGACGATGTGATGACTACCAAAACGGTTCGAATATGCGTGAGAATGTTTGGGAGAGAGAGAAATTGAATTTTGTTGAATAGAGACACTATCATGATAGAAACAACTATTTGATTTTTTTGAACAATGCAATTTATTGTTGTCGAAGATATTAATTCCAGCATTACAATATTCCAAAGAGAGGTGCCTTATTTTTGTCGATTCTGGCCCAGCCTTCATTTATGGATGTTCTTCTTAATATCTGTAAAATACGAAAGAAGAATCAAGTGAATATGTCCTGGATGTATTGGTAAAAGCAAACATTATGTTTATGCTAATAATTATATGAAGGGAGAAAGGCGATAATGTGAGTACTTCGAATTGTAGGATTTAGATGTACAATGAGTATGAGGAGATTGTGGTGGAGAACTTAATATTGAAGAAGCACTGTATCTTAATTTTCCAAGGCCCGAAATATCCACCATATCCACCGCTGTATCCCCAGGGAATTCCACCACTGTATCCACCATATCCACCATAACCTCCAATTCCACTGTAGCCGCCGTAACCTTTTTTCGGGATGGCTGCGATGGCACAAACCATGCAAGCAAGAAGAACTAGTACAGCCTTCATTCTCGTCTGCACAACAAAATAAATAGCACAGAAGATAATCATAATTAGGGATATGAACACCGAAGAACGTGTAATAACGAATAAATATTAATTTTGAGGTACAGAACAATCTATATTCATTAAAAGCAAACCTAAATTTGTGCAACGCTGTAAAATCAGATGGCCCACGTACGCCTCTGATCCGCCCCGAACCTCTTAATTATATTTTATATTATGACATTTATTGTCATAGGTCTTTTAGGTAGTGCATGTGTTTGTTATGACAGATTATTCAATTGATGTTGCACCTACACAATGAATATATTTAGAAAATCTGATATACATAACATTAATAAATATGGAGGTAATATTTCCGTTGCCACAATATAAATATAGTCATTTGAAACATGTCATTTTAGCATATCCAAATGCCCAAGTTAAATATTGTGAATACGTCAGATTCTGAATTTGTGATCTTGTGAAGTTTGTTTGACATACAGGGCACGGATTTCATTAATATTGTTTTTCCATAGTCCGCTTAGGAAACGTGGTGACACGGACACAACTGGTCATTTTTGAATAAAATACGCTATAGAGGCGATTAGAAAATTAAAATAAATCTGTATGGCTATCGATTTTTTGATTCCATTTTTAGACAAGGAACCTATTTTAAAATATGGGGATGCAAGAGAGTTTTCATTTTTCACATATACTAAAACTCATGTAATGATGTAATCATTCATGTGAGCACATAACAAAATAATACAGTTGTTTAGAAAGTAAACTTATTGGAGTATATTGATCAGTATTAATTAGTATGTTTTTATCATGAACATTAATTAACATGCAGAATAAAATTACTTACCTGTAAGTGTGGTAGTAAGGCACTGAAGCTCTAAATGAAGACGTCTCCGGATTGGCAGCCGCTGTGATGGCTTGTTTAATCGATGGTCAATTTATACCTATACTCCGGGTTTTTTCATCCACGATGTCAGAATTAATTGTGCATGATGAATGATTGAGAAGGAATTAAAGATGTAAATTAATGCTAATGCGCTATTGCAAAATTGTCCATTTTGTAAACTGATCAAACATTTTGAAAGATGATAAATTGGAGAATTCAAATTTTGTCTGTCTTCCGAGTAATAATTTCTAAAACATATACAAGGATAGGAAGATGTTGAAAAATACCTTGGTACAGTCCCGAATTTTATCTATATAACTTCATGATATGGTTACTAATTTCCATACAGAGTCACCATGGCTTTATTTGTTACGTATACTTTTTCATATTATCTCTTCCCTTTCTAATATTTGTATGTTATTCATGTCTATATTTTGTACTTGACATTGTCCAAAACCAAAATTATAGCCTTCCTAACTAGTGACATTTATTTTATAAAGAACATAATAAATGTTAAAATTGTCTCTATGATTGTGGATCGAATAGTCAGTTCCTTATGAAATTAAACATTTGTCCTGCAATTTGGGTTGAAAGATACAGTCTTGACTTTGACCTTAGAATCTACTAGAATGAAAAATTCTATTAAGTGGCAGAGTATTATAGAAAAATAGTAATCGGAACCTAGATTAAAGAGAGGCGTATACAAACTTGTTTATGTAAAAATGACTCATTCTTTCCTTAACATATAAAGCAGAATTATTCTTTCTGTTGTTTTCAGCTTTTTATTTGGTTGGATTAATTTATTTAAATTATTATTTACTGGAAATTCAATGTGCTCGTCAATAATATTCTTGTTTCAGGACATTGATTTATAATTATGGTGAATTCAGACTTGGAGATTTGGGATTATTTTATTAGGACACATAAAACTCTCAGGACATCGCCACACTCGAAAGTCATTGACATATCAGTGCGTTTGAGATTACATGTACGTCAGCATATTCCATATTGGAACCTATTCGGAATACAACTGGAATTATATTGGGACTTCATATATGTGAACTTGTGATAAAAAGTTATGGAGTATTTGGGATTTAATTCACAATTCGGTTTTCAATTTTCCCTTCGTATTCTAGGCAAATAAATTATTTGATGAATTGATCAAAGGTTGTTAGTTTTCGTTCTTATCTGTTACTTATTTTAATATTGTCGAGTCCTACTAGATAATGGATTCTCTTCCCTGATACAATTTTCTCTAAATATATCAGAAAACGTTACTTCGAAAGTTTCGAAGTCGCAGTAATTTTAATTTCACATAGAAATGAAATCAAAAGGTCTTCAGAGTGTTATTTAAAGTAGAGAACTTTATTATATATCCTACCCAGAACGAGTTAAAGTTGTTGAAAAAGAACGGATTGCTCCAGTTTGCCATAGAATATGATTACTTTGATGGGATACTTAGGAAGACTTGGAGATCATTTGAGATACCCACTTATGACAAGTGGTCAATGAGCTGGCACGTTATTGTATCTAAGTCATATGTACTCAGGGAATTCTTAGTCTAGTCCATGAAACTCCTTTGGCTCGTCATTTTCGGGTGCATACGACTTTCAACAAGATATTGAATCATTTTTATTAGTGGAAAATTAAATGTAATATTTGAAATTAACTTAGATATTGTCACAGTTGTCAAAAGATAGGAAAACTCAGAAGATACCCAAGGCTCACTTGCAATCTATTCCTGCATTTGTCGAACCATTTATTAAAATTGTGGTAGACTGTGTCGTTCCCTTACCTAAGACAAAGTCAGGGACCAATATTTGACGACGATCATATTTGCATTAACGAACGTCCCGGAGTCAATTCTTTTAAGAATATTAAAACTAAAACTTTAGGAAAACTTCAGTTAAAGATTTTCTTTTTTGCTCACAATTTGGCCTTTCGAAATCCGTTCGCACTGATCAGGGATGAAACTTTATATCTGGAGTTTTCACAGTAATGCAGGTATTAGGCATGTATGAATTCATGACTTCTTATTACTCTGAAAGCCAAAGGGTTTAGAAAGATTTAATCAAAGTTTGAACCTATGATTCTGCGATATTGTTTTGATACCGGAAAAGATTGGGACGAAGATTTTCATTTATTGTCATTTGCAGTTAGGCAATCAGTTCAAGAGTTGTTAGAATTTAGACCTTGCCAATTAGTTCTTGGACATACTATTCGTGGATAATTGAAGTTATTAAAGGAGATGCTTTTTTCAACAGAACTTTAACAATTAATCTTCATGCCTATGTTAGTGATTTCAATGAGAAGGTGTCAAAGGCTTGTGAAGTTACAAGAGCTAATCTTCAGTATACTGGGTGAAAAATGAAATTAAGGTATGACCAAGATACAAAGAAAGGAGTTTTCATCCTGGTATTATAATTCTATATCTCCTGCCCATACCTCAAAATCTTCTTCGGGCTCTACGTAACTAAATTAAATTCTATCAAGAACCCTCCAGAGTATGTTGATAACGAAATATATGTTAATCACGCAGTTAATTTAGTTGTGCATGTGAGGATTTAAGTGATGGAATGAAATTTGACTGCAGTGACCTTGGTGTAAACAATCTTCTTATGTGGATCAGAAACTTTCACATCCACCACTTCAAGAAAAGAGTGAACTCAAACAGCTATTATTTGAATATGAACAACAAATGTTTGCACACCAACACGTACAATTGTACGAAGACTTTGACATTGGAGATTGTACACTTGTTCAACAGCATTCATACAGAATGAATCCACTCATACAGGAATGTTTGAAGAAAGAAATTGAAAATAAACGACATTAGATATAGACATACCCATCGATGAAAAATTTAATGTAAAGTTAAATTAGAGGCTTTCAATGATCGCTCACGTTCATTAGAATTCAACCAAACAAAAGAGATATAAGTGAGAAAAGTAACGACGAGGAAAATCAGAAATGCATACCAGCCATTTATGGCACATGATACGTCCACCGTAATTCCAAATTTACAGCAACGGATTACAATGAATTTTGTAGGTTTGATAATATTTAATATCACGGTTACATGCTTCTCGCGTTTTGGTTAAATAACATGTACATAATAGACAGTACAGATTTTATAAAATGAAAGTTACAAATTACATCAGGTCGCCAACAAAGAAATTAATGTAACTATGCAAACATCGAGGATGTTGTTTTCCTACTGGTGTGTGGAACTGATGCCATAAATGGGAACCAGATTTACTTATGGTCTAATAATACCAGCACTAATGGAACAGAGAATAACAATATTTCGAATTACGATGGTTATAATACTTTTTGTTCGTTAATACGATTTATGGTAAAGAATACTATAACTTATTAATGTCATCATTTTACAAAACAGTGATGAAAGGTCTACCACCATTTAATATGTTCACATGGATTGCTGTAGGCAAATACAGTAATTTGCATATTTTAGAACAATTCTTGAGGTGTTTGTAAAAGCGAATCTAATTAATCTATCGTCTATATTTTGATACAGTGTGGCAAATTAGAAATGAAATGTTCATTTAACCAAACAATCAATAACTATCTTCTATCATCTAATGATTTTGCAGGAAACGACTGAATGACGGAAGTGGACATTACCAGAGAGGCATATAGCTTCCTTTGCTTTATGTCAGATATGTTTTCTCGATTATATCTATTTAAAAAATTGAAATGTAGATATATTGCAGATAATATAAATGATAATAATATTGACATTTTGTACATTTGGATACATAAATACAAAGATACATACATACATTCATAATACATACGTTCGTACGTACATACATTGATTCCTACATTTACAAACATACATACATACATACGTTCGTACGTACATACATTGATACCTACACATAATACCTACCATCATACATACATACATACATACATACATGCCTCCATGCATGCATGCATGCATTTATACATACATACAAACATACATACATACATACATACATACATACATACATACATACTTACATACATATTTACATGCATACATACATACATACATAAATACATTCATACATATATGCATACATACATACATACATACATACATACATACATATATGCATACATACATCCGTGGATAGATACATACATACATAGATACATACATACATACATTCATACACACATACATACATAGATATATACATACATACATTCCTGAATACAAATATATTCTTCCATCCATCCATCCATCTCTCCATCCATTCATACATACGTACATATATTTTTACATACATACATACCTACATACATACATACATACATGCTTACATACATATATACATATATACATACATACATACATGCATACATTAATACATACATACATATATACATACATACATACATATATACATACATATATAGATACATACATACATTCATACATTTATACATACATACATACATACATACATACATTGATGAATACAAATATACTCATAGATATTTTACGGGATCAATATATGGTGTTTTTGTTTTAGTTAGCTGTAATTCAGATTTTAGTATGAAGAATCTTTAACCGGTAATTTACGATTTCCTCAGAAAAGTGCTTGTCTTTAAGGACAAAATATATTTTATGGGTTGATTGTGAATAGGGTCATGTAACAGCAAAGATCAGACTACAAGATTGTATTTGACATATTCCATCCTGCTGGAAGGTCGTTGCGTGTATCTGAGGTATGAAATTTAATTTAATTTAATTTCTCTTCATTTCTATTCTTATTCTCAGTATATTGTCAATTGTAGCCATTAAAGTATATGAAAGGAATGCAAGATATGTATTTCAACTACATAAACTGAACATGCAATTACCGTACATCTAGAATCAAATATTTGATTGGGCAGAATTTGAAGTTTAGTTAAATTTGAGAAATTTGATAACTTAAGACTAGATTTGACAAGAAGATTAATGTTTTGAAGACTCTGTTACGCCGCAAGAGACAGTGGCAGCGGTCAGTATATGTCATGTCTTCATGTTTTGCTATGGCCAGCCATGATATATCTTCGGAATAAGCATTCATCATCTAGTTTCAGTCTCTCTGTCATCTGGAATTTTTAATTCAATTACATATTAAATTATAAATTCTGTAGCATGTATGGTAATGCATATTTAGAAAGAACTGATTTCCCGACATAATTTATAATAGGTATGATTTATCAAAACGTGTTTATTCCGTGACGTACTGCAGTGGACCAGAAGACCTGTTCAAACTGTTTAATTATGCAGTTCAAGTACATGCATGATTATGCATCGAAATAACTCATATTTTGCTTAAATGTCAACAATCCCCTTATGTTGGAAAGTTGCTACGTCTGTCCCAGATGCAGAAAATAGTAAGTGTTAATGCGGTGCAGTGCTTGAAAGATGACGTTTCGCGTCTTATATTACACCAATGTAGCATATACCATTTTAAATCTTTGGAAAAATCTTATTTTGCGATTTTGAATTGCAGTTTCGAATGTAAATCATTGTATCGTGAATATTAGTTAATACTGAAGACAAATGGGATTGTTTGTAGGAAATATGTTCTGAATGAAATGAATAGTTTGCATTTTCATGCTATGTTGATAACATTTCTATTTAGAAAATGCAACGAAGAAACTCAGTGAAAGGAAACCAAGAAGCAAATGATAGGGGCATGGGCCACATTTCTACTGTTCAGTCTCCTTTTGGTGTAGGAAACTTGTACCGAATTATTGTTTATGGCAACAGTGCTCAGAAAGTGAATTGGAACTATGCCCCTTTCAAACCTTCGTGACTCTCCGCTCGTACTGGTGAAATCAGATCACTCGTACAACGAATTATCAAATTTATGGCAATACGTTTATCTGGGAGGTTTGAAGTACTTTGTCGCTTGAGTACAAATTGAGAGATTCTTGTTGGCTTGTTACTGTATTTTACAGCCTATTCATTAAATCTATAATCTGTAATTTGCATGTTATGTTGAACCATGCTCTAAAATGATGGAACGTTCCTATTGCGTCGAAGAGTATGAAAGATAGATTGCATCAACGTGCATCAACTTCGGACTCACCAATTCTACCAGCAAGACAGAGATTCTGCATCAGCCAGCTCCTGGAGAAGATTACCTGGAACCATCCATCACTGTCAATGGCCAAAAGCTCAAAAATGTAGACAGGTTTACATACCTCGGCAGCACCCTCTCACAGCATAGCATTTGGCAGAGTCCGCTCAAATGTCTGGGATAGGAGAGGCATCAAGCTTGCCACCAAACTAAAATTCTACGTAGCGGTTGTTCTCCCCACCCTCCTCTATGGACTGTGTATAGCTGCCATGTCAAAAAACTGAACCATTTCCATATGATCTCCCTGAGAAAAGTACTGAAAATCAGATGGCAGGACAAGGTACCGAACACAGAGGTGCTCACTAAGGCCAGCATGACAAGTATCCACACCATGCTGTGCAAGGCACAACTCCGATAGGCTGGCCATGTTGTCCGCATGCCGATAGAACGCTTACCAAAGAAGGTCTTCTATGGAGAGGACACCAAGGCAAGAGATCTCACGGTGGTCTAAAAAAAGAGGTAAAAGAACACCCTAAAGGCTTCGCTGAAGAACCTAGGCATTGATGCTGACAGCTGGGAGAGTGTCGCTGCTAACCGATCTGCTTGGCGCAGTCAAGTGAATACTGGTGCGGCATACTTGGAGCAGAAAAGACTGGCGGACGCAGCTGAAAAACGTGATCTGCGCAAATCTAGGAACAGCAGTTACGCAACTCCCGGTGAGCATCCTGTACATCCATGTCCCTACTGCAACAGGCTCTTCCGGGCCCGGACCGGACTGATCAGCCATCTCCGGACAAACACCCAGTGACTCGATGACATGAAATTATCCTCATCGACACCGATGGACGAACATCTTTAAGATAGAATGAATGTTTGAACTCTAAAAGTTGATCAGAAGCAAACATATATTAAGATAGACTGTAAGTTTCAGATCTGAGAGTGAACTAGAGAAAGACAGAACACTTGATTACCTTTTGATTAAGAATGTCACAAGCTGGATGGAGAAATATTTTACCTATGATAAATAAGACGATACAGTCTTCGGAATACCATTTTATTTAATGCGGTATAAATGTAAATATGTGGGAGTTACCTGCGCAACTAATATTTTACTAAATGAAACACCATAAAGTAGAAAGACTTTATAAGTTTGAATTTCATTCAAAGTATATTTCATGGAATGTGAAGTTGTTTTTCCTTAATTATAAGTGGACTTATAATTTCTTCGAAACTTCTAATCAACTATTTCTTATGATGAAAGTGTTGATTCTTCCGAAAATGATGTTTCATAATATAATTCAGGAATTCCCTTGATATGCTTCTAAATCGGATTTTGTTACTGCTAATATCAATAGTTTTCATATACAATGTTTTGCCTTTAAAAGATTGAAGTATATCGTATAAAATATTGAATGTAAGAGAATAAAAACCTGTTCATTTTCCCATCTTGAAATAGTATACCTATGTTTATATTACGTGTTATACCTTTTGAAACAATCTTAAAAATTTCAGCCTACCGAAATAGACATTCCTGATGAGTAGAATGAACGAAATTGGTTTGTGAAGTTTATATAGTTTAATGGATCCGTTTGCATACATCAGTGTATTGCAGTTTTTATCTGGATTACTATATCACTATAGTGATATTTCTAAAATCTCTGGGGCTACCGTTATTAGTATTGCCTAATAATGTAATTGTATTCATCTGCGTAAAACTTGTATTATAGACTCTAATACACACGTTCTCTATTCTAGTCGATGCCTTTATTTCATGGCGTTGTTTGGATTAGAGGGTGACTTGTGTGTATGCTTAGGGCACTTTTTGGTCACGATTGATTAATACTCACTAGAAATTTCAATATCAGAATAAACACTATTCCTGCAGGAAGACTTCTTGTTTCCCCCAAATAACACAGATTATTGTGAGTCGGGTATTTTTCAAAACTATAAAAGGAGACCAGTTGAGTTGATTGTTTTAATGTATTTAATTTTCGGTCGAGCTGTGTAGATCTGAAAGCAAAGTCCACTCTTCTATCGATAAGGTCATTTTTGTTTTGGTTACCGATTTTTAAGTTGTATTGGACAAATTAGGATTATTTTCATCCTCATTATCGGATAACATTATCTTGTTAGGTGTCTTCATCACATGTAAATAAATGATTTCATTGATCTTTGAGACCTCGTCTTCCTATTGATTTTCTGAGCGGGATAGCAAGGTTTCTCTGGTGTACGTATTTTACAGTATGTTAATCTTGTTTATTACCTTTCAGAATTTGTTGTTTTATTTGCATTACTATTTTCAAATTTAGGCCTTTGGAGTTGCTTCTGCTATTGGTACATCTTCGTCTAATGGGAATATCCGAATTAGTTCCCAGTTTTAAAACTCTAAAATGGCAACTACGTCATTTACATGACAGGGATACAAAGGGAACTTATTCGACTCTAAAATAGAGGGTCTGAACAGATGGGTCAGGTTTAGTTGAGCGAACTACCATGCTTCTAAGCAGTAGCTATGATGTAATGATAGTGAACACGATTTGCGCATTGTCTCTATCACTTTGCAAAACTATATCACGTGTCATGATGATATTGCCAAAACTTTGTAGCCTTTTAGTTTGTTGCCCCGTAGGCTAATTAGGATTCGATTTCCAAACTTGTTTTACAGTTATTGCAGAGTATATATTGGGTGATGGGTAATATATACAACTAATATTCACCGCGTTTAGCCGACATAACTCAATATTCAAGAAACTTGTGGTCTGCATTATGCTTTTTAAAATACATATTGAGTGAATATTAAAGGATCATATTTGTCGATCTGTTACCGGACAGGAGACATTGATTTGTTCTTTTATCATGTTTTTGGCGTCAATTATGCGACAATATTCTTTTAAACTGCAGTCTAATAATGCAATTTCAGTATCTCATACGCAGTTCAAACAGTTCAGCCTATTATGAAACTGCAGATAAAATTGTTGTCGTTGTTGGATGCTTCTTACATATGGATTTTGGGACATTGCATGATCTTCAAATACACTTTGAAAATCTATCAATATCAGGATAGAAAAAATTTATGCAGATGTTTTCGAAGACCATCTAAGATAATGTTGGACACATCCAGCTCATAAATACTTATATATGTTAGATGATAACTACTTTACATAATGAATATGAAACATACTGCTGAATGCTATTGTATTTTAAAGAAAACTAGATGCGAAGGACGATGTGATGACTACCAAAACGGTTCGAATATGCGTGAGAATGTTTGGGAGAGAGAGAAATTGAATTTTGTTGAATAGAGACACTATCATGATAGAAACAACTATTTGATTTTTTTGAACAATGCAATTTATTGTTGTCGAAGATATTAATTCCAGCATTACAATATTCCAAAGAGAGGTGCCTTATTTTTGTCGATTCTGGCCCAGCCTTCATTTATGGATGTTCTTCTTAATATCTGTAAAATACGAAAGAAGAATCAAGTGAATATGTCCTGGATGTATTGGTAAAAGCAAACATTATGTTTATGCTAATAATTATATGAAGGGAGAAAGGCGATAATGTGAGTACTTCGAATTGTAGGATTTAGATGTACAATGAGTATGAGGAGATTGTGGTGGAGAACTTAATATTGAAGAAGCACTGTATCTTAATTTTCCAAGGCCCGAAATATCCACCATATCCACCGCTGTATCCCCAGGGAATTCCACCACTGTATCCACCATATCCACCATAACCTCCAATTCCACTGTAGCCGCCGTAACCTTTTTTCGGGATGGCTGCGATGGCACAAACCATGCAAGCAAGAAGAACTAGTACAGCCTTCATTCTCGTCTGCACAACAAAATAAATAGCACAGAAGATAATCATAATTAGGGATATGAACACCGAAGAACGTGTAATAACGAATAAATATTAATTTTGAGGTACAGAACAATCTATATTCATTAAAAGCAAACCTAAATTTGTGCAACGCTGTAAAATCAGATGGCCCACGTACGCCTCTGATCCGCCCCGAACCTCTTAATTATATTTTATATTATGACATTTATTGTCATAGGTCTTTTAGGTAGTGCATGTGTTTGTTATGACAGATTATTCAATTGATGTTGCACCTACACAATGAATATATTTAGAAAATCTGATATACATAACATTAATAAATATGGAGGTAATATTTCCGTTGCCACAATATAAATATAGTCATTTGAAACATGTCATTTTAGCATATCCAAATGCCCAAGTTAAATATTGTGAATACGTCAGATTCTGAATTTGTGATCTTGTGAAGTTTGTTTGACATACAGGGCACGGATTTCATTAATATTGTTTTTCCATAGTCCGCTTAGGAAACGTGGTGACACGGACACAACTGGTCATTTTTGAATAAAATACGCTATAGAGGCGATTAGAAAATTAAAATAAATCTGTATGGCTATCGATTTTTTGATTCCATTTTTAGACAAGGAACCTATTTTAAAATATGGGGATGCAAGAGAGTTTTCATTTTTCACATATACTAAAACTCATGTAATGATGTAATCATTCATGTGAGCACATAACAAAATAATACAGTTGTTTAGAAAGTAAACTTATTGGAGTATATTGATCAGTATTAATTAGTATGTTTTTATCATGAACATTAATTAACATGCAGAATAAAATTACTTACCTGTAAGTGTGGTAGTAAGGCACTGAAGCTCTAAATGAAGACGTCTCCGGATTGGCAGCCGCTGTGATGGCTTGTTTAATCGATGGTCAATTTATACCTATACTCCGGGTTTTTTCATCCACGATGTCAGAATTAATTGTGCATGATGAATGATTGAGAAGGAATTAAAGATGTAAATTAATGCTAATGCGCTATTGCAAAATTGTCCATTTTGTAAACTGATCAAACATTTTGAAAGATGATAAATTGGAGAATTCAAATTTTGTCTGTCTTCCGAGTAATAATTTCTAAAACATATACAAGGATAGGAAGATGTTGAAAAATACCTTGGTACAGTCCCGAATTTTATCTATATAACTTCATGATATGGTTACTAATTTCCATACAGAGTCACCATGGCTTTATTTGTTACGTATACTTTTTCATATTATCTCTTCCCTTTCTAATATTTGTATGTTATTCATGTCTATATTTTGTACTTGACATTGTCCAAAACCAAAATTATAGCCTTCCTAACTAGTGACATTTATTTTATAAAGAACATAATAAATGTTAAAATTGTCTCTATGATTGTGGATCGAATAGTCAGTTCCTTATGAAATTAAACATTTGTCCTGCAATTTGGGTTGAAAGATACAGTCTTGACTTTGACCTTAGAATCTACTAGAATGAAAAATTCTATTAAGTGGCAGAGTATTATAGAAAAATAGTAATCGGAACCTAGATTAAAGAGAGGCGTATACAAACTTGTTTATGTAAAAATGACTCATTCTTTCCTTAACATATAAAGCAGAATTATTCTTTCTGTTGTTTTCAGCTTTTTATTTGGTTGGATTAATTTATTTAAATTATTATTTACTGGAAATTCAATGTGCTCGTCAATAATATTCTTGTTTCAGGACATTGATTTATAATTATGGTGAATTCAGACTTGGAGATTTGGGATTATTTTATTAGGACACATAAAACTCTCAGGACATCGCCACACTCGAAAGTCATTGACATATCAGTGCGTTTGAGATTACATGTACGTCAGCATATTCCATATTGGAACCTATTCGGAATACAACTGGAATTATATTGGGACTTCATATATGTGAACTTGTGATAAAAAGTTATGGAGTATTTGGGATTTAATTCACAATTCGGTTTTCAATTTTCCCTTCGTATTCTAGGCAAATAAATTATTTGATGAATTGATCAAAGGTTGTTAGTTTTCGTTCTTATCTGTTACTTATTTTAATATTGTCGAGTCCTACTAGATAATGGATTCTCTTCCCTGATACAATTTTCTCTAAATATATCAGAAAACGTTACTTCGAAAGTTTCGAAGTCGCAGTAATTTTAATTTCACATAGAAATGAAATCAAAAGGTCTTCAGAGTGTTATTTAAAGTAGAGAACTTTATTATATATCCTACCCAGAACGAGTTAAAGTTGTTGAAAAAGAACGGATTGCTCCAGTTTGCCATAGAATATGATTACTTTGATGGGATACTTAGGAAGACTTGGAGATCATTTGAGATACCCACTTATGACAAGTGGTCAATGAGCTGGCACGTTATTGTATCTAAGTCATATGTACTCAGGGAATTCTTAGTCTAGTCCATGAAACTCCTTTGGCTCGTCATTTTCGGGTGCATACGACTTTCAACAAGATATTGAATCATTTTTATTAGTGGAAAATTAAATGTAATATTTGAAATTAACTTAGATATTGTCACAGTTGTCAAAAGATAGGAAAACTCAGAAGATACCCAAGGCTCACTTGCAATCTATTCCTGCATTTGTCGAACCATTTATTAAAATTGTGGTAGACTGTGTCGTTCCCTTACCTAAGACAAAGTCAGGGACCAATATTTGACGACGATCATATTTGCATTAACGAACGTCCCGGAGTCAATTCTTTTAAGAATATTAAAACTAAAACTTTAGGAAAACTTCAGTTAAAGATTTTCTTTTTTGCTCACAATTTGGCCTTTCGAAATCCGTTCGCACTGATCAGGGATGAAACTTTATATCTGGAGTTTTCACAGTAATGCAGGTATTAGGCATGTATGAATTCATGACTTCTTATTACTCTGAAAGCCAAAGGGTTTAGAAAGATTTAATCAAAGTTTGAACCTATGATTCTGCGATATTGTTTTGATACCGGAAAAGATTGGGACGAAGATTTTCATTTATTGTCATTTGCAGTTAGGCAATCAGTTCAAGAGTTGTTAGAATTTAGACCTTGCCAATTAGTTCTTGGACATACTATTCGTGGATAATTGAAGTTATTAAAGGAGATGCTTTTTTCAACAGAACTTTAACAATTAATCTTCATGCCTATGTTAGTGATTTCAATGAGAAGGTGTCAAAGGCTTGTGAAGTTACAAGAGCTAATCTTCAGTATACTGGGTGAAAAATGAAATTAAGGTATGACCAAGATACAAAGAAAGGAGTTTTCATCCTGGTATTATAATTCTATATCTCCTGCCCATACCTCAAAATCTTCTTCGGGCTCTACGTAACTAAATTAAATTCTATCAAGAACCCTCCAGAGTATGTTGATAACGAAATATATGTTAATCACGCAGTTAATTTAGTTGTGCATGTGAGGATTTAAGTGATGGAATGAAATTTGACTGCAGTGACCTTGGTGTAAACAATCTTCTTATGTGGATCAGAAACTTTCACATCCACCACTTCAAGAAAAGAGTGAACTCAAACAGCTATTATTTGAATATGAACAACAAATGTTTGCACACCAACACGTACAATTGTACGAAGACTTTGACATTGGAGATTGTACACTTGTTCAACAGCATTCATACAGAATGAATCCACTCATACAGGAATGTTTGAAGAAAGAAATTGAAAATAAACGACATTAGATATAGACATACCCATCGATGAAAAATTTAATGTAAAGTTAAATTAGAGGCTTTCAATGATCGCTCACGTTCATTAGAATTCAACCAAACAAAAGAGATATAAGTGAGAAAAGTAACGACGAGGAAAATCAGAAATGCATACCAGCCATTTATGGCACATGATACGTCCACCGTAATTCCAAATTTACAGCAACGGATTACAATGAATTTTGTAGGTTTGATAATATTTAATATCACGGTTACATGCTTCTCGCGTTTTGGTTAAATAACATGTACATAATAGACAGTACAGATTTTATAAAATGAAAGTTACAAATTACATCAGGTCGCCAACAAAGAAATTAATGTAACTATGCAAACATCGAGGATGTTGTTTTCCTACTGGTGTGTGGAACTGATGCCATAAATGGGAACCAGATTTACTTATGGTCTAATAATACCAGCACTAATGGAACAGAGAATAACAATATTTCGAATTACGATGGTTATAATACTTTTTGTTCGTTAATACGATTTATGGTAAAGAATACTATAACTTATTAATGTCATCATTTTACAAAACAGTGATGAAAGGTCTACCACCATTTAATATGTTCACATGGATTGCTGTAGGCAAATACAGTAATTTGCATATTTTAGAACAATTCTTGAGGTGTTTGTAAAAGCGAATCTAATTAATCTATCGTCTATATTTTGATACAGTGTGGCAAATTAGAAATGAAATGTTCATTTAACCAAACAATC
Source organism: Sinohyriopsis cumingii (assembly GCA_028554795.2). Lineage (NCBI taxonomy): Eukaryota > Metazoa > Mollusca > Bivalvia > Unionida > Unionidae > Sinohyriopsis > Sinohyriopsis cumingii. Next base: position 144,759,374 of record CM068829.1, read on the forward strand.
AATAACTATCTTCTATCATCTAATGATTTTGCAGGAAACGACTGAATGACGGAAGTGGACATTACCAGAGAGGCATATAGCTTCCTTTGCTTTATGTCAGATATGTTTTCTCGATTATATCTATTTAAAAAATTGAAATGTAGATATATTGCAGATAATATAAATGATAATAATATTGACATTTTGTACATTTGGATACATAAATACAAAGATACATACATACATTCATAATACATACGTTCGTACGTACATACATTGATTCCTACATTTACAAACATACATACATACATACGTTCGTACGTACATACATTGATACCTACACATAATACCTACCATCATACATACATACATACATACATACATGCCTCCATGCATGCATGCATGCATTTATACATACATACAAACATACATACATACATACATACATACATACATACATACATACTTACATACATATTTACATGCATACATACATACATACATAAATACATTCATACATATATGCATACATACATACATACATACATACATACATACATATATGCATACATACATCCGTGGATAGATACATACATACATAGATACATACATACATACATTCATACACACATACATACATAGATATATACATACATACATTCCTGAATACAAATATATTCTTCCATCCATCCATCCATCTCTCCATCCATTCATACATACGTACATATATTTTTACATACATACATACCTACATACATACATACATACATGCTTACATACATATATACATATATACATACATACATACATGCATACATTAATACATACATACATATATACATACATACATACATATATACATACATATATAGATACATACATACATTCATACATTTATACATACATACATACATACATACATACATTGATGAATACAAATATACTCATAGATATTTTACGGGATCAATATATGGTGTTTTTGTTTTAGTTAGCTGTAATTCAGATTTTAGTATGAAGAATCTTTAACCGGTAATTTACGATTTCCTCAGAAAAGTGCTTGTCTTTAAGGACAAAATATATTTTATGGGTTGATTGTGAATAGGGTCATGTAACAGCAAAGATCAGACTACAAGATTGTATTTGACATATTCCATCCTGCTGGAAGGTCGTTGCGTGTATCTGAGGTATGAAATTTAATTTAATTTAATTTCTCTTCATTTCTATTCTTATTCTCAGTATATTGTCAATTGTAGCCATTAAAGTATATGAAAGGAATGCAAGATATGTATTTCAACTACATAAACTGAACATGCAATTACCGTACATCTAGAATCAAATATTTGATTGGGCAGAATTTGAAGTTTAGTTAAATTTGAGAAATTTGATAACTTAAGACTAGATTTGACAAGAAGATTAATGTTTTGAAGACTCTGTTACGCCGCAAGAGACAGTGGCAGCGGTCAGTATATGTCATGTCTTCATGTTTTGCTATGGCCAGCCATGATATATCTTCGGAATAAGCATTCATCATCTAGTTTCAGTCTCTCTGTCATCTGGAATTTTTAATTCAATTACATATTAAATTATAAATTCTGTAGCATGTATGGTAATGCATATTTAGAAAGAACTGATTTCCCGACATAATTTATAATAGGTATGATTTATCAAAACGTGTTTATTCCGTGACGTACTGCAGTGGACCAGAAGACCTGTTCAAACTGTTTAATTATGCAGTTCAAGTACATGCATGATTATGCATCGAAATAACTCATATTTTGCTTAAATGTCAACAATCCCCTTATGTTGGAAAGTTGCTACGTCTGTCCCAGATGCAGAAAATAGTAAGTGTTAATGCGGTGCAGTGCTTGAAAGATGACGTTTCGCGTCTTATATTACACCAATGTAGCATATACCATTTTAAATCTTTGGAAAAATCTTATTTTGCGATTTTGAATTGCAGTTTCGAATGTAAATCATTGTATCGTGAATATTAGTTAATACTGAAGACAAATGGGATTGTTTGTAGGAAATATGTTCTGAATGAAATGAATAGTTTGCATTTTCATGCTATGTTGATAACATTTCTATTTAGAAAATGCAACGAAGAAACTCAGTGAAAGGAAACCAAGAAGCAAATGATAGGGGCATGGGCCACATTTCTACTGTTCAGTCTCCTTTTGGTGTAGGAAACTTGTACCGAATTATTGTTTATGGCAACAGTGCTCAGAAAGTGAATTGGAACTATGCCCCTTTCAAACCTTCGTGACTCTCCGCTCGTACTGGTGAAATCAGATCACTCGTACAACGAATTATCAAATTTATGGCAATACGTTTATCTGGGAGGTTTGAAGTACTTTGTCGCTTGAGTACAAATTGAGAGATTCTTGTTGGCTTGTTACTGTATTTTACAGCCTATTCATTAAATCTATAATCTGTAATTTGCATGTTATGTTGAACCATGCTCTAAAATGATGGAACGTTCCTATTGCGTCGAAGAGTATGAAAGATAGATTGCATCAACGTGCATCAACTTCGGACTCACCAATTCTACCAGCAAGACAGAGATTCTGCATCAGCCAGCTCCTGGAGAAGATTACCTGGAACCATCCATCACTGTCAATGGCCAAAAGCTCAAAAATGTAGACAGGTTTACATACCTCGGCAGCACCCTCTCACAGCATAGCATTTGGCAGAGTCCGCTCAAATGTCTGGGATAGGAGAGGCATCAAGCTTGCCACCAAACTAAAATTCTACGTAGCGGTTGTTCTCCCCACCCTCCTCTATGGACTGTGTATAGCTGCCATGTCAAAAACTGAACCATTTCCATATGATCTCCCTGAGAAAAGTACTGAAAATCAGATGGCAGGACAAGGTACCGAACACAGAGGTGCTCACTAAGGCCAGCATGACAAGTATCCACACCATGCTGTGCAAGGCACAACTCCGATAGGCTGGCCATGTTGTCCGCATGCCGATAGAACGCTTACCAAAGAAGGTCTTCTATGGAGAGGACACCAAGGCAAGAGATCTCACGGTGGTCTAAAAAAAGAGGTAAAAGAACACCCTAAAGGCTTCGCTGAAGAACCTAGGCATTGATGCTGACAGCTGGGAGAGTGTCGCTGCTAACCGATCTGCTTGGCGCAGTCAAGTGAATACTGGTGCGGCATACTTGGAGCAGAAAAGACTGGCGGACGCAGCTGAAAAACGTGATCTGCGCAAATCTAGGAACAGCAGTTACGCAACTCCCGGTGAGCATCCTGTACATCCATGTCCCTACTGCAACAGGCTCTTCCGGGCCCGGACCGGACTGATCAGCCATCTCCGGACAAACACCCAGTGACTCGATGACATGAAATTATCCTCATCGACACCGATGGACGAACATCTTTAAGATAGAATGAATGTTTGAACTCTAAAAGTTGATCAGAAGCAAACATATATTAAGATAGACTGTAAGTTTCAGATCTGAGAGTGAACTAGAGAAAGACAGAACACTTGATTACCTTTTGATTAAGAATGTCACAAGCTGGATGGAGAAATATTTTACCTATGATAAATAAGACGATACAGTCTTCGGAATACCATTTTATTTAATGCGGTATAAATGTAAATATGTGGGAGTTACCTGCGCAACTAATATTTTACTAAATGAAACACCATAAAGTAGAAAGACTTTATAAGTTTGAATTTCATTCAAAGTATATTTCATGGAATGTGAAGTTGTTTTTCCTTAATTATAAGTGGACTTATAATTTCTTCGAAACTTCTAATCAACTATTTCTTATGATGAAAGTGTTGATTCTTCCGAAAATGATGTTTCATAATATAATTCAGGAATTCCCTTGATATGCTTCTAAATCGGATTTTGTTACTGCTAATATCAATAGTTTTCATATACAATGTTTTGCCTTTAAAAGATTGAAGTATATCGTATAAAATATTGAATGTAAGAGAATAAAAACCTGTTCATTTTCCCATCTTGAAATAGTATACCTATGTTTATATTACGTGTTATACCTTTTGAAACAATCTTAAAAATTTCAGCCTACCGAAATAGACATTCCTGATGAGTAGAATGAACGAAATTGGTTTGTGAAGTTTATATAGTTTAATGGATCCGTTTGCATACATCAGTGTATTGCAGTTTTTATCTGGATTACTATATCACTATAGTGATATTTCTAAAATCTCTGGGGCTACCGTTATTAGTATTGCCTAATAATGTAATTGTATTCATCTGCGTAAAACTTGTATTATAGACTCTAATACACACGTTCTCTATTCTAGTCGATGCCTTTATTTCATGGCGTTGTTTGGATTAGAGGGTGACTTGTGTGTATGCTTAGGGCACTTTTTGGTCACGATTGATTAATACTCACTAGAAATTTCAATATCAGAATAAACACTATTCCTGCAGGAAGACTTCTTGTTTCCCCCAAATAACACAGATTATTGTGAGTCGGGTATTTTTCAAAACTATAAAAGGAGACCAGTTGAGTTGATTGTTTTAATGTATTTAATTTTCGGTCGAGCTGTGTAGATCTGAAAGCAAAGTCCACTCTTCTATCGATAAGGTCATTTTTGTTTTGGTTACCGGTTTATAAGTTGTATTGGACAAATTAGGATTATTTTCAGCCTCATTATCGGATAGCATTATCTTGTTAGGTGTCTTTATCACATGTAAATAAATGATTTCATTGATCTTTGAGACCTCGTCTTCCTATTGATTTTCTGAGCGGGATAGCAAGGTTTCTATTGTGTACGTATTTTACAGTATGTTAATCTTGTTTATTACCTTTTAGAATTTGTTGTTTTATTTGCATTACTATTTTCAAATTTAGGCCTTTGGAGTTGCTTCCGCTATTGGTACATCTTCGTCTAATGGGAATATCCGAATTAGTTCCCAGTTTTAAAACTCTAAAATGGCAACTACATCATTTACATGACAGGGATACAAAGGGAACTTATTCGACTCTAAAATAGAGAGTCTGAACAGATGGGTCAGGTTTAGTTGAGCGAACTACCATGCTTCTAAGCAGTGGCTATGATGTAATAATAGTGAACACGATTTGCGCATTGTCTCTATCACTTTGCAAAACTATATCACGTGTCATGATGATATTGCCAAAACTTTGTAGTCTTTTAGATTGTTGCCCCGTAGCTTAATTAGGATTCGAATTCCAAACTTGTTTTACAGTTATTGCAGAGTATATGTTGGGTGATGGGTGATATATACAACTAATATTCACCGCGTTTAGCCGACATAACTCAATATTCAAGAAACTTGTGGTCTGCATTATGCTTTTTAAATTATATATTGAGTCAATATTAAAGGATCATATTTGTCGATCTGTTACCGGACAGGAGACATTGATTTGTTCTTTTATCATGTACAGAAAGTTTGTTTTTGGCGGACAATTATGCGACAATATTCTTTTAAACTGCAGTCTAATAATGCAATTTCAGTATCTCATACGCAGTTCAAACAGTTCAGCCTATTATGAAACTGCAGATAAAATTGTTGTCGTTGTTGGATGCTTCTTACATATGGATTTTGGGACATTGCATGATCTTCAAATACACTTTGAAAATCTATCAATATCAGGATAGAAAAGGTTTATTCAGATGTTTTCGAAAACCATCTAAGACATTGTTGGACACATCCAGCTCATAAATACTTATATATGTTAGATGATAACTACTTTACATAATGAATATGAAACATACTGCTGAATGCTATTGTATTTTAAAGAAAACTAGATCCGAAGGACGCGGTGATGACTACCAAAACGGTTCGAATATGCGTGAGAATGTTTGGGAGAGAGAGAAATTGAATTTTGTTGAATAGAGACACTATCATGATAGAAACAACTATTTGATGTTTTTGAACAATGCAATTTATTGTTGTCCAAGTTATTAATTCCAACATTACAATATTCCAAAGAGAGGTGCCTTATTTTTGTCGATTCTGGCCCAGCCTTCATTTATGGATGTTCTTCTTAATATCTGTAAAATACGAAAGAAGAATCAAGTGAATATGTCCTGGATATATTGGTAAAAGCAAAACATTATGTTTATGCTAATAATTATATGAAGGGAGAAAGGCGATAATGTGAGTACTTCGAATTGTAAGATTTAGATGTACAATGAGTATGAGGAGATTGTGGTGGAGAACTTAATATTGAAGAAGGACTGTATCTTAATTCTCTAATATATAACTGTTTAAGATGGAGAGTACAAATTCTTACTTCACAGGGTGTTTAATGTGAGGGAATCCACGCCAAGCACCGAATCCTCCCCAAGGCCCGTAATATCCACCATATCCACCGCTGTATCCCCAGGGAATTCCACCACTGTATCCACCATATCCACCATAACCTCCAATTCCACTGTAGCCGCCGTAACCTTTTTTCGGGATGGCTGCGATGGCACAAACCATGCAAGCAAGAAGAACTAGTACAGCCTTCATTCTCGTCTGCACAACAAAATAAATAGCACAGAAGATAATCATAATTAGGGATATGAACACCGAAGAACGTGTAATAACGAATAAATATTAATTTGGAGGTACAGAACAATCTATATTCCTTAAAAGCAAACCTAAATTTGTGCAACGCAGTAAAATCAGATGGCCCACGTACGCCTCTGATCCGCCCCGAACCTCTTAATTATATTTTATATTATGACATTGATTGTCATAGGTCTTTTAGGTAGTGCATGTGTTTGTTATGACAGATTATTCAATTGATGTTGCACCTACACAATGAATATATTTAGAAAATCTAATATACATAACATTAATAAATATGGAGGTAATATTTCCGTTGCCACAATATAAATATAGTCATTTGAAACATGTCATTTTAGCATATCCAAATGCCCAAGTTAAATATTGTGAATACGTCAGATTTTGAATTTGTGATCTTGTGAAGTTTGTTTGACATACAGGGCACGGATTTCATTAATATTGTTTTTCCAGAGTCCGCTTAGGAAACGTGATGACAGGGACACAACTGATCATTCTTGAATAAAATACGCTATAGAGGCGATTAGAAAATTATAATAAATCTGTGTGGCTATCGATTTTTTGATTCCATTTTTGGACAAGGAACCTATTTTAAAATATGGGGATGCAAGAGAGTTTTCATTTTTCACATATACGAAAACTCATGTAATGATGTAATCATTCATGTGAGCACATAACAAAATAATACAGTTGTTTAGAAAGTAAACTTATTGGAGTATATTGATCAGTATTAATTAGTATGTTTTTATCATGAACATTAATTAACATGCAGAATAAAATTACTTACCTGTAAGTGTGGTAGCAAGGCACTGAAGCTCTAAATGAAGAAGTCTCCTGATTGGCAGCCGCTGTGATGGCTTGTTTAATCGATGGTCAATTTATATCTATACTCCGGGTTTTTTCATCCACGATGTCAGAATTAATTGTGCATGATGAATGATTGAGAAGGAATTAAAGATGTAAATTAATGCTAATGCGCTATTGCAAAATTGTCCATTTTGTAAACTGATCAAACATTTTGAAAGATGATAAATTGGAGAATTCAAATTGTGTCTGCCTTCCGAGTAATAATTTCTAAAACATATACAAGGATAGGAAGATGTAGAAAAATACCTTGGTACAGTCCCAAATTTTATCTATATAACTTCATGATATTGTTACTATTTTCCATACAGAGTCACCATGGCTTTATTTGTTACGTATTCTTTTTCATATTATTTCTTCCCGTCTAATATTTGTATGTTATTCATGTCTATATTTTGTACTTGACATTGTCCAAAACCAAAATTATAGCCTTCCTAACTAGTGACATTTATTTTATAAAGAACACAATAAATGTTAAAATTGTCTCTATGATTGTGGATCGAATAGTCAGTTCCTTATAAAATTAAACATTTGTCCTACAATTTGGGTTGAAAGATACAGTCTTGACTTTGACCTTAGAATCTACTAGAATGAAAAATTCTATTAAGTGGCAGAGTATTATAGAAAAATAGTAATCGGAACCTAGATTAAAGAGAGGCGTATACAAACTTGTTTATGTAAAAATGACTCATTCTTTCCTTAACATATAAAGCAGAATTATTCTTTCTGTTGTTTTCAGCTTTTTATTTGGTTGGATTAATTTATTTAAATTATTATTTACTGGAAATTCAATGTGCTCGTCAATAATATTCTTGTTTCAGGACATTGATTTATAATTATGGTGAATTCAGACTTGGAGATTTGGGATTATTTTATTAGGACACATAAAACTCTCAGGACATCGCCACACTCGAAAGTCATTGACATATCAGTGCGTTTGAGATTACATGTACGTCAGCATATTCCATATTGGAACCTATTCGGAATACAACTGGAATTATATTGGGACTTCATATATGTGAACTTGTGATAAAAAGTTAAGGACTATTTGGGATTTAATTCACAATTCGGTTTTCAATTTTCCCTTCGTATTCTAGGCAAATAAATTATTTGATGAATTAAACAAACGTTGTTAGTTTTCGTTCTTATCTGTTACTTATTTTAATATCGTCGAGTCCTACTAGATAATGGGTTCTCTTCCCTGATACAATTTTCTCTAAATATATCAGAAAACGTTACTTCGAAAGTTTCGAAGTCGCAGTAATTTTAATTTCACATAGAAATGAAATCAAAAGGTCTTCAGAGTGTTATTTAAAGTAGAGAACTTTATTATATATCCTACCCAGAATGAGTTAAAGTTGTTGAAAAAGGACGGATTGCTCCAGTTTGCCAGAGAATATGATTACTTTGATGGGATACTTAGGAAGACTTGGAGATCATTTGAGATATCCACTTATGACAAGTGGTCAATGAGCTGGCACGTTATTGTATCAAAGTCATATGTACTCTGGGAATTCTTAGTCTAGTTCATGAAATTCCTTTGGCTCGTCATTTTCGGGTGCATACGACTTTTAACAAGATATTGAATCATTTTTATTAGTGGAAAATTAAATGTAATATTTGAAATTAACTTAGATATTGTCACAGTTGTCAAAAGATAGGAAAACTCAGAAGATACGCAAGGCTCACTTGCAATCTATTCCTGCATTTGACGAACCATTTATTAAAATTGTGGTAGATTGTATCGTTCCCTTACATAAGACAAAGTCAGGGACCAATATTTGACGACGATCATATTTGCGTTAACGAACGTCCCGGAGTCAATTCTTTTAAGAATATTAAAACTAAAACTTTAGGAAAACTTCGGTTAAAGATTTTCTTTTTTGCTCACAATTTGGCCTTTCGAAATCCGTTCGCACTGATCAGGGATGAAACTTTATATCTGGAGTTTTCACAGTAATGCAGGTATTAGGCATGTATGAATTCATGACTTCTTCTTATTACTCTGAAAGCCAAAGGGTTTAGAAAGATTTAGTCAAAGTTTGAACCTATGATTCTGCGATATTGTTTTGATACCGGAAAAGACTGGGACGAAGATTTTCGCAATCAGTTCAAGAGTTGTTAGAATTTAGACCTTGCGAATTAGTTCTTGGACATACTATACGTGGATAGTTAAAGTTATTAAAGGAGATGCTTTTTTCAACAGAATTTTAACAATTAATCTTCTTGCCTATGTTAGTGATTTCAATGAGAAGGTGTCAAAGGCTTGTGAAGTTACAAGAGCTAATCTTCAGTATACAGGGTTGAAAATGAAATTAAGGTATGACCAAGATACAAAGAAAGGAGTTTTCATCCTGGTATTAGAATTCTAGATCTCCTGCCCATACCTCAAAATCTTCTTCGGGCTCTACGTAACTAAATTAAATTCTATCAAGAACCCTCCAGAGTATGTTGATAACGAAATATATGTTAATCACGTAGTTAATTTAGTTGTGCATGTGAGGATTTAAGTGATGGAATGAAATTTGACTGCAGTGACCTTGGTGTAAACAATCTTCTTATGTGGATCAGAAACTTTCACATCCACCACTTCAAGAAAAGAGTGAACTCAAACAGCTATTATTTGAATATGAACAACAAATGTTTGCACACCAACACGTACAATTGTACGAAGACTTTGACATTGGAGATTGTACACTTGTTCAACAGCATCCATACAGAACGAATCCACTCATACAGGAATGTTTGAAGAAAGAAATTGAAAATAAACGACATTAGATATAGACATACCCATCGATGAAGAAATTTAATGTAAAGTTAAATTAGAGGCTTTCAATGATCGCTCACGTTCATTAGAATTCAACCAAACAAAAGAGATATAAGTGAGAAAAGTAACGACGAGGAAAATCAGAAATGCATACCAGCCATTTATGGCACATGATACGTCCACGGAAACTCCAAATTTACATCATCGGATTAGAATGAATTTTGTAGGTTTGATAATATTTAATATCACGGTTACATGCTTCTCGTGTTTTGGTTAAATAGCATGTACATAATAGACAGTATAGATTTTATAAAATGAAAGTTACAAATTACATCAGGTCGCCAACAAAGAAACTATCTAACAATGCAAACATCGAGGATGTTGTTTTCCTACTGCTGTGTGGAACTGATGCCATAAATGGGAACCAGATTTACTTAGGGTCTAATAATACCAGCACTAATGGAACAGAGAATAACAATATTTCGAATTAAGATGGTTATAATACTTTTTGTTCGGTAATACGATTTATGGTAAAGAATACTATTACTTATTAATGTCATCATTTTACAAAACAGTGATGAAAGGTCTACCACCATTTAATATATTCACATGGATTGCTGTAGGCAAATACAGTAATTTGCATATTTTACAACAATTCTTGTGGTGTTTGTAAAAGCGAATCTAATTAATCTATCGTCTATATTTTGATACAGTGTGGCAAATTAGAAATGAAATGTTCATTTAACCTTGGATGTAATTTTAATAAAATACACTGTTTTATGCGTGGGTTTCGATAGTGCATAGTGACAGAGTGAGTCATTATTTGTCACTTTCCTGGCTCCTTATGTGATAATGGATCAGCTGTGCAAAGAAACAATCAATAACTATCTTCTATCATCTAATGATTTTGCAGGAAACGACTGAATGAGGCAAGTGGACATTTCCAGAGAGGCATATAGCTACCTCTCCTTTATGTCAGACATGTTTTCTCGATTATATCTATTTAAAAAGATTGAAATGCAGATATATTGCAGATATTTTAATGTACATTGCAGATAATATAAATGAGAATAATATTGACATTTTGTACATTTGGAAACATAAATACAAAGATACATACATACATTCATACATACATACGTTCGTACGTACATACATTCATACCTACATTTACATACATACACACATACGTTCGTACGTACATACATTGATACGTACACTTACATACATACATACATACATACATACATACATGCATGCATGCATGCATACATGCATACGTACATACATACCTACATAGATACATACATATATACATACATACATACAAATACATGAACACATTCATACATACATACATACATACATACATACATACATACATACATACATACATACACACACATACATACATACATACATACATACATACATCCATGCGTGGGTACATAGATATATATATACATTGATACATAGATACATGCATACATACATAGATGCATACATATATACATACATACATACTTACATACACACGTACATGCATACATGGATGCATGGATTCATGCATGCATACATCGATACATAGATACATGGATACATACATACATACATTCATGAATACATCCACTTATGTTCGTTCGTACGTGCGCACTTGCATGCATTTTGACATGCATATATATATATATATATATATATATATATATATATATATATATATATATATATATATATTTATACATACTTACATACTTATATGCATGCCTAAATAGATATATACATACATACATAGATACATACATACAAACGTACATACATACATAGATACATAAATGCATACATATATACAAATACATGCACATATTGATGCATACATACATACATACTTATATACATACATTCATGCATACATGGATGCATGGATACATGCATGCATGCATACATCCATGCATACATACATATATAGATACATACATACATTCATGAATACATCCACTTAATGTTCGTTCGTACGTGCGCTCTTGCGTACATTTTAACATACATATATACATACATATATACATACATACTTATATACATGCCTACATACATACATACATACATAGATACATACATACATACATACATACATACATACATACATCCATGCATATATTCATACATACATACATACATACATACATACATACATACATACATACATAGAAACAACATACATACATGCATACATATATAAATATATACGTATATACATACATACATACATACATACATACATACATACATACATACTTACTTACTTACATACATACATAGATACATACACAGATACATGCATACATACATACATAGATACATACATACATACATACATACATACATACATACATACATACATACATACATTTGCAGAAGATAAAAATGCGAAAAGAAAATACAGAAGCGAATTAAACATTAAAGAAGACAAGTACGAACAGGAACAATTGAATGAGCTTGAAAATGCTGCAGAACTGGCTGTAGAGAAATTCTACAGAATAGTAAGATCTTAGAAAAAGAGACAGAGACAAGATATTTCTGAACTAAAAGTTGGAAGGAGAAATAATATGGGACCCTGATTTGATTCGTGACGCATGACGTCACAATTTTAAAATGTTAGGTACTGAAATACCAGATATTCATTTTAACGAATCGTGTGCAGCTGAAATTAGAAACACAATGAAGAATATTGTGGATTCAAATATTCATGACGGAGCAGATAACGATATTTGTGGAACCATATTATAGAAAGACATTGAAGACGCTGTAAGAGAGTTGAAGAAAAATAAATCATGTGGACATGATAAAATATATGCAGAGCATTTAATTTTTGCCTGTCAATCGATTAGTTCTATTTTGTGCAAAGTGTACAATAGCATATTTTCCTTGGAAACGCACCCTGACTACTTCAAAGCTGTAAATGTGATACATATCTTTAAAGGTGGGAGAAAGACAGGTTAGATATGAATAACTGTAGAGATATCTCAAACGTTCTCGTTTTTGAAGAAGTATTTGAATAAATATTGTTGGAAAGGACTAATTCTTTCTAGTGAAAGGATCACCCATTACAACAGGGATTTGGAAGCGAATGCAGTGTCATCACTGCAGTCTTTATTATAAAAGACTGAATTTCCCATTATTTAGAAGGTCAATCAAAAGTTTATGCTGCATTCCTGGACAATGTAAAGGCCTTTAATACGATATGGCATGATGGTCTCTTTTACAAGCTATTCTATCTCGGAGTTAAAGGAAAACTGTGGAGATTGATTAGAAATTCTTTTCGAGAAGTTAGGGCCCTTGTTCGGCTCAACGGGCATCATTCAAAACCATACTCAGTCAATCAAGGGGTAGGACAAGGAAGAACGCTATTCTTAGTCATGATAAATAACCTAATATCCTTGCTGGAGTCAACAAAGTCTGGAATACAAGTTGGTACCTTAAGTATCCCCTGTGTTTTATTAGCGGATGACACGTCCTTGCAATCTTCATCATTTAATGGTATGTGTGTTTTACTTCGCAACCTGCATGACTATGGATCGAAGTGGAGACTCCGGTACAATGCTGATAAAAGCACTATTGTCATATTTTCGAAGACAAAAATCATACAAAAATCTATGTTCATGCCCGGAGATTAAAGGATTCCTATAGTTTCTTCTAGAACCTATGCTGGGGTTACTCTCTCCACAGATCTTTCTAATACTGCTGCAGTGAAAAATGCTTGTGATCAAGGAAGATCAGTATTTTATTCCCTTGTTGGGACTGGCATTGGAAAGGATGGAATGAATCCAATTAATAGTGCTAAAATATGGTCAAAATAGTACTAACTGCAATGACATATGGATGCGAATTATGGTCAACTTGAGCCAGTCACTGGTGTATGATCTAGAAGTATGTCAAAGAAAAGCTGCAAGAAGAATTATAGGTCTTAATCAGCGCTCTTCTACAGAAACAACAATTAGCAGTCTTGGACTGTAGTCAGTTGAGGGATATGTAGATAAAATCAAATTAGGTTTCTTCAATAAAATTATATTCAACAGAAGAATTCTTGACTTCCTGATACACTAGATCGAGAGCGTTGGTTTTGTTAAAGATATATATCGTGTTCTTTTGAAATACCAGCTTGGCGGGTTTTTTTTCCACCTATACGTGAACACCCTATATTCTGTCCCGAAACCAGTCTGGAGGAGGAATATTGAAACGGCAGTTCACTGCTGCGAAGAATCATTGTGGAGATCTAAACTTGAAATGAGACCTGAACTTTTACATTATGCAAGTGTCCATACTAATCTTCAACCACTTGCTGTCTGGAAGCTTGGTAAATGTTTTCCTAATAAAACTTGGACTTTCGCTAACATTGCCTATTTAACTATGTGTTCAATTTCAACAGAGAATGAATATAACTGTAAACTCTGCAAGAGATTGACTACAGACAGAGCGAAGCATATGTTACTATACTAAACTACGAACGTAATACTATGTTTGAAAAATAATAGATGGAATAGACATTCTAGACTCGCACTGGCTTTTATGTCAGGACAATGACACATTACTTCATATCCTTTTGGGCAAGAGAGTAGACATCTTTGATTCTATGGATGATCAATCATGGCAGGCATTCATGTGTGTGCTGGCTGATGGAATAGACACAATGTACAGAAGAACAAATGAACTTAAAAACGATATTTGATATTATGCTTGTTCAGTAAATTAGGGAGATGTACACATTTCATTTCAATCTTATAAATTATTTACAGGTGTTCTAAGTGAGAGAGAACATGATAATCAATTTAAATCGTTCCAGTCGAATGTAAATAATTCCAATTCCTTTAGTTTCCTCTCTTAATCTATGTTTCGTATATATCTCGTTTGCAATGAGTTCTCTCACTCATGTGTTTAGATATTGCGTTTTCTTTACTTTTGTTGATATTTAGTGTACTGTAAGTCCATTTATGTCAAGCTATGTTCCTATCTTTTCTGTATTAACGAAAAATTAACTGAATGAAATCTCTTCTGAAGAGGAAATAAAGAAAGTCAGTCAGTCAGTAACTCATACTTACATATATACATATGTACATACATACATGCATACATGTATACATACAGACAAATATATACATACATACATACATACATACATACATACATACATACATACATACATACATACATACATACATACATGCATACATTCATACATACATATATACATCCAAATATAAGTTTTGGGATGAATAAATTGTGCTTTTAATTTAGTTAGCTTAAATTCATTGTTCAATATGAAGAATGGTTAACCGGCAATTTATGTTTTTGTAAGAAAAGAGCATTTCTGTAGGAGGAACTATATTTTCTCAGTTGATTTTGAATAGGGTCTTGTAAAAGCCACACTAAGACTTCAAGATAGTATTTGACATATTCCATCATGCTGATAATAAAATGGAATTTAATTTAATTTCCCTTCATCTCTTTTCGTTCTCTCAGTAAATTGTCAATTGTAACCATGAAAGTATATGAAAGCAAATCCAGATATGCAATTCGACTACATAAACTGAATATACAATTACACGTAGATCTCAAATTAAACTATTTGAGTTGGCAAAATTTGAATTTGAGTAAAGTTTGAGAAATCAGGTAACTTAAGTCTAAATTTGACAAGAAGATTAATGTTTTGAAGACTTCTGTTGAAATTGGGAACATCATCTATTCCACAATTTACTAATGGATTTATTCATAGGCCTGACCAATTAGAGGTAAGTTTGGGAAATATAAATCGTGTTCCTCTGAAATGCAATATTCCAAAGTTTGACACACTCTTTTCATGTGTGTTAATAAACTGTCAAGTTCGGTACTTGCCTTCTACTAATCGACATCCGATTAGTAGGTCTACATGTATCTTATTTGTTTACATACACTCATTTATGCCGCACGAGACCGTGGCATCGGTCAGTACATGTCATGTGTTCATGTTTTCTATAGCCAGCCATGAATACTGCTCGGAATAATCATTCATCATCTAGTTTCAGTGTATCTGTCATCTGGAATGTTTAATTCAATTTCATATTAAATTATAAATTCTGTAGCATGTATGGTAATGAATATTTAGAAACAACTTTTATTCCGACATAATTTATATTAGGTGTGATTTATCGAAACGTGTTTATTCCGCGACGTACTGCAGTGGACCAGACGACCTGTTTAAACTGTTTAATTATCCAGTTCATGTACATGTATGATTATGTATGTATAGAACTCATATTCTGCTTGAATGGCAACAATCTCCTTATGTTGGAATGTTGGTACGTCTGTCTCAGATGCTGAAAATATTAAATGTTAATGCGGTGTAGTGCATGAAAAGACGACGTTTCGCGTCCTGTATTACACAAATGTAGAATATACCCTTTTTTACCTTTGGAAAAATTTTATTTTGTGATTTTTAATTTCAGTTTCGAATGTAGATCATTGTATGGTGAATATTATTTAATACTGAATACACATGAGATTGTTTAGTACTAGTTTGTTCAGAGTGAAATGAATAGTTTGCATTTTATGGCTATGTGGACAATATTTCGATTTAGAAAATGCAACGAAGAAATACAGTGAAAGGAAACCAACAGGCGAATGATAATGACATGGACCACATCTCTACTGTTCAGTCTCCTTTTGGCATAGGAAACGTGTACCGAATTCTTGTTTATGGCAACGGTACTGAAAAAGTGAATTGGAACTCTGCCACGTTCAAACCTTCGTGACTCTCCGCTCGTACTGGTAAAATCAGGTCACTCGTACAACGAATTTTCTAATTTATGGCAATATGTTTATCTGGGAGGTTTGAAGTACTTTGTCGCTTGAGTACAAATTGAGAGACTCTTGTTGGCTTGTTACTGTATTTTACAGCCTATTCATTAAATCTATAATCTGTAATTTGCATGTCATGTTGAACCATGCTCTAAAATGGTGGAACGTCGCCATTGCGTCGAAGAGTATGAAAGATAGATTGCAATTCGTTGCTATGTAGATCTGACTTGACCATGAGTCCTGAACCATGAACAGCGTGAGCAATAGAGAGCTTTATTGTCACCGTCGTTTCGTTCCAATTATCTTCCATCAATTTAATTTTCATAGCTGGATTACATATGCAAATGTTTATTGCACATCAAGAATGCAAGAGCCCTTCATCGAGTGATGCACTGGTGTCTGGAACAAAACTGATAAACATGATAAACTGGTCTGTATTCCTCAACTATAACTGTTTTTGCATTTTAGAGTAGCCATAGGTTGATTCATGGCAAATTAAGCTCTGATTGCTTCGGTAGTAATGTCGGTCAAGCTGATTGTTCATGGTGATGTTAACCCCAGAGCTGGCGCGAACCATATCTCATGGAAGGGAGTTATTGGTAGACATGGATTTGGCAACTGCAACGGCAATGTACATGTGCTCTTGAGGATGTGCGCAACATGATTTCCTGATCACAAACACCATCTTCTGTCTGCCTAACTGTAATAAAACAACTTGGATGCACACACTGTCTTAGAATTGGCAGCATATCGCCTACATCTTAGCCTTTAGGAATGACAGGTATGATGTCAGCGTGATCAAGGCCATGTGTGGTGCTGACTGCTGGACAGACCACAGGCTACTGATTTCCAAGATGATTCTTAGAATTCAGCCTCCCAGACGTCCACAGGGAATTAAAGTCCCAAAGCGACTCAACGTGCAAGCTGTCTGAAGCTCTGACAAGCCAGCTAGAAACCACAGACTCTGATACCAGCGACGTAGATAAATGCTGGGCGGCCTTCAAACATCTGGTGTATTCTATTGCATCTGAATACATAGGCATCACTGCGCGAAAGTAACAAGACTTGTTCAAATAGAACTGTGTAGAAATACAGTCCCTGCTAGAGGTGAAGCATCGTCTCCATCGTGCATACAACATCGACCCCAAGTCCGCTGAAAAAAATGATGCCTTCAGCAGAGTTTGCCAAACTGTGCAGAAGAAACTGCGCGAGATACAGGACACATGCCTGAGCCGAAAGACTGATGATATCCAGTCCTTTGCCAACAGACAGGACATGAATAATTTCTATAGTGCTCCTCGTGATGTTTATGGCCCAGTAACATCAGGCACAGCCCCACTTTTGAGCTCCGATGGCAGCACTCTCATAACCGAGAAGGAGAATATACTGGATCGCTGGGCAGAATACTTTGATGGTATCCTCAACAGACCCTCTTCCATCAACGATGAAGCGATCAACCGTCTACCCCAGGTGGAAATCGACCATTTCCAACAGTGATCTCCAACAGTGCTGGAAATCATAAGGCCACTGAGCTCCTGTCTAGTGGGAGCAGACTACATCCCAGCTGAGATCTAGAAGTCTGGTGGGTCTAAGGTCGTGGGAGGACTAAAAGATATGTTATGTGGGATGTGGAAGAAGAAGCTCATACCCCAGGAATTTAAAGACGCATCTATCATCCACATTTGCTAACTCAAAGGCAATCGCCAATCCTGCGACAACCATAGAGGAATCTCTCTACTCTGCATCGCTGAAAAGGTCCTCGCCAGGCTACTGCTGAGCAGACTCACAGAACACATTGATCATGGCCTATTGCCAGAAAGTCAGCGTGGCTTCAGAAAGGAGAAAGTCACCATCGACATGATCTTTGCTGACAGGCAGATGCAAGAAAAGTGTCTTGAACAAAATGTCCAGCTATACACCACCTTCGTGGATCTGCCTAAGGCATTCTACACTGTCAGCCGGCAAGGCCTTTGGAAGATCATGGCCAAATGTGGATGTCCAGAAGTCTTCATTGATATGATGAGGCAGTTTCATGATGGCATGCTTGCCAGAGTCCAGGACCAGGGCAACTATTCCAAACCCTTTGCAGTTACGAATGGTGTGAAACAACAATGCGTCTTAGCTCTCTTCAGCCTCATGTTCTCCGCAATGTTGATGGATGATTTCAAGGACAGCGATGTTGGAGTAGGTCTCCAATACCGTCAAGCCAAAACCAAAATCCAAGTTGAGAACATTCACGACCTGCTGGTTGCAGATGATTGTGCCCTCAACTTCAGCACGCAGGCAGGCATGAAACAAAGTATGGACCTTTTCTCCACAGCATGCATCAACTTCGGACTCACCAATTCTACCAGCAAGACAGAGGTTCTGCATCAGCCAGCTCCTGGAGAAGATTACCTGGAACCATCCATCACTGTCAATGGCCAAAAGCTCAAAATTGTAGACAGGTTTACATACCTCGGCAGCACCCTCTCACAGCATAGCATTTGGCAGAGTCCGCTCAAATGTCTGGGATAGGAGAGGCATCAAGCTTGCCACCAAACTAAAATTCTACGTAGCGGTTGTTCTCCCCACCCTCCTCTATGCTTGCGAGACATGGACTGTGTATAGCTGCCATGTCAAAAAACTGAACCATTTCCATATGATCTCCCTGAGAAAAGTACTGAAAATCAAATGGCAGGACAAGGTACCGAACACAGAGGTGCTCACTAAGGCCAACATGACAAGTATCCACACCATGCTGTGCAAGGCACAACTCCGATAGGCTGGCCATGTTGTCCGCATGCCGATAGAACGCTTACCAAAGAAGGTCTTCTATGGAGAGCCACACCAAGGCAAGAGATCTCACGGTGGTCAAAAAAGAGGTACAAGAACACCCTAAAGGCTTCGCTGAAGAACCTAGGCATTGATGCTGACAGCTGGGAGAGTGTCGCTGCTAACCGATCTGCTTGACGTAGTCAAGTCAATAATGGTGCGGCAGACTTTGAGCAGAAAAGACTGGCGGACGCAGCTGAATAACGTGATCTGCGCAAATCTAGGAACAGCAGTTACGCAACTTCCGGTCAGCATCCTGTACATCCATGTCCCTACTGCAAGAGACTCTTCCGGGCCCGGACCGGACTGATCAGCCATCTCCGGACAAACACCCAGTGACTCGATGACATTAAATCATCCTCATCGACACCGATGGACGAACATCTTTAAGATAGAATGAATGTTTGAACTCTAAAAGTTGATCAGAAGCAAACATATGTTAAGATAGACTGTAAGTTTCAGATCTGAGAGTTGACTAGAGAAAGACAGAACACTTGATTACCTTTTGATTAAGAATGTCACAAGCTGGATGGAGAAATATTTTACCTATGATAAATAAGACGATACAGTCTTCGGAATACCATTTTATTTAATGCGGTATAAATATAAATATGTGGGAGTTACCTGCGCAACTAATATTTTACTAAATGAAACACCATAAAGTAGAAAGACTTTATAAGTTTGAATTTCATTCAAAGTATATTTCATGGAATGTGAAGCTGCTTTTCCTTAATTATAAGTGGACTTATAATTTCTTCGAAACTTCTAATCAACTATTTCTTATGATGAAAGTGTTGGTTCTTCCGAAAATGATGTTTCATAATATAATTCAGGAATTCCCTTGATATGCTTCTAAATCGGATTTTGTTACTGCTAATATCAATAGTTTTCATATACAATGTTCTGCCTTTAAAAGATTAAAGTATATCGTATAAAATATTGAACGTAAGAGAATAAAAACCTGTTCATTTTCCCATCTTGAAATAGTATACCTATGTTTATGTTACGTGTTATACCGTTAAAAATTTCAGCCTACCGAAA
Source organism: Sinohyriopsis cumingii (assembly GCA_028554795.2). Taxonomy (NCBI): domain Eukaryota; kingdom Metazoa; phylum Mollusca; class Bivalvia; order Unionida; family Unionidae; genus Sinohyriopsis; species Sinohyriopsis cumingii. The sequence continues at coordinate 144,780,193 of CM068829.1, forward strand.
TAGACATTCCTGACGAGTAGAATGAACGAAATTGGTTTGTGAAGTTTGTATAGTTCAATGGATCCGTTTGCATACATCAGTGTCTTGCAGTTTTTATCTGGATTACTATATCACTAGAGTGATATTTCTATAATCTCTGGGGCTACCGTTATTAGTATTGCCTAATAATGTAATTGTATTCATCTGCGTAAAACTTGTATTATAGACTCTAATACACACGTTCTCTATTCTAGTCGATGCCTTTATTTCATGGCGTTGTTTGGATTAGAGGGCGATTTGTGTGTATGCTTAGGGCACTTTTTGGTTACAATTGATTAATACTCACTAGAAATTTCAATATCAGAATAAACACTATGCCTGCAGGAAGACTTCTTGTTTCCCCCAAATAACAGATTATTTTGAGTTGGGTAATTTTCAAAACTATAAAAGGAGACCAGTTGAGTCGCGATGATTGTTTTAATGTATTTAATTTTCGGTCGAGCTGTGTACATCTGAAAGCAAAGTCCACTCCTCTATCGATAAGGTCATTTTGTTTTGGTTACCGATTTTTAAGTTGTATTGGACAAATTAGGATTATTTTCATCCTCATTATCGGATAACATTATCTTGTTAGGTGTCTTCATCACATGTACATAAATGATTTCATTGATCTTTGAGACTTCGTCTTCCTATTGATTTTCTGAGCGGGATAGCAAGGTTTCTCTGGTGTACGTATTTTACAGTATGTTAATCTTGTTTATTACCTTTCAGAATTTGTTGTTTTATTTGCATTACTACTTTCAAATTTAGGCCTTTGGAGTTGCTTCTGCTATTGGTACATCTTCGTCTAATGGGAATATCCGAATTAGTTCCCAGTTTTAAAACTCTAAAATGGCAACTACGTCATTTACATGACAGGGATACAAAGGGAACTTATTCGACTCTAAAAAAGAGAGTCTGAACAGATGGGTCAGGTTTAGTTGAGCGAACTACCATGCTTCTAAGCAGTGGCTATGATGTAATGATAGTGAATACGATTTGCGCATTGTCTCTATCACTTTGCAAAACTATATCACGTGTCATGATGATATTGCCAAAACTTTGTAGCCTTTTAGTTTCTTGCCCCGTAGGCTAATTAGGATTCGATTTCCAAACTTGTTTTACAGTTATTGCAGAGTATATATTGGGTGATGGGTAATATATACAACTAATATTCACCGCGTTTAGCCGACATAACTCAATATTCAAGAAACTTGTGGTCTGCATTATGCTTTTTAAATTACATATTGAGTGAATATTAAAGGATCATATTTGTTGATCTGTTACCGGACAGGAGACATTGATTTGTTCTTTTATCATGTATTTGGCGTCAATTATGCGACAATATTCTTTTAAACTGCAGTCTAATAATGCAATTTCAGTATCTCATACGCAGTTCAAACAGTTCAGCCTATTATGAAACTGCAGATAAAATTGTTGTCGTTGTTGGATGCTTCTTACATATGGATTTTGGGACATTGCATGATCTTCAAATACACTTTGAAAATCTATCAATATCAGGATAGAAAAGGTTTATTCAGATGTTTTCGAAGACCACCTAAGACAATGTTGGGCACATCCAGCTCATAAATACTTATATATGTTAGATGATAACTACTTTACATAATGAATATGAAACATACTGCTGAATGCTATTGTATTTTAAAGAAAACTAGATGCCAAGGACGCGGTGATGACTACCAAAACGGTTCGAATATGCGTGAGAATGTTTGGGAGAGAGAGAAATTGAATTTTGTTGAATAGAGACACTATCATGATAGAAACAACTATTTGATTTTTTTGAACAATGCAATTTATTGTTGTCGAAGATATTAATTCCAGCATTACAATATTCCAAAGAGAGGTGCCTTATTTTTGTCGATTCTGGCCCAGCCTTCATTTATGGATGTTCTTCTTAATATCTGTAAAATACGAAAGAAGAATCAAGTGAATATGTCCTGGATATATTGGTAAAAGCAAAACATTATGTTTATGCTAATAATTATATGAAGGGAGAAAGGCGATAATGTGAGTACTTCGAATTGTAGGATTTAGATGTACAATGAGTATGAGGAGATTGTGGTGGAGAACTTAATATTGAAGAAGCACTGTATCTTAATTCTCTAATATATAACTGCCTAAGATGGAGAGTACAAATTCTTACTTGATAGGGTGTTTAATGTGAGGGAATCGACCCCAAGAACCGAATCCTCCCCAAGGCCCGAAATATCCACCATATCCACCGCTGTATCCCCAGGGAATTACACCACTGTATCCACCATATCCGCCATAACCTCCAATTCCACTGTAGCCGCCGTAACCTTTTTTCGGGATGGCTGCGATGGCACAAACCATGCAAGCAAGAAGAACTAGTACAGCCTTCATTTTCGTCTGCACAACAAAATAAATAGCACAGAAGATAATCATAATTAGGGATATGAACAACGAAGAACGTGTAATAACGAATAAATATTAATTTTGAAGTACAGAACAATCTATATTCCTTAAAAGCAAACCTAAATTTGTGCAACGCAGTAAAATCACATGGCCCACGTACGTCTCTCATCCACCCCGTACCTCTTAATTATATTTTATATTATGACATTGATTGTCATAGGTCTTTTAGGTAGTGCATGTGTTTGTTATGACAGATTATTCAATTGATTTTGCACCTACACAATGAATATATTTAGAAAATCTGATATGCATAACATTAATAAATATGGAGGTAATATTTCCGTTGCCACAATATAAATATAGTCATTTGAAACATGTCATTTTAGCATATCCAAATGCCCAAGTTAAATATTGTGAATACGTCAGATTTTGAATTTGTGATCTTGTGAAGTTTGTTTGACATACAGGGCACGGATTTCATTAATATTGTTTTCCCAGAGTCCGCTTAGGAAACGTGGTGACGGGGACACAACTGATCATTTTTGAATAAAATACGCTATAGAGGCGATTAGAAAATTAAAATAAATCGGTATGGCTATCGATTTTTTGATTCCATTTTTGGACAAGGAACCTATTTTAAAATATGGGGATGCAAGAGAGTTTTCATTTTTCACATATACGAAAACTCATGTAATGATGTAATCATTCATGTGAGCACATAACAAAATAATACAGTTGTTTAGAAAGTAAACTTACTGGAGTATATTGATCAGTATTAATTTGTATGTTTTTATCATGAACATTAATTAACATGCAGAATAAAATTACTTACCTGTAAGTGTGGTAGCAAGGCACTGAAGCTCTAAATGAAGAAGTCTCCGGATTTGCAGCCGCTGTGATGGTTTGTTTAATCGATGGTCAATTTATATCTATACTCCGGGTTTTTTCATCCACGATGTCAGAATTAATTGTGCATGATGAATGATTGAGAAGGAATTAAAGATGTAAATTAATGCTAATGCGCTATTGCAAAATTGTCCATTTTGTAAACTGATCAAACATTTTGAAAGATGATAAATTGGAGAATTCAAATTGTGTCTGTCTTCCGAGTAATAATTTCTAAAACATATAAAAGGATAGGAAGATGTAGAAAAATACGTTGGTACAGTCCCAAATTTTATCTATATAACTTCATGATATGGTTACTAATTTCCATACAGAGTCACCATGGCTTTATTTGTTACGTATACTTTTTCATATTATCTCTTCCCTTTCTAATATTTGTATGTTATTCATGTCTATATTTTGTACTTGACATTGTCCAAAACCAAAATTATAGCCTTCCTAACTAGTCTCTATGATTGTGGTTCGAATAGTCAGTTCCTTATAAAATTAAACATTTGTCCTACAATTTGGGTTGAAAGATACAGTCTTGACTTTGACCTTAGAATCTACTAGAATGAAAAATTCTATTAAGTGGCAGAGTATTATAAGAAAATAGTAATCGGAACCTAGATTAAAGAGAGGCGCATACAAACTGGTTTATGTAAAAATGACTCATTCTTTCCTTAACATATAAAGCAGAATTATTCTTTCTGTTGTTTTCAGTTTTTGATTTGGTTGGATTAATTTATTTGTATTATTATTTACTGGAAATTCAATGTGCTCGTCAATAATATTCTTGTTTTAGGACATTGATTTATAATTATGGTGAATTCAGACTTGGAGATTTTGGATTATTTTATTAGGACACATTATAAAACTCTCAGGACATCGCCACACTCCAAGACATTGACATATTAGTACGTTTGAGATTACATGTACATCAGCATATTCCATATTGGAACCTATTCGGAATACAACTGGAATTGTATTGGGACTTCATATATGTGAACTTGTGATAAAAAGTTAAGGACTATTTGGGATTTAATTCACAATTCGGTTTTCAATTTTCCCTTCGTATTCTAGGCAAATAAATTATTTGATGAATTAAACAAACGTTGTTAGTTTTCGTTCTTATCTGTTACTTATTTTAATATCGTCGAGTCCTACTAGATAATGGGTTCTCTTCCCTGATACAATTTTCTCTAAATATATCAGAAAACGTTACTTCGAAAGTTTCGAAGTCGCAGTAATTTTAATTTCACATAAAAATGAAATCAAAAGGTCTTCAGAGTGTTATTTAAAGTAGAGAACTTTATTATATATCCTACCCAGAATGAGTTAAAGTTGTTGAAAAAGGACGGATTGCTCCAGTTTGCCATAGAATATGATTACTTTGATGGGATACTTAGGAAGACTTGGAGATCATTTGAGATACCCACTTATGACAAGTGGTCAATGAGCTGGCACGTTATTGTATCTAAGTCATATGTACTCAGGGAATTCTTAGTCTAGTCCATGAAATTCCTTTGGCTCGTCATTTTCGGGTGCATACGACTTTTAACAAGATATTGAATCATTTTTATTAGTGGAAAATTAAATGTAATATTTGAAATTAACTTAGATATTGTCACAGTTGTCAAAAGATAGGAAAACTCAGAAGATACCCAAGGCTCACTTGCAATCTATTCCTGCATTTGACGAACCATTTATTAAAATTGTGGTAGATTGTGTCGTTCCCTTACCTAAGACAAAGTCAGGGACCAATATTTGACGACGATCATATTTGCGTTAACGAACGTCCCGGAGTCAATTCTTTTAAGAATATTAAAACTAAAACTTTAGGAAAACTTCAGTTAAAGATTTTCTTTTTTTGCTCACAATTTGGCCTTTCTAAATCCGTTCGCACTGATCAGGGATGAAACTTTATATCTGGAGTTTTCACAGTAATGCAGGTATTAGGCATGTATGAATTCATGACTTCTTCTTATTACTCTGAAAGCCAAAGGGTTTAGAAAGATTTAATCAAAGGTTGAAGCTATGATTCTGCGATATTGTTTTGATACCGGAAAAGACTGGGACGAAGATTTTTATTTATTGCAATCAGTTCAAGAGTTGTTAGAATTTAGACCTTGCGAATTAGTTCTTGGACATACTGTTCGTGGATAATTGAAGTTATTAAAGGAGATGCTTTTTTTCAACAGAACTTTAACAATTAATCTTCATGCCTATGTTAGTGATTTCAATGAGAAGGTGTCAAAGGCTTGTGAAGTTACAAGAGCTAATCTTCACTATACTGGGTTGAAAATGAAATTAAGGTATGACCAAGATACAAAGAAAGGAGTTTTCATCCTGGTATTAGAATTCTAGATCTCCTGCCCATACCTCAAAATCTTCTTCGGGCTCTACGTAACTAAATTAAATTCTATCAAGAACCCTCCAGAGTATGTTGATAACGAAATATATGTTAATCACGTAGTTAATTTAGTTGTGCATGTGAGGATTTAAGTGATGGAATGAAATTTGACTGCAGTGACCTTGGTGTAAACAATCTTCTTATGTGGATCAGAAACTTTCACATCCACCACTTCAAGAAAAGAGTGAACTCAAACAGCTATTATTTGAATATGAACAACAAATGTTTGCACACCAACACGTACAATTGTACGAAGACTTTGACATTGGAGATTGTACACTTGTTCAACAGCATCCATACAGAACGAATCCACTCATACAGGAATGTTTGAAGAAAGAAATTGAAAATAAACGACATTAGATATAGACATACCCATCGATGAAGAAATTTAATGTAAAGTTAAATTAGAGGCTTTCAATGATCGCTCACGTTCATTAGAATTCAACCAAACAAAAGAGATATAAGTGAGAAAAGTAACGACGAGGAAAATCAGAAATGCATACCAGCCATTTACGGCACATGATATGTCCACCGAAACTCCAAATTTACAGCAACGGATAAAAACGAATTTTGCAGGTTTGATAATATTTAATATCACGGTTACATGCTTCTCGCGTTTTGGTTAAATAACATGTACATAATAGACAGTATAGATTTTATAAAATGAAAGTTACAAATTACATCAGGTCGCCAACAAAGAAACTAATCTAACTATGCAAACATCGAGGATTTTGTTTTCCTACTGCTGTGTGGAACTGATGCCATAAATGGGAACCAGATTTACTTAGGGTCTAATAATACCAGCACTAATGGAACAGAGAATAACAATATTTCGAATTAAGGTGGTTATAATACTTTTTGTTCGGTAATACGATTTATGGCAAAGAATACTATAACTTATTAATGTCATCATTTTACAAAACAGTGATGAAAGGTCTACCACCATTTAATATATTCACATGGATTGCTGTAGGCAAATACAGTAATTTGCATATTTTAGAACAATTCTTGAGGTGTTTGTAAAAACGAATCTAATTAATCTATTGTCAATATTTTGATACAGTGTGGCAAATTAGAAATGAAATGTTCATTTAACCTTGGATGTAATTTTAATAAAGTACACTGTTTTATGCGTGGGTTTCGATAGTGCATAGTCACAGAGTGAGTCATTATTCGTCACTTTCCTGGCTCCTTATGTGATAATGGATCAGCTGTGCAAAGAAACAATCAATAACTATCTTCTATCATCTAATGATTTTGGAGGAAGCGACTGAATGACGCAAGTGGACATTTCCAGAGAGGTATATAGCTACCTCTGCTTTATCTCAGACATGTTTTCTCGATTATATCTATTTAAAAAGATTGAAATGCAGATATATTGCAGATATTTTAATGTACATTGCAGATAATATAAATGATAATAACATTAACATTTTGTACATTTCGATACATAAATACAAAGATAAATACATACATTCATACATACATACGTTCGTACGTACATACATTCATACCTACATTTACATACATTCATACATACATACATACAAATACATGAGGACATTCATACATACATACATACATACATACATACATACATACATACATACATACATACTTGCATACACACACATACATACATATATACATACATACATAAATAGATACATACATAGATACAGACATACATACATGCGTGTGTACATACATGCATATATACATTGATACATACATATATACATACATGCGTGTGTACATACATATATACATTGATACATACATACATCCACTTATGTTCGTTCGTATGTGCGCACTTGCATGCATTTTCACATGCATATATATATATATATATATATATATATATATATATATATATATATATACATTCATAGATACTTACATACTTATATACTCGATTAAATAGATACATACATACATAAATAGATACATACATACAAACATACATGCATACATAGATACATAAATGCATACATGCATACATATACAAGCACACATTCATGCATACATACATACGTACTATATATATACATACATGCATACATAGATACATACATACATACACACACACACATACATACATACATACATACATACATACATACCTACATAGATACATACATACATACATTCATATATAGATACATACATACTTATATACATACATTCATGCATACATGGATGCATGGATACATCCATACGTATATACATGAATAGATACATACATACATTCATGAATACATCCACTTATGTTCGTTCGTACGGGCGCACTTGGATGCATTTGTACGTACATATATATATATATAGATATATATATATATATATATATATATATATATATATATATATATATATATATATATATATATATGTATATATATATATATATATAGATACATACATACATACTTACATACTTATATACATGCCTTCATACATACATACATACATACATAGAAACATACATACATACATACATACATACATACATACATACATAATACGTACATACATACATATATACATATATCCATACATACATACTTACATACATACATAGATACATACACAGATACATGCATAGATGAATAGATACATACATACATACATACATAGATACATACATACATACATACATACATACATGCATACATACATATATATGCTGAATATAAAAAGGCGAAAAGAAAATGCAGAAACGAATTAAACATTGGAGAAGACAAGTACGAAGAGGAACAATTGAATGAGCTGGTAAATGCTGCAGAATTGGTTGTAGGGAAATTCTAAAGGATAGTAGGACTTTTGAAAGAGAGATAGAGACAATATATTTCTGAAGTAAAAGTGGAAGGAGAAATAATATGGGACCCTGATGTGATTCGTGACGCATGACGCCACAATTTTAAAATGTTAGGTACTGAAATACCAGAGATTCATTTTAACGAATCGTGTGCAGCTGAAATTAGAAACACACTGAATAATATTGTGGATTCAAATATTGATGACGGAGCAGATAAGGTTATGTGTGCAACCATATTACAGAAAGACATTGAAGAGGCTGTAAGAGAGCTGAAGAAAAATAAATCATGTGGACATGATAAAATATATGCAGAGCATTTAATTTTTGCCTGTCAATCGATTAGTTCTATTTTGTGCAAAGTGTACAATATCCTAATTTCCTTGGAAACGTATCCTGACTACTTCAAAACTGTAAATGTTATACCTATCTTTAAAGGTGGGAGAAAGACAGGTTAGATATGAATAACTGTAGAGATATCTCAATCGTTCCCGTTTTTGAAGAAGTATTTGAAAAAATATTGTTGAAAAGGACTAATTCTTTTTAGTGAAACGATCACCCATTACAACAGGGATTTGGAAGCGAATGCAGTGTCATTACTGCAGCCTTTATGATAAAAGACTGAATTTCCCATTATTTAGAAGGTCAATCAAAAGGTTATGCTGCATTCCTGGACAATGTGAAGGCCTTTAATACGATATGGCATGATGGCCTCTTTTACAAGCTATTCTATCTCGGAGTTAAAGGAAAACTGTGGAGATTGATTAGAAATTCTTTTCGAGAAGTTAGGGCCCTTGTTCGGCTCAACGGGCGTCATTCAAAACCATACTCAGTCAATCAAGGGGTAGGACAAGGACGAACGCTATTCTTAGTCATGATAAATAACCTAATATCCTTGCTGGAGTCAACAAGGTCTGGAATACAAGTTGGTACCTTAAGTATCCCCTGTGTTTTACTAGCGGATGACACGTCCTTGCAATCTTCATCATTTAATGGTATGTGTGTTTTACTTCGCAACCTCCATGACTATACATCGAAGTGGAGACTCCGGTACAATGCTGATAAAAGCAATATTGTCATATTTTCGAAGACAAAAATCATACAAAAATCTATGTTCATGCTCGGAGATTAAAGGATTCCTATAGTTTCTTCTAGAACCTATGCTGGGGTTACTCTCTCCACAGATCTTTCTAATACTGCTGCAGTGAAAAATGCTTGTGATCAAGGAAGATCAGTATTTTATTCCCTTGTTGGGACTGGCATTGGAAAGGATGGAATGAATCCAATTAATAGTGCTAAAATATGGTCAAAATAGTACTAACTGCAATGACATATGGATGCAAATTATGGTCCAACTTGAGCCAGTCACTGGTGTGTGATCTAGAAGTATGTCAAAGAAAAGCTGCAAGAAGAATTATAGGTCTTAATCAGCGCTCTTCTACAGAAACAACAATTAGCAGTCTTGGACTGTAGTCAGTTGAGGGATATGTAGATAAAATCAAATTAGGTTTCTTCAATACAATCTGCAGAGCTAATAGTTCATTAGCATGGAAAATTATATTCAACAGAAGAATTCTTGACTGCCTGATACACTAGATCGAGAGCGTTGGTTTTGTTAAAGATATATATCGTGTTATTTTGAAATACCAGCTTGGTGGTTTTTTTTCCACCTATACGTGAACACCCTATATTCTGTCCCGAAACCAGTCTGGAGGAGGAATATTGAAACAGCAGTTCACTGCTGCGAAGAATCATTGTGGAGATCTAAACTTGAAATGAGACCTGAACTTTTACATTATGCAAGTGTCTATACTAATCTTCAACCACTTGCTGTCTGGAAGCTTTGTAAATGTTTTCCTAATAAAACTTGGACTTTCGCTAACATTGCCTATTTAACTATGTGTTCAATTTCAACAGAGAATGAATATAACTGTAAACTCTGCAAGAGATTGACTACAGACAGAGCGAAGCATATGTTACTATACTAAACTACGAACGTAATACTATGTTTGAAAAATAATAGATGGAATAGACATTCTAGACTCGCACTGGCTTTTATGTCAGGACAATGACACATTACTTCATATCCTTTTGGGCAAGAGAGTAGACATCTTTGATTCTATGGATGATCAATCATGGCAGGCATTCATGTGTGTGCTGGCTGATGGAATAGACACAATGTACAGAAGAACAAATGAACTTAAAAACGATATTTGATATTATGCTTGTTCAGTAAATTAGGGAGATGTACACATTTCATTTCAATCTTATAAATTATTTACAGGTGTTCTAAGTGAGAGAGAACATGATAATCAATTTAAATCGTTCCAGTCGAATGTAAATAATTCCAATTCCTTTAGTTTCCTCTCTTAATCTATGTTTCGTATATATCTCGTTTGCAATGAGTTCTCTCACTCATGTGTTTAGATATTGCGTTTTCTTTACTTTTGTTGATATTTAGTGTACTGTAAGTCCATTTATGTCAAGCTATGTTCCTATCTTTTCTGTATTAACGAAAAATTAACTGAATGAAATCTCTTCTGAAATAAAGAAAGTCAGTCAGTCAGTAACTCATACTTACATATATACATATGTACATACATACATGCATACATGCATACATACATACATACATACATACATACATACATACATATATACATCCAAATATAAGTTTTGGGATGAATAAATTGTGCTTTTAATTTAGTTAGCTTAAATTCATTGTTCAATATGAAGAATGGTTAACCGGCAATTTATGTTTTTGTAAGAAAAGGGCTTTTCTGTAGGAGGAACTATATTTTCTCAGTTGATTTTGAATAGGGTCTTGTAAAAGCCACACTAAGACTTCAATATAGTATTTGACATATTCCATCATGCTGATAATAAAATGGAATTTAATTTAATTTCCCTTCATCTCTTTTCGTTCTCTCAGTAAATTGTCAATTGTAACCATGAAAGTATATGAAAGCAAATCCAGATATGCAATTCGACTACATAAACTGAATATACAATTATACGTAGATCTCAAATTAAACTATTTGAGTTGGCAAAATTTGAATTTGAGTAAAGTTTGAGAAATCAGGTAACTTAAGTCTAGATTTGACAAGAAGATTAATGTTTTGAAGACTTCTGTTGAAATTGGGAACATCATCTATTCCACAATTTACTAATGGATTTATTCATAGGCCTGACCAATTAGAGGTAAGTTTGGGAAATATAAATCGTGTTCCTCTGAAATGCAATATTCCAAAGTTTGACACACTCTTTTCATGTGTGTTAATAAACTGTCAAGTTCGGTACTTGCCTTCTACTAATCGACATCCGATTAGTAGGTCTACATGTATCTTATTTGTTTACATACACTCATTTATGCCGCACGAGACCGTGGCATCGGTCAGTACATGTCATGTGTTCATGTTTTCTATAGCCAGCCATGAATACTGCTCGGAATAATCATTCATCATCTAGTTTCAGTGTATCTGTCATCTGGAATGTTTAATTCAATTTCATATTAAATTATAAATTCTGTAGCATGTATGGTAATGAATATTTAGAAACAACTTTTATTCCGTATTATTTATATTAGGTGTGATTTATCGAAACGTGTTTATTCCGCGACGTACTGCAGTGGACCAGACGACCTGTTTAAACTGTTTAATTATCCAGTTCATGTACATGTATGATTATGTATGTATAGAACTCATATTCTGCTTGAATGGCAACAATCTCCTTATGTTGGAATGTTGGTACGTCTGTCTCAGATGCTGAAAATATTAAATGTTAATGCGGTGTAGTGCATGAAAAGACGACGTTTCGCGTCCTGTATTACACAAATGTAGAATATACCCTTTTTTACCTTTGGAAAAATTTTATTTTGTGATTTTTAATTTCAGTTTCGAATGTAGATCATTGTATGGTGAATATTATTTAATACTGAATACACATGAGATTGTTTAGTACTAGTTTGTTCAGAGTGAAATGAATAGTTTGCATTTTATGGCTATGTGGACAACATTTCGATTTAGAAAATGCAACGAAGAAATACAGTGAAAGGAAACCAACAGGCGAATGATAATGACATGGACCACATCTCTACTGTTCAGTCTCCTTTTGGCATAGGAAACGTGTACCGAATTCTTGTGTATGGCAACGGTACTGAAAAAGTGAATTGGAACTCTGCCACGTTCAAACCTTCGTGACTCTCCGCTCGTACTGGTAAAATCAGGTCACTCGTACAACGAATTGTCTAATTTATGGCAATATGTTTATCTGGGAGGTTTGAAGTACTTTGTCGCTTGAGTACAAATTGAGAGATTCTTGTTGGCTTGTTACTGTATTTTACAGCCTATTCATTAAATCTATAATCTGTAATTTGCATGTTATGTTGAACCATGCTCTAAAATGATGGAACGTCCCTATTGCGTCGAAGAGTATGAAAGATAGATTGCAATTCGTTCCAATTCTCTTATATAAATTTAATTTTTTTCATAGCTGGATTACATATGTAAATGTTTATTGCACATCAAGAATGCAAGAGCCCTTCATCGAGTGATGCACTGGTGTCTGGAACAAAACTGATAAACATGATAAACTGGTCTGTATTCCTCAACTATAACTGTTTTTGCATTTTAGAGTAGCCATAGGTTGATTCATGGCAAATTAAGCTCTGATTGCTTCGGTAGTAATGTCGGTCAAGCTGATTGTTCATGGTGATGTTAACCCCAGAGCTGGCGCGAACCATATCTCATGGAAGGGAGTTATTGGTAGACATGGATTTGGCAACTGCAACGGCAATGTACATGTGCTCTTGAGGATGTGCGCAACATATGATTTCCTGATCACAAACACCATCTTCTGTCTGCCTAACTGTAATAAAACAACTTGGATGCACACACTGTCTTAGAATTGGCAGCATATCGCCTACATCTTAGCCTTTAGGAATGACAGGTATGATGTCAGCGTGATCAAGGCCATGTGTGGAGCTAACTGCTGGACAGACCACAGGCTACTGATTTCCAAGATGATTCTTAGAATTCAGCCTCCCAGACGTCCACAGGGAATTAAAGTCCCAAAGCGACTCAACGTGCAAGCTGTCTGAAGCTCTGACAAGCCAGCTAGAAACCACAGACTCTGATACCAGCGACGTAGATAAATGCTGGGCGGCCTTCAAACATCTGGTGTATTCTATTGCATCTGAATACATAGGCATCACTGCGCGAAAGTAACAAGACTTGTTCAAATAGAACTGTGTAGAAATACAGTCCCTGCTAGAGGTGAAGCATCGTCTCCATCGTGCATACAACATCGACCCCAAGTCCGCTGAAAAAAATGATGCCTTCAGCAGAGTTTGCCAAACTGTGCAGAAGAAACTGCGCGAGATACAGGACACATGCCTGAGCCGAAAGACTGATGATATCCAGTCCTTTGCCAACAGACAGGACATGAATAATTTCTATAGTGCTCCTCGTGATGTTTATGGCCCAGTAACATCAGGCACAGCCCCACTTTTGAGCTCCGATGGCAGCACTCTCATAACCGAGAAGGAGAATATACTGGATCGCTGGGCAGAATACTTTGATGGTATCCTCAACAGACCCTCTTCCATCAACGATGAAGCGATCAACCGTCTACCCCAGGTGGAAATCGACCATTTCCAACAGTGATCTCCAACAGTGCTGGAAATCATAAGGCCACTGAGCTCCTGTCTAGTGGGAGCAGACTACATCCCAGCTGAGATCTAGAAGTCTGGTGGGTCTAAGGTCGTGGGAGGACTAAAAGATATGTTATGTGGGATGTGGAAGAAGAAGCTCATACCCCAGGAATTTAAAGACGCATCTATCATCCACATTTGCTAACTCAAAGGCAATCGCCAATCCTGCGACAACCATAGAGGAATCTCTCTACTCTGCATCGCTGAAAAGGTCCTCGCCAGGCTACTGCTGAGCAGACTCACAGAACACATTGATCATGGCCTATTGCCAGAAAGTCAGCGTGGCTTCAGAAAGGAGAAAGTCACCATCGACATGATCTTTGCTGACAGGCAGATGCAAGAAAAGTGTCTTGAACAAAATGTCCAGCTATACACCACCTTCGTGGATCTGCCTAAGGCATTCTACACTGTCAGCCGGCAAGGCCTTTGGAAGATCATGGCCAAATGTGGATGTCCAGAAGTCTTCATTGATATGATGAGGCAGTTTCATGATGGCATGCTTGCCAGAGTCCAGGACCAGGGCAACTATTCCAAACCCTTTGCAGTTACGAATGGTGTGAAACAACAATGCGTCTTAGCTCTCTTCAGCCTCATGTTCTCCGCAATGTTGATGGATGATTTCAAGGACAGCGATGTTGGAGTAGGTCTCCAATACCGTCAAGCCAAAACCAAAATCCAAGTTGAGAACATTCACGACCTGCTGGTTGCAGATGATTGTGCCCTCAACTTCAGCACGCAGGCAGGCATGAAACAAAGTATGGACCTTTTCTCCACAGCATGCATCAACTTCGGACTCACCAATTCTACCAGCAAGACAGAGGTTCTGCATCAGCCAGCTCCTGGAGAAGATTACCTGGAACCATCCATCACTGTCAATGGCCAAAAGCTCAAAATTGTAGACAGGTTTACATACCTCGACAGCATAGCATTTGGCCGAGTCCGCTCAAATGTCTGGGATAGGAGAGGCATCAAGCTTGCCACCAAACTAAAATTCTACGTAGCGGTTGTTCTCCCCACCCTCCTCTATGCTTGCGAGACATGGACTGTGTATAGCTGCCATGTCAAAAAACTGAACCATTTCCATATGATCTCCCTGAGAAAAGTACTGAAAATCAAATGGCAGGACAAGGTACCGAACACAGAGGTGCTCACTAAGGCCAACATGACAAGTATCCACACCATGCTGTGCAAGGCACAACTCCGATAGGCTGGCCATGTTGTCCGCATGCCGATAGAACGCTTACCAAAGAAGGTCTTCTATGGAGAGCCACACCAAGGCAAGAGATCTCACGGTGGTCAAAAAAGAGGTACAAGAACACCCTAAAGGCTTCGCTGAAGAACCTAGGCATTGATGCTGACAGCTGGGAGAGTGTCGCTGCTAACCGATCTGCTTGACGTAGTCAAGTCAATAATGGTGCGGCAGACTTTGAGCAGAAAAGACTGGCGGACGCAGCTGAATAACGTGATCTGCGCAAATCTAGGAACAGCAGTTACGCAACTTCCGGTCAGCATCCTGTACATCCATGTCCCTACTGCAAGAGACTCTTCCGGGCCCGGACCGGACTGATCAGCCATCTCCGGACAAACACCCAGTGACTCGATGACATTAAATCATCCTCATCGACACCGATGGACGAACATCTTTAAGATAGAATGAATGTTTGAACTCTAAAAGTTGATCAGAAGCAAACATATGTTAAGATAGACTGTAAGTTTCAGATCTGAGAGTTGACTAGAGAAAGACAGAACACTTGATTACCTTTTGATTAAGAATGTCACAAGCTGGATGGAGAAATATTTTACCTATGATAAATAAGACGATACAGTCTTCGGAATACCATTTTATTTAATGCGGTATAAATATAAATATGTGGGAGTTACCTGCGCAACTAATATTTTACTAAATGAAACACCATAAAGTAGAAAGACTTTATAAGTTTGAATTTCATTCAAAGTATATTTCATGGAATGTGAAGCTGTTTTTCCTTAATTATAAGTGGACTTATAATTTCTTCGAAACTTCTAATCAACTATTTCTTATGATGAAAGTGTTGGTTCTTCCGAAAATGATGTTTCATAATATAATTCAGGAATTCCCTTGATATGCTTCTAAATCGGATTTTGTTACTGCTAATATCAATAGTTTTCATATACAATGTTCTGCCTTTAAAAGATTAAAGTATATCGTATAAAATATTGAACGTAAGAGAATAAAAACCTGTTCATTTTCCCATCTTGAAATAGTATACCTATGTTTATGTTACGTGTTATACCGTTAAAAATTTCAGCCTACCGAAATAGACATTCCTGACGAGTAGAATGAACGAAATTGGTTTGTGAAGTTTATATAGTTCAATGGATCCGTTTGCATACATCAGTGTCTTGCAGTTTTTATCTGGATTACTATATCACTAGAGTGATATTTCTATAATCTCTGGGGCTACCGTTATTAGTATTGCCTAATAATGTAATTGTATTCATCTGCGTAAAACTTGTATTATAGACTCTAATACACACGTTCTCTATTCTAGTCGATGCCTTTATTTCATGGCGTTGTTTGGATTAGAGGGCGATTTGTGTGTATGCTTAGGGCACTTTTTGGTTACAATTGATTAATACTCACTAGAAATTTCAATATCAGAATAAACACTATGCCTGCAGGAAGACTTCTTGTTTCCCCCAAATAACAGATTATTTTGAGTTGGGTAATTTTCAAAACTATAAAAGGAGACCAGTTGAGTCGCGATGATTGTTTTAATGTATTTAATTTTCGGTCGAGCTGTGTACATCTGAAAGCAAAGTCCACTCCTCTATCGATAAGGTCATTTTGTTTTGGTTACCGATTTTTAAGTTGTATTGGACAAATTAGGATTATTTTCATCCTCATTATCGGATAACATTATCTTGTTAGGTGTCTTCATCACATGTAAATAAATGATTTCATTGAATTTTGAGACTTCGTCTTCCTATTGATTTTCTGAGCGGGATAGCAAGGTTTCTCTGGTGTACGTATTTTACAGTATGTTAATCTTGTTTATTACCTTTCAGAATTTGTTGTTTTATTTGCATTACTACTTTCAAATTTAGGCCTTTGGAGTTGCTTCTGCTATTGGTACATCTTCGTCTAATGGGAATATCCGAATTAGTTCCCAGTTTTAAAACTCTAAAATGGCAACTACGTCATTTACATGACAGGGATACAAAGGGAACTTATTCGACTCTAAAAAAGAGAATCTGAACAGATGGGTCAGGTTTAGTTGAGCGAACTACCATGCTTCTAAGTAGTGGCTATGATGTAATGATAGTGAATACGATTTGCGCATTGTCCCTATCACTTTGCAAAACTATATCACGTGTCATGATGATATTGCCAAAACTTTGTAGCCTTTTAGTTTCTTGCCCCGTAGGCTAATTAGGATTCGATTTCCAAACTTGTTTTACAGTTATTGCAGAGTATATATTGGGTGATGGGTAATATATACAACTAATATTCACCGCGTTTAGCCGACATAACTCAATATTCAAGAAACTTGTGGTCTGCATTATGCTTTTTAAATTACATATTGAGTGAATATTAAAGGATCATATTTGTTGATCTGTTACCGGACAGGAGACATTGATTTGTTCTTTTATCATGTTTTTGGCGTCAATTATGCGACAATATTCTTTTAAACTGCAGTCTAATAATGCAATTTCAGTATCTCATACGCAGTTCAAACAGTTCAGCCTATTATGAAACTGCAGATAAAATTGTTGTCGTTGTTGGATGCTTCTTACATATGGATTTTGGGACATTGCATGATCTTCAAATACACTTTGAAAATCTATCAATATCAGGATAGAAAAGGTTTATTCAGATGTTTTCGAAGACCACCTAAGACAATGTTGGGCACATCCAGCTCATAAATACTTATATATGTTAGATGATAACTACTTTACATAATGAATATGAAACATACTGCTGAATGCTATTGTATTTTAAAGAAAACTAGATCCGAAGGACGCGGTGATGACTACCAAAACGGTTCGAATATGCGTGAGAATGTTTGGGAGAGAGAGAAATTGAATTTTGTTGAATAGAGACACTATCATGATAGAAACAACTATTTGATTTTTTTGAACAATGCAATTTATTGTTGTCGAAGATATTAATTCCAGCATTACAATATTCCAAAGAGAGGTGCCTTATTTTTGTCGATTCTGGCCCAGCCTTCATTTATGGATGTTCTTCTTAATATCTGTAAAATACGAAAGAAGAATCAAGTGAATATGTCCTGGATGTATTGGTAAAAGGAAAACATTATGTTTATGCTAATAATTATATGAAGGGAGAAAGGCGATAATGTGAGTACTTCGAATTGTAAGATTTAGATGTACAATGAGTATGAGGAGATTGTGGTGGAGAACTTAATATTGAAGAAGCACTGTATCTTAATTCTCTAATATATAACTCTCTAAGATGGAGAGTACAAATTCTTACTTCACAGGGTGTTTAATGTGAGGGAATCCACCCCAAGAACCGAATCCTCCCCAAGGCCCGAAATATCCACCATATCCACCGCTGTATCCCCAGGGAATTCCACCACTGTATCCACCATATTCGCCATAACCTCCAATTCCACTGTAGCCGCCGTAACCTTTTTTCGGGATGGCTGCGATGGCACAAACCATGCAAGCAAGAAGAACTAGTACAGCCTTCATTCTCGTCTGCACAACAAAATAAATAGCACAGCAGATAATCATAATTAGGGATATGAACAAGGAAGAACGTGTAATAACGAATAAATATTAATTTTGAGGTACAGAACAATCTATATTCCTTAAAAGCAAACCTAAATTTGTGCAACGCAGTAAAATCAGATTACCCACGTACGCCTCTGATCCTCCCCGAACCTCTTAATTATATTTTATATTATAACATTGATTGTCATAGGTCTTTTAGGTAGTGCATGTGTTTGTTATAACAGATTATTCAATTGATGTTGCACCTACACAATGAATATATTTAGAAAATCTGATATGCATAACATTAATAAATATGGAGGTAATATTTCCGTTGCCACCATATAAATATAGTCATTTGAAACATGTCATTTTAGCATATCCAAATGCCCAAGTTAAATATTGTGAATACGTCAGATTTTGAATTTGTGATCTTGTGAAGTTTGTTTGACATACAGGGCACGGATTTCATTAATATTGTTTTTCCAGAGTCCGCTTAGGAAACGTGGTGACAGGGACACAACTGGTCATTTTTGAATAAAATACGCTATAGAGACGATTAGAAAATTAAAATAAATCGGTATGGCTATCGATTCTTTGATTCCATTTTTGGACAAGGAACCTATTTTGAAATATGGGGATGCAAGAGAGTTTTCATTTTTCACATATACGAAAACTCATGTAATGATGTAATCATTCATGTGAGCACATAACAAAATAATACAGTTGTTTAGAAAGTAAACTTATTGGAGTATATTGATCAGTATTAATTAGTATGTTTTTATCATGAACATTAATTAACATGCAGAATAAAATTACTTACCTGTAAGTGTGGTAGCAAGGCACTGAAGCTCTAAATGAAGAAGTCTCTGGATTGGCAGCCGCTGTGATGGCTTGTTTAATCGATGGTCAGTTTATATCTATACTCCGGGTTTTTTCATCCACGATGTCAGAATTAATTGTGCATGATGAATGATTGAGAAGGAATTAAAGATGTAAATTAATGCTAATGCGCTATTGCAAAATTGTCCATTTTGTAAACTGATCAAACATTTTGAAAGATGATAAATTGGAGAATTTAAATTGTGTCTGTCTTCCGAGTAATATTTTCTAGAACATATACAAGGATAGGAAGATGTAGAAAAATACGTTGGTACAGTCCCAAATTTTATCTATATAACTTCATGATATGGTTACTAATTTCCATACAGAGTCACCATGGCTTTATTTGTTACGTATACTTTTTCATATTATCTCTTCCCTTTCTAATATTTGTATGTTATTCATGTCTATATTTTGTACTTGACATTGTCCAAAACCAAAATTATAGCCTTCCTAACTAGTGACATTTATTTTATAAAGAACATAATAAATGTTAAAATTGTCTCTATGATTGTGGATCGAATAGTCAGTTCCTTATAAAATTAAACATTTGTCCTACAATTTGGGTTGAAAGATACAGTCTTGACTCTGACCTTAGAATCTACTAGAATGAAAAATTCTATTAAGTGACAGAGTATTATAAGAAAATAGTAATCGGAACCTAGATTAAAGAGAGGCGTATACAAACTGGTTTATGTAAAAATGACTCATTCTTTCCTTAACATATAAAGCAGAATTATTCTTTCTGTTGTTTTCAGCTTTTGATTTGGTTGGATTAATTTATTTAAATTATTATTTACTGGAAATTCAATGTGCTCGTCAATAATATTCTTGTTTTAGGACATTGATTTATAATTATGGTGAATTCAGACTTGGAGATTTGGGATTATTTTATTAGGACACATTATAAAACTCTCAGGACATCGCCACACTCCAAGTCATTGAGATATTAGTACGTTTGAGATTACATGTACATCAGCATATTCCATATTGGAACCTATTCGGAATACAACTGGAATTATATTGGGACTTCATATATGTGAACTTGTGATAAATAGTAATGGAGTATTTGGGATTTAATTCACAATTCGGTTTTCAATTTTCCCTTCGTATTCTAGGCAAATAAATTATTTGATGAATTAATCAAACGTTGTTAGTTTTCGTTCTTATCTGTTACTTTTTTTAATATCGTCGAGTCCTACTAGATAATGGGTTCTCTTCCCTGATACAATGTTCTCTAAATATATCAGAAAACGTTACTTCGAAAGTTTCGAAGTCGCAGTAATTTTAATTTCACATAGAAATGAAATCAAAAGGTCTTCAGAGTGTTATTTAAAGTAGAGAACTTTATTATATATCCTACCCAGAATGAGTTAAAGTTGTTGAAAAAGGACGGATTGCTCCAGTTTGCCATAGAATATGATTACTTTGATGGGATACTTAGGAAGACTTGGAGATCATTTGAGATACCCACTTATGACATGTGGTCAATGAGCTGGCACGTTATTGTATCTAAGTCATATGTACTCAGGGAATTCTTAGTCTAGTCCATGAAACTCCTTTGGCTCGTCATTTTCGCGTGCATACGACTTTTAACAAGATATTGAATCATTTTTATTAGTGGAAAATTAAAAGTAATAATTTGAAATTAACTTAGATATTGTCACAGTTGTCAAAAGATAGGAAAACTCAGAAGATGCCCAAGGCTCACTTGCAATCTATTCCTGCATTTGACGAACCATTTATTCAAATTGTGGTAGATTGTGTCGTTCCCTTACCTAAGACAAAGTCAGGGACCAATATTTGACGACGATCATATTTGCGTTAACGAACGTCCCGGAGTCAATTCTTTTAAGAATATTAAAACTAAAACTTTAGGAAAAATTCAGTTAAAGATTTCCTTTTCTTGCTCACAGCTTGGCCTTTCGAAATCCGTTCTCACTGATCAGGAATGAAACTTTATATCTGGAGTTTTCACAGTAATGCAGGTATTAGTCACGTATGAATTCATGACTTCTGCCTATTACTCTGAAAGCCAAAGGATTTAGAAAGATTTTATCAATTTTTGAAGCTATGATTCTGCGATATTGTTTTGATACCGGTAATGACTGGGACGAGGATTTTCATTTACTGTTTTTTGCAGTTAGGCAATCAGTTCAAGAGTACTTAGAATTTAGACCTTGCGAATTAGTTCTTGGACATACTATTCGTGGATAATTGAAGTTATTAAAGGAGATTCTTTTTTCAAAAGAACTTTAGCAATTAATCTTCTTGCCTATGTTAGTGATTTCAATGAGAAGGTGTCAAGGTTACAAGAGCTAAAACTCACTATACTCGGTGAAAAATGAAATTAAGGTATGACCAACATACAAAGAAAAGAGTTTTCATCCTGGTATTAGAATTCTAGATCTACTTCCCATACCTCAAAATCTTCTTCGGGCTCTACGTAACTAAATTAAATTCTATCAAGAACCCTCTAGAGTATGATGATAACGAAATATATGTTAATCACGCAGTTAATTTAATTGTGCATGTGAGGATTTAAGTGATGGAATGACATTTGATTGTAGTCACTTTGGTGTAACCAATCTTCTTATGTGGATCGGAAACTTTCACATCTACAAATACAAGAAAAGAGTGAAATCAAACAGCTATTTTTTTGAATATGAACAACACATGTTTGCAGACGAACAAATAACATTGTATCAAGACGTTGAAATTGGAATTTGAACACTTATCCAAGAGCATCCATACAGATTGACTGCTCTCATACAGGAATGTTTGAAGAAAAAAATTGGAGAAAACGTCGTTAGATATAGAGATACCCATGATTAAAGAAATTTAACGTAAAATTAAGTTAGAAGCCTTCAATGATCATTTACGTTGATTAGAATTCCCCCAAAACGAAAAAAAAAAAAATGAGAAGGAAATGAGGAAACAAAAGATGAGGAAAATCAAAATTGCATACCGGCCTTTTCTGGAACATGATAACTCCTCTTAAACTACAAATTTGCAATATTAGAATCAATTTCGTAGGTTTCCTAAACTTTAATGTCACGATTTCATTCCTCTCGCGATTGGTTAAATAACATTTAAAAAATAGAGCGTATAGATTTTATAAAATTAAAGTTACAAATTACAACAGCTCGCAAACAAAGAAACTTTCTAACTATACAAACATCGAGGAAGTAGTTTTGAAATTGCTGTTTGGAAGTAATGCCATCAATGGCAACCCGATTTACTCGTGGTTTAATATTTAATATCACCAGCACATTTGGAACACAAAATAAAAATGTTTCGACAATAAGATGGTTATAATTATTTTTGTTCGGTGATATGATTTTAGGAAGAGAATTGTATAATTTATTACAACCTCATCAGTTTTACAGAACAGTCTGGAAATTTCACCATTGGGCATATTCACATGATTGTTCAAGGCAAATATAGTAATTTGCATATTTTACAACATGTTTGGGGACCCTTTTAAAAGCAAATCTAATTAATGTATCGTCTATATTTCCTACAGTCTGGCTATGTAAAAATGAAATATTTATTTATAATTGAATGTAATTTTTATCAAAATACATTATTATATGCGTGGGGTTTTGATTGTGCAGAGTGACAGAGTGGGCCATTATTTGTCACTTTGTAGGCTGTTTATGTGATAATCTATCAGCAGTGCAAAGAAACAAGCAATACCATCTTCTATCATCGAAAGATGTTGACGGGAAGGTCTGAATGACGCAAGTGCACATTTCCAGAGAGGTATATATCTTCTTCCGCTTTATGTCACAAATATTTTCTCGAGAAGATCTAATGAAAAACTTTAATCCGATATATATTGCATCTATTATCGTACATACATCTATAGATGCTTACATACATGCATTCATACATATTTACATACATACATACATAGATACATAGATACATACATACATACATTCATACATTCATCCATAGGAACAAGAATACCTATATACATTCATACATACATATATACATATATACCACATTTTTTCATCCATCCATCCGTACATCCATGCATCCATCCATTCATCCAGCCATTCATCCATTCATCCATCTATGCATTTATCCATACATACATACGTATACGTTTACTTTTAAATACATACATACATACATACGTACATGCACACATACATACATACATACATACATACATACATACATACATACATACATACATACATACATACACACATGCATACATACATACATACATATATACATATATACATGCATACATGCATACATACATGCGTACATAAATTCATACATACATACATACATACATGCATACATACATACATAAATACCTACCTACCTACCTACCTACATACATACATACATACATGCATAAAAGCATACATGCATGCATATATACATACATTAATACATACATACATACATTCATACATACATACATAATACATACATACAATCATACATATATACATACATACGTACATACATACTATATTTTTCCATCCATCCATCATTCCATCCATACATCCATACATCGATCCATCCACCCATCTATCCATGCATCCATCCATCCATCCATACATGCATAGATTTTTATATTCAAACATACATAGATACATGCATACATACATATGTACATACATACATACATATATACATACATACATACATGCATGCACGCATGCATGCATGCATGCATCCATGCATGCATGCTTTTATACATACTTACATTCATACATACATACATACATACTTGCATACATACATGCATACATACATACATACATTCATAGATACATACATACATAGATACATACATGCTTACATACATACGTACATACATACATACATATATACATGCATATATACATACATACATACATGCATACATTTATACATACATACGCGCATACATACATACATACATACATACATACATACATACATACATACAACATACATACATGCATACATACATACATACATACATACATACATACATATATACAAAAATTGATGAATACAAATATACTCATAGATATTTTACGGGATCAATAAATGGTGCTTTTGTTTTAGTTAGCTATAATTCAGTATTTAGCATGAAGAATCTTTAACCGGAAATTTACGATTTCCTTATAAAAGGGCTTGTCTTTTAGAATAAAATATATTTTCTGGGTTGATTGTGAATAGGGTCTTGTAACAGCAAAGATCAGACTTCAAGATTGTATTTGACATATTCCATCATGCTGGAAGTTCGTTGCGTGTATCTGAGGTA
Organism: Sinohyriopsis cumingii; assembly: GCA_028554795.2. NCBI lineage: Eukaryota > Metazoa > Mollusca > Bivalvia > Unionida > Unionidae > Sinohyriopsis > Sinohyriopsis cumingii. The sequence goes on from CM068829.1 coordinate 144,805,316, forward strand.
TGAAATTTAATTTCATTTAATTTCTCTTCATTTCTATTCTTATTCTCAGTATGGTGTCAATTGTAACCCTTAAAGTATATGAAAGGAATGCAAGACATGCATTTCAACTACATAAACTGAATATGCAATTACCGTACATATAGAATCAAATATTTTATTGGCAGAATTTGAATTTGAGTTAAATTTGAGAAATCTGATAACATAGGACTAGATTTGACAAGAAGATTAATGTTTTGAAGACTCTGTTACGCCGCAAGAGACAGTGGCAGCGGTCAGTATATGTCATGTCTTCATGTTTTTGCTATGGCCAGCTATGATATATCTTCGGAATAAGAACTTATCATCTAGTTTCAGTCTCTCTGTCATTTGGAATTTTTAATTCAATTACATATTAAATTATAAATTCTGTAGCATGTATGGTAATGCATATTTAGAAAGAACTGATTTCCTGACATAATTTATAATAGGTATGATTTATCAAAACGTGTTTATTCCGGGACGTACTGCAGTGGACCAGACGACCTGTTCAAACTGTTTAATTATCCAGTTCAAGTACATGCATGATTATGCATGGAAATAACTCATATTTTGCTTAAATGGCAACAATCCCCTTATGTTGGAAAGTTGCTACGTCTGTCCCAGATGCAGAAAATAGTAAGTGTTAATCCGGTGCAGTGCTTGAACGTTTCGCGTCTTATATTACACCAATGTAGCATATACCATTTTAAATCTTTGGAAAAATCTTATTTTGCGATTTTGAATTGCAGTTTCGAATGTAAATCATTGTATCGTGAATATTAGTTAATACTGAAGACACATGGGATTGTTTATAAGAAATATGTTCTGAATGAAATGAATAGTTTGCATTTTCATGCTATGTTGATATCATTTCTATTTAGAAAATGCAACGAAGAAACTCAGTGAAAGGAAACCAAGAAGCAAATGATAGGGACATGGACCACATTTCTACTGTTCAGTCTCCTTTTGGTGTAGGAAACTTGTACCGAATTATTGTTTATGGCAACAGTGCTCAAAAAGTGAATTGGAACTATGCAACTTTCAAACCTTCGTGACTCTCCGCTCGTACTGGTGAAATCAGATCACTCGTACAACAAATTATCAAATTTATGGCAATACGTTTATCTAGGAGTTTTGAAGTACTCTGTCGCTTGAGTACAAATTGAGAGGTTCTTGTCAACTTGTTACTGTATATTACAGCCTATTCATTAAATCTATAATCTGTAATTTGCATGTCATGTTGAACCATGCTCGAAAATGAAGTAACGTCCCTATTGAGTCGAAGAGCATGAAAGATAGATTGGATTTCGTTGCTTTGTAGATCTGACTTGACGATGAGTCCTAAACAATGAACAGCGCGAGCAATAGAGAGCTTTATTGTCACCATCTTGTCGTTCGAATTCTCTTCCTTCAATTAATTTTCATAGATGAATTACAGATGTAAATGTTTATTGCACATCAAGAATGCAAGAGCTGCATTTCATTTTATATAAAATCTTCATCGATTGATGCACTGGTGTCTGGAACAAACTGATAAACATGATAAACTGGTCTATATTCCTCAACTATAACGTTTTTTTTTTGTATTTTAGTGTTGCCATAGGTTGATTCATGGCAAATTAAGCTCTGATTGCTTCGGTACCAATGTCGGAAAAGCTGATCATTCTTTTTGATTTTAACACCAGAGTTGGCGCGGACTACAAGTCGTGGAAGGGAGTTATTGGTAGAGATGGAATTGGCAAATGCAACAGCAATGGACAACTGCTTTTGAGGAGGTGCGCAACATATGATTTCCTGATCACAAACACCATCTTCCGTCTGCCTAACCGTAATTAAACAACTTTGAGGCACACACTGTCTAAGGACTGGTGTTCACTATTGCATATGAATCCATTGGCGTCACTGCGCGAAAGCAACAAAACTGGTATCTGACGAGAAGTGTCAAGAAATACAGTCCCTGCTACAGGTGAAGCATCGTCTCCATCGTGCATACAACATTGAGCCGAAGTCCGCTGCAAAGAATGATGCCTTCAGCAGAGTCCTCCAAGGTGTTCAGAAGAAACTGCGCGAAATGCAGGACACATCAATGAGCCGATGTAGTCTCCAGAATGTATTTTACTGTATGTTAATCTTGTTTATGACCTTTTGGAATTTCTTTTTTTTTTTTCATTACTATTTTCCAATTTAGGCCTTTGGAGGTGCTTGTATGTATGTATGTATGTATGTATGTATGTATGTATGTATGTATGAATGCATGTATGTATGGATGTATGTATGTATGTATGCATGTATGTATGTATGTATGTATGTATGTATGTATGTATGTATGTATGTATGTACAAGATTGAATTTCATAAAAAGTATATTCAATGGACTGTGAAGCTGTTTTCCGTTAATTATACGTGGCCTTTTAACTTCTTCGAATCTTCTAAACAACTATTTCTTATGATGAAAGCGTGGAATCTTCCGAAAATGATGTTTCATAATATAATTCAGGAATTCCCTTGAAATAAGTTTAAGTTCGATTTTGTTACTGTTAACAGCAACATTTTACATATAAAATGTTCTGCCTTTAAAAGATTGAAGTAAAACGTAAAAGATATTGAATGTAAGAGAATAAAAACCTATTCATTTTTCCCATCTTGAAATATTATACCTATGTTTAGAAAGAAGGTTTTTATTTTACGTGCTATACCGTTTTAAAACAATATTAACAATTTCAGCCTACCGAAATAGACCTTGCTGATGAGTAGAAAGAAGAAAATTGTTTTGTGAATTTTATATTGTTAAATGGATTGGTTTGCATACATTAATGTCTTGCAGTTTTTATCTGGATTACTATATCACTAGAGTGATGTTTCTAAACTCTCTTGGACAATGCTTATTTGTATTGCCTAATAATGTAATTTTATTCGTCTTCGAAAAACTCGTAATATAGTCTCTAATACACACGTTCTCTATTCTAGTCGTTGCGTTTTTTTTCATGGCGTTGTTTGGATTAGGAGGCGACTTGTTTGTACGCTTAGGGCAAGTCTTGGTCACTATTGGTTAATACTCACTGGACCTTTTAATATTCAGAATAAACACTATTTCTGCAGGAAGACTTCTTCTTTCTCCAAAAAACACATATTTTGGTTAGTCAGGTATTTTTGAAGAACAATAAAAAGTGGACAATCGAGTCATGATGATTACGTTAATGTATTTAATTTTCGGTCGAGTTGTGTACATCTGATAGCATAGTCCACTCTCCTATTGAGAAGGTCATTTTTGTTTTGGTTACCGATTTTTAAGTTGTATTGTACAAATTAGGATTACTTTCATCCTCTTTATCGGATGGCATTACCCTGTTAGGTGTCGTCCTCGCATGTAGATACATGATTTCATTGATCTTTGAGACCTCTTTTTCCTATTGCAATTTTGAGTGGGATGGCAAGGTTTCTCTGGCGTACGTATTTTACTGTATGTTAATCTTGTTTATTACCTTTTAGAATTTCATTTTTTTTTTGCATCACTATGTTCAAATTTAGGCCTTTGGAGTTGCTTCCGCTATTGGTACATCTTCGTCTAATGGGAATATCCGAATTAGTTCCCAGTTTTAAAACTATAAAATGGCAACTACGCTATTTACATGACATGGATACAATGTGAGCTTATTCGACTCTAAAATAGTGTCTGAACACATGGCTCAGGTTTAGTTGACTTCCCACAGTGAGCGAACTACCATGCTTCTAAGCAGTGGCTATGATGTAATGAAAGTGAACACCATCTGGTCATTGTCTCTATCACTTTGCAAAACTATATCACGTGTCATGATGATACTGCCAAAACTTTGTAGCCTTTTAGTTTATTGCCCCGTTGGCTAATCAGGATTCGAATTCGAGATTTGTTATACACTTATTGCACAGTATATATTGGGAGATGGGTAATATATACAACTAATATTCACCGCGTTTAGCCGACATAACTCAATATTCAACAAAATTGTGGTCTGCATTATCTCTTTTCAATTAAATATTGAATCAATATTAAAGGATCACATCTGTCGATCTGTTACGGGACAGGAAAAATTGATTTGTTGTTTTATCATGTACAGAAAGGTTGTTTTTGGCGGTCAATTATGCGACAAAATTCTTTAATCTGCCGGCTAATAATGCGATTTAATTTCTCATATGCAGTTGAAACAGTTGAGCCTATTATGAAACTGCAGATCATTGTTGACGTTGTTGGATGCTTCTTACATACGGATGTTGGGGACATTCCATAATCTTCATATACACTTTGAAAATCTATAAATATCAGGAAAGAAAAATATTCTTCAATGTTTTCGAAGACCATCTATGACAATATTAGACATATGCAGCTCATAAATACTTATATATCTTATATGATAACTACTTTACATAAGGAATATGAAACATATTGCTGAACGCTGTTTTATTTTAAAGAAAACTAGAAGGGAAGGAGACGGTGATGACCACCAAAACGGTTCGCAATTGTACGAGAATGTTTGGGAGAGAGAGAGTGAAAGTGAACCTTGTAGAACTGAAACACTATCATGATAAAAACAACTTTTTGATTTTATCAGTAATTGGAATTTATTGTTGTATAAGATATTAATTCCAACATAACAATATTCCAAAGAGAGGTGTCTTATTCTGTCCATTCTGGCCCAGTCCTTATTTATATATGTTCTTCTTAATATCTGTAAAATACGAAAGAAGAATCAAGTGAATATGTCCTGGATGTATTGGTAAAAGCAAAACATTATGTTTATGCTAATAATTATATGAAGGGAGAAAGGCGATAATGTGAGTACTTCGAATTGTAAGATTTAGATGTACAATGAGTATGAGGAGATTGTGGTGGAGAACTTAATATTGAAGAAGCACTGTATCTTAATTCTCTAATATATAACTGTCTAGGATGAAGAGTACAAAATCTTACTTCACAGGGGGTTTAATGTGAGGGTATCCACCCCAAGCACCGAATTTTCCCCAAGGCCCGAAATATCCACCATATCCACCGCCGTATCCCCAGGGAATTCCACCACTGTATCCACCATATCCTCCATAACCTCCAATTCCACTGTAGCCGCTGTAACCGGTTTTCGGGATGGCTGCGATAGCACAAACCATGCAAGCAAGAAGAACTAGTACAGCCCTCATTCTCGTCTGCCCAACAAAATAAGTAGCACAAAAATAATCATAATTAGTGTTATGAACACCGAAGAACGTGTAATAACGAACAAATATTAATTCTGAGGTACAGAACAATCTATATTCCTTAAAAGCAAACCTAAATTTGTGTAACGCAGTAAAATCAGATGGCCCACGTACGCCTCTGATCCGCCCCGAACCTCTTAATTATATTTTATATTATAACATTGAATGTCATAGCTCTTTTAGGTAGTGCATGTGTTTCTTATGACAGATTATTCAATTGTATGTTTCGCCTTTGTTCGTTATTGAGCGTGGACAGTTTACCAACCTGATTATTGGAATATTTTGTCTAATTGCATTTGATGATATCTTGGGATATTACCAAATATTAATTCAACGCCCGACATTGTTTCTAGCTTAGAATATTCTGGAAACGAAATTGCTGACAATATAATGTAATTTCCCACTAACATCTAATGAATTCCAGAGTATTTTCTGTAGTGTCATTGGTAAGGAATACATATGTCATGGCATTCAAGACTATTGAAATTCATTCGGAACGCTCTAATATTCTTTTTACCTGTGATAGGACATTTAAGAGCGATTCTTATTTATTTAATAATGCTGTAAGTGACGTTTAAATTTTTGCTTTCTATCTACTGAAATATATTATTTGTTGATTTTATTAAACATGTTGATTTCGCTTTTATCTGTTACATAGCTTAGGACCTAGATTCGTAACAAGGAGAAATCGTAAGAAGGAGAAACACTAATATCCTCCCTCTGTTGCCTGACAATATTGAAGTTTTGGCGGACGATGCAGTTCTCAAGAGAAAAATGGAAAACCATAAATAACCGAAAATATGGTGCACAATATAGTCTTGAAATGTGACAAAAATATTTGTCTACACTTATTTCAAACCACGTTTTATAGTTTTGTGTCCTATATAATGTAAGCTTTCATTTTGTAGGAATGTGTGAACTAAATAAATATACCAGCACAAAGGTTTTATAAGACAAGAACAACATTTGTGGCTGACGAAGACCACATGTTGATACATGCACAATGGATCGAATGTATGGTCCTTCTAATACAAATGATGTTGCACTTATACAATGCATATATTTAGGGAATCTGATGTACATAACATTAATAAATATGGTGGTAATATTTCCGTTGCTACAATATAAATATAGTCATTTAAAACACGTCATTTATCATATCCAAATGCCCAAGTTAAATATTGTGAATACGTCAGTTTTTTATTTGTGATGTTGTGAAGTTTGTCTGACATACAGGGCACGGATTTCATTAATATTGTTTTTCCACTGTCCGCTATTAGAAACGTGGTGACAAGGACACAACTGGTCATTTTTGAATAAAATGCGCTATAGTAATGTGGCCGTATATGCAATTTATAAAATTTAGAGGCGATTAGAAAATTAAAATAAATATGTATGGCTATCGATCTTTTGCTTTCATTTGTTTGACAAGGAACCTATTTTAAAATATGGGGATGCAAGAGAGTTTTCATTTTTCACATATAAGAAAACTCATGTAATGATGTAGTCATTCATGTGAGCACATAACAAAATAATACAGTTGTTTAGAAAGTAAACGTATTGGAGTATATTGATCAGAATTAATTAGTATGTTGTTATCTTGAACACTAATTAACATGCAGAATAAAATTACTTACCTGTATCTGTGGTAGCAAGGCACTGAAGCTCTAAATGAAGAAGTCTCCGGATTGGCAGCCGCTGTGATAGCTTGTTTAATCGATGGTCAATTTATACCTATACTCCGGGTTTTTTCATCCACGATGTCAGAATTAATTGTGCATGATCAATGATAGCGCAGAAATGAAAGATGTAAATTAATGCTAATGTGCTTTCGCAAAATTTTCCATTTTGTAAACTGATCAAACATTTTGAAAGATGACAAATTGGAGAATTCAAATTGTGTGTCTTCCGCTGAATAATTTATAAAACATCTACAAGGATAGGAAGATGTATAAAAAATACCATGGTACAGGCGGCAAATTTTATTTATATAACTTCATGATATCGTTACTAATTTCCATACAGAGACAAAGAGACATTTTTTGTTACGTATATTTTTTCATATTATCTCTTGGCCTTTTAATATCTGTATGTTATGCATGTCTATATTATGTACTTGACATTGTCCTAAACCAAAATATAGCCTTGCTAGTGACTAGTGACATTTTATTATATAAAGAACATAATAAATGGTAATATTGTCTCTATGATTGTGGATCAAATAGTCAGTTCCTTATAAAAGTAAACATTTTTCCTACAATTTGGGTTGAAAGATACAGTCTTGACTTGGACCTTAGAATCTAGTAGAATGGAAAATTCATTAAGTGGCAGACTATTATAATAAAATGGTAATCGGGACCCAGATTAAAGGAGGCGTACACAAACTTGTTTATGTGAAAATGACTAATTCTTGCCTTACGATATAAAGCAGAATCATTCTTACTGTTGTTTCCACTTTTTGATTTGGTAGGATCAATTTATTCAAATTGTTATTCACTGGGAATTCAGTGTGCTGATCAATAATATTTTTGATCTAGAACATTGATTTAGAATTATGGTGAATTCAGACATGGAGACTTTGGATTATTTTATTATGTCGTATTGAAAAACTCTCAGGACATCGCCACATTCCAAGTCATTGGCCTATTAGCACGTTTGAGATTATAGGTACATCAGCATATTCCATATTGAAACCTAATGGAAATAAAACTGGGATTAAAGTGGGACTTCATCGATGTGAACTTATCATGGGACTTAATTCACAATACTGTAAGTGGGTTTTAAATTTTCCCTTCGTATTCTAGGGAAATAAATTATTTGATGAATTAAACAAAAGCTGTTAGTTTTCGTTTTTATCTGTTACTTAGTTTAATATCACCGAGTCGTACTAGAAAACGGGTTCTCTTCCGTGATACAATTTACTCTAAGTATATCAAAAAACTTTACTAAGAAAGTTTCGACACAGAAAGGCTTTCAGAGTGTTATTTAAAGTTGAGAACTTTATTATATATCCTGCCCAGAATGTGTTAAAGTTGTTAGAAAAGGACGGATTATTCCAGTTTGCCATATAATATGATTACCTCTGATGGGAGACTTAGGAGGACTTGGTGACCATCTGAGATAGCCACTAATGACAAGTGGTCAGTGAGCTGTCAGGTTGTTGTATATCAGTCATATGTACTCAGGGAATTCTTAGTCTAGTCCATGAAATTCATTTGGCTGGTCATGTTGGGGTGCATAAGACTCGTCACAAGATATTTAATCATTTTTATTAGCGGAAAAGTGAAAGTAATATTTGAAATTAATATAGCTTTTGTCACAGTTGTCAAATGTTAGGAAAACACACTCAGAAGATAACTAAATATCAGTTGCAATCTATTCTTGCATTTGACGAACCATTTTGTAAAATAATGGCAGACTATATAGTTCCCTTACCTGAGACAAAGGCAGAGGACCAATATTTTCTGACCATCATATTTGCATTCACGAGTTTCTCGTAGGCTATTCTATGAAGAATATTAAAAGTAAAACCGTAGGAAAAACTGTGTTTAAGATTTTCTTTTTACACAATTTGGCCTTCCGAATTCCATTCACTCTGATTAGGGATACAATTGTATGTCTGGAGTTTTCACAGTGATACAGAAATTAGGCATCCTGCAATTCTGCCTATTACTCTGAAAGCCAAAGGATTTAGAAAGATTTAATCAAATTTTGAAGCTATGATTCTGCGATATTGTTTTGATACCGGTAATGACTGGGACGAAGATTTTCATTTACTATTTTTTGCACTTAGGCAATCAGTTCAAGAGTTGTTAGAATTTAGACCTTGCGAATTAGTTCTTGGACATACTATTCGTGGATAATTGAAGTTATTAAAGGAGATGCTTTTTTTCAACAGAACTTTAACAATTAATCTTCTTGCCTATGTTAGTGATTTCAATGAGAAGGTGTCAAAGGCTTGTGAAGTTACAAGAGCTATAATTCACTATACTCGGTGAAAAATGAAATTAAGGTATGACCAACATACAAAGAAAAGAGTTTTCATCCTGGTATTAGAATTCTAGATCTCCTGCCCATACCTCAAAATCTTCTTCGGGCTCTACGTAACTAAATTAAATTCTATCAAGACCTCCAGAGTATGTTGATAACGAAATATATGTTAATCACGCAGTTAATTTAGTTGTGCATGTGAGGATTTCAGTGATGGAATGACATTTGATTGTAGTCACTTTGGTGTGAACAACAAATGTTTGCACACGAACAAATAACATTGTATCAAGACGTTGAAATTGGAATTTGAACACTTATTCAAGAACATCCATACAGATTGACTCCTCTCATACAGGAATGTTTGAAGAAAGAAATTGGAGAAAACGTCGTTAGATATAGAGATACCCATGACTGAAGAAATTTAATGTAAAATTAAATTAGAAGCTTTCAATGATCATTTACGTTCAGTAGAATTGCCCCAATACAAAAAAATGAGAAGGAAATGAGGAAACAAAAGATGAGGAAAATCAAAAATGCATACCGGCCTTTTCTGAAACATGATAACTCCTCTTAAACTACAAATTTGCAAAAGGAATTAGAATCAATTTCGTAGATTTCATAAACTTTAATGTCACGGTTACATGCCTCTCTCGTTTGGTTAAATAACATGTACAAAATAGAGCATATAGATTTTATAAAATTAAAATTACAAATTACAACAGCTCGCAAACAAAGAAACTTTCTAACTATGCAAACATCGAGGAAGTAGTTTTGAAATTGCTGTTTGGAAGTCATGCCATCAATGGCAACCCGATTTACTCGTGGTTTAATATTTAATATCACCAGCACTTTTGGAATACAGAACAAAAATGTTTCGACAATAAGATGGTTATAATTATTTTTGTTCGGTAAGATGATTTTAGGAAGAAAATAGTATAATTTATTACAATCTCATCAGTTTTACAGAACAGTCTGGAAATTTCACCATTGGGCATATTCACATGGATTGTTCTAGGCAAATACAGTAATTTGCATATTTTACAAAATGTTTGGGGATCTTTTTAAAAGCAAATCTAATTAATGTATCGTCTATATTTCCTACAGTATGGCAAATTAAAAATGAAATATTCATTTATCCTTGAATGTAATTTTTATTAAAATGCATTATTATATGCGTGGAGTTTTGATTGTGCAGAGTGACAGAGTGGGCCATTATTTGTCACTTTGTAGGCTCTTTATGTGATAATCTATCAGCAGTGCAAAGAAACAAGCAATACCATCTTCTGTCATCGAACGATTTTGAGTGGAAGGTCTGAATGACACAAGTGCACATTTCCAGAGAGGTATATAGCTTCTTCCGCTTTATGTCAGAAATATTTTCTCGATAAGATCTAATGAAAAACTTTAATCCGATATATATTGCATCTATTATCGTACATACATCAATACATGCTTACATACATGCATTCATACATATATACATACATACATAGATACATAGATACATACATACATACATTCATCCATAGGAACAAGAATACATACATACATACATTCATACATACATACATACATACATACATACATACATACATACATGCAAACATACATACATACATGCATACATACATACAAAGATTGATGCATACATACATACATACATACCACATTTTTCCATCCATCCATCCATACATCCATGCATCCACGCATCCATCCAGTCATCCATCCATTCATCCATCTATGCATTCATCCATACATACATACGTATAAGTTTACTTTTACATACATACATACATACATACATACATACATACATACATACATACATACATACATACATACATGCATGCATACATACATACATACATGCATACATACATACATGCATGCATACATACATACATTTATACCTACCTACCTACCTACCTACCTACATACATACATACATACATGCATACATACATACATAGAAACATAGATACATATATACATACATACATACATACATGCATGCATGCATGCATACATACATACATACATACATTCATACATACATATATAGATACATGCAGACATACATACATACATACATATATACATGCATACATATATGCGTATATAAATTCATACATACATTCAGACATACATGCATACATACATACATTTATACCTACCTACCTACCTACCTACCTGCATACATACATGCATCATTCATACATTTATACATTTATACATACATACATACATACATACATACATACATACATACATGCATACATACATATATACATACATACGTACATTGATGAATACGAATATATATTCATCCATCCATCCATCCATCCATCTATCCAACCATTCATACATACATACATTTATTTTTAAATAGATACATACATACATACATACATACATACATACATACATACATACATACATGCATGCATACATACAGACAGACATACATACATACATACATACAGACAGACAGACATACATACATACATATATACATGCATACATGCATACATATATGCGTACATAAATTCATACATACATACATACATGCATACATACATACATACATTGATACCTACCTACCTACCTACCTACCTACATACATACATATATAGATACATAGATACATTCATGCATAGATTTATACATACATACATACATATATTCATAGATACATACATGCATATATACATACATACATACATGCATACATTTATACATACATACATAGATACATACATACATACATACATACATACATACATACATACATACATACATTCATTGATGAATACAAATATACTCATAGATATTTTACGGGTTCAATAAATGGTGTTTTTATTTTAGTTAGCTGTAATTCAGTATTTAGTATGTAGAATCTTTAACCGGTAATTTACGATTTCTTCAGAAAAGGGCTTGTCTTTTATGGAGAAAATATATTTTCTCGGTTGATTGTGAATAGGGTCTTGTAACAGCAAAGATCAGACTTCAAGATTGTATTTGACATATTCCATCATGCTGGAAGTTCGTTGTGTGTATCTGAATTATGAAATTTAATTTAGTTTAATTTCTCTTCATTTCTATTCTTATTCTCAGTATAGTGTCAATTGTAGCCATTAAAGTATATGAAAGGAATGCAAGATATGCATTTCAACTACATAAACTGAATATTGAATTACCGTACATCTAGAATCAAATATTTGATTGGGCAGAATTTGAATTTTAGTTAAATTTGAGAAATTTGATAACTTAAGACTAGATTTGACAAGAAGATTAATGTTTTGAAGACTCAGTTACGCCGCAAGAGACAGTGGCAGCGGTCAGTATATGTCATGTCTTCATGTTTTTGCTATGGCCAGCCATGATATATCTTCGGAATAAGCATTCATCATCTAGTTTCAGTCTCTCTGTCATCTGGAATTTTTAATTCAATTACGTATTAAATTATAAATTCTGTAGCATGTATGGTAATGCATATTTAGAAAGAACTGATTTCCCGACATAATTTATAATAGGTATGATTTATCAAAACGTGTTTATTCCGGGACGTACTGCAGTGGACCAGACGACCTGTTCAAACTGTTTAATTATCCAGTTCAAGTACATGCATGATTATGCATGGAGATAACTCATATTTTGCTTAAATGGCAACAATCCCTTTATGTTGGAAAGTTGCTACGTCTGTCCCAGATGCAGAAAATAGCAAGTGTTAATGCGGTGCAGTGCATGAAAGATGACGTTTCGCGTCTTATATTACACCAATGTAGCATATACCATTTTAAATCTTTGGAAAAATCTTATTTTGCGATTTTGAATTGCAGTTTCGAATGTAAATCATTGTATCGTGAATATTAGTTAATACTAAAGACAAATGGGATTGTTTATAAGAAATATATTCTGAACGAAATGAATAGTTTGCATTTTCATGCTATGTTGATAACATTTCTATTTAGAAAATGCAACGAAGAAACTCAGTGAAAGGAAACCAAGAAGCAAATGATAGGGACATGGACCACATTTCTACTGTTCAGTCTCCTTTTGGTGTAGGAAACTTGTACCGAATTATTGTTTATGGCAACAGTGCTCAAAAAGTGAATTGGAACTATGCAACTTTCAAACCTTCGTGACTCTCCGCTCGTACTGGTGAAATCAGATCACTCGTACAACAAATTATCAAATTTATGGCAATACGTTTATCTAGGAGTTTTGAAGTACTCTGTCGCTTGAGTACAAATTGAGAGGTTCTTGTCAACTTGTTACTGTATATTACAGCCTATTCATTAAATCTATAATCTGTAATTTGCATGTCATGTTGAACCATGCTCGAAAATGAAGTAACGTCCCTATTGAGTCGAAGAGCATGAAAGATAGATTGGATTTCGTTGCTTTGTAGATCTGACTTGACGATGAGTCCTAAACAATGAACAGCGCGAGCAATAGAGAGCTTTATTGTCACCATCTTGTCGTTCGAATTCTCTTCCTTCAATTAATTTTCATAGATGAATTACAGATGTAAATGTTTATTGCACATCAAGAATGCAAGAGCTGCATTTCATTTTATATAAAATCTTCATCGATTGATGCACTGGTGTCTGGAACAAACTGATAAACATGATAAACTGGTCTATATTCCTCAACTATAACGTTTTTTTTTTTGTATTTTAGTGTTGCCATAGGTTGATTCATGGCAAATTAAGCTCTGATTGCTTCGGTACCAATGTCGGAAAAGCTGATCATTCTTTTTGATTTTAACACCAGAGTTGGCGCGGACTACAAGTCGTGGAAGGGAGTTATTGGTAGAGATGGAATTGGCAAATGCAACAGCAATGGACAACTGCTTTTGAGGAGGTGCGCAACATATGATTTCCTGATCACAAACACCATCTTCCGTCTGCCTAACCGTAATTAAACAACTTTGAGGCACACACTGTCTAAGGACTGGTGTTCACTATTGCATATGAATCCATTGGCGTCACTGCGCGAAAGCAACAAAACTGGTATCTGACGAGAAGTGTCAAGAAATACAGTCCCTGCTACAGGTGAAGCATCGTCTCCATCGTGCATACAACATTGAGCCGAAGTCCGCTGCAAAGAATGATGCCTTCAGCAGAGTCCTCCAAGGTGTTCAGAAGAAACTGCGCGAAATGCAGGACACATCAATGAGCCGATGTAGTCTCCAGAATGTATTTTACTGTATGTTAATCTTGTTTATGACCTTTTGGAATTTCTTTCTTTTTCATTACTATTTTCCAATTTAGGCCTTTGGAGGTGCTTGTATGTATATATGTATGTATGTATGTATGTATGTATGAATGCATGTATGTATGTATGTATGTATGTATGTATGTATGTATGTATGTATGTATGTATGTATGTATGTACAAGATTGAATTTCATAAAAAGTATATTCAATGGACTGTGAAGCTGTTTTCCGTTAATTATACGTGGCCTTTTAACTTCTTCGAATCTTCTAAACAACTATTTCTTATGATGAAAGCGTGGAATCTTCCGAAAATGATGTTTCATAATATAATTCAGGAATTCCCTTGAAATAAGTTTAAGTTCGATTTTGTTACTGTTAACAGCAACATTTTACATATAAAATGTTCTGCCTTTAAAAGATTGAAGTAAAACGTAAAAGATATTGAATGTAAGAGAATAAAAACCTGTTCATTTTTCCCATCTTGAAATATTATACCTATGTTTAGAAAGAAGGTTTTTATTTTACGTGCTATACCGTTTTAAAACAATATTAACAATTTCAGCCTACCGAAATAGACCTTGCTGATGAGTAGAAAGAAGAAAATTGTTTTGTGAATTTTATATTGTTAAATGGATTGGTTTGCATACATGAATGTCTTGCAGTTTTTATCTGGATTACTATATCACTAGAGTGATGTTTCTAAACTCTCTTGGACAATGCTTATTTGTATTGCCTAATAATGTAATTTTATTCGTCTTCGAAAAACTCGTAATATAGTCTCTAATACACACGTTCTCTATTCTAGTCGTTGCGTTTTTTTTCATGGCGTTGTTTGGATTAGGAGGCGACTTGTTTGTACGCTTAGGGCAAGTCTTGGTCACTATTGGTTAATACTCACTGGACCTTTTAATATTCAGAATAAACACTATTTCTGCAGGAAGACTTCTTCTTTCTCCAAAAAACACATATTTTGGTTAGTCAGGTATTTTTGAAGAACAATAAAAAGTGGACAATCGAGTCATGATGATTACGTTAATGTATTTAATTTTCGGTCGAGTTGTGTACATCTGATAGCATAGTCCACTCTCCTATTGAGAAGGTCATTTTTGTTTTGGTTACCGATTTTTAAGTTGTATTGTACAAATTAGGATTACTTTCATCCTCTTTATCGGATGGCATTACCCTGTTAGGTGTCGTCCTCGCATGTAGATACATGATTTCATTGATCTTTGAGACCTCTTTTTCCTATTGCAATTTTGAGTGGGATGGCAAGGTTTCTCTGGCGTACGTATTTTACTGTATGTTAATCTTGTTTATTACCTTTTAGAATTTCATTTTTTTTTTTGCATCACTATGTTCAAATTTAGGCCTTTGGAGTTGCTTCCGCTATTGGTACATCTTCGTCTAATGGGAATATCCGAATTAGTTCCCAGTTTTAAAACTATAAAATGGCAACTACGCTATTTACATGACATGGATACAATGTGAGCTTATTCGACTCTAAAATAGTGTCTGAACACATGGCTCAGGTTTAGTTGACTTCCCACAGTGAGCGAACTACCATGCTTCTAAGCAGTGGCTATGATGTAATGAAAGTGAACACCATCTGGTCATTGTCTCTATCACTTTGCAAAACTATATCACGTGTCATGATGATACTGCCAAAACTTTGTAGCCTTTTAGTTTATTGCCCCGTTGGCTAATCAGGATTCGAATTCGAGATTTGTTATACACTTATTGCACAGTATATATTGGGAGATGGGTAATATATACAACTAATATTCACCGCGTTTAGCCGACATAACTCAATATTCAACAAAATTGTGGTCTGCATTATCTCTTTTCAATTAAATATTGAATCAATATTAAAGGATCACATCTGTCGATCTGTTACGGGACAGGAAAAATTGATTTGTTGTTTTATCATGTACAGAAAGGTTGTTTTTGGCGGTCAATTATGCGACAAAATTCTTTAATCTGCCGGCTAATAATGCGATTTAATTTCTCATATGCAGTTGAAACAGTTGAGCCTATTATGAAACTGCAGATCATTGTTGACGTTGTTGGATGCTTCTTACATACGGATGTTGGGGACATTCCATAATCTTCATATACACTTTGAAAATCTATAAATATCAGGAAAGAAAAATATTCTTCAATGTTTTCGAAGACCATCTATGACAATATTAGACATATGCAGCTCATAAATACTTATATATCTTATATGATAACTACTTTACATAAGGAATATGAAACATATTGCTGAACGCTGTTTTATTTTAAAGAAAACTAGAAGGGAAGGAGACGGTGATGACCACCAAAACGGTTCGCAATTGTACGAGAATGTTTGGGAGAGAGAGAGTGAAAGTGAACCTTGTAGAACTGAAACACTATCATGATAAAAACAACTTTTTGATTTTATCAGTAATTGGAATTTATTGTTGTATAAGATATTAATTCCAACATAACAATATTCCAAAGAGAGGTGTCTTATTCTGTCCATTCTGGCCCAGTCCTTACTTATGTATGTTCTTCTTAATATCTGTAAAATACGAAAGAAGAATCAAGTGAGTATGTGCTGGATGTATTGGTAAAAGCAAACTTTATGTTTATGCTAATAATTATATGAAAGGAGAAAAGCGATAATGTGAGTACTTTGAATTGTAAGATTTAGATGTACAATGAGTATGAGGAGATTGTGGTGGAGAACTTAATATTGAAGAAGCACTGTATCTTAATTCTCTAATATATAACTCTCTAAGATGGAGAGTACAAATTCTTACTTCACAGGGTGTTTAATGTGAGGGAATCCACCCCAAGAACCGAATCCTCCCCAAGGCCCGAAATATCCACCATATCCACCGCCGTATCCCCAGGGAATTCCACCACTGTATCCACCATATCCTCCATAACCTCCAATTCCACTGTAGCCGCTGTAACCGGTTTTCGGGATGGCTGCGATAGCACAAACCATGCAAGCAAGAAGAACTAGTACAGCCCTCATTCTCGTCTGCCCAACAAAATAAGTAGCACAAAAATAATCATAATTAGTGTTATGAACACCGAAGAACGTGTAATAACGAACAAATATTAATTCTGAGGTACAGAACAATCTATATTCCTTAAAAGCAAACCTAAATTTGTGTAACGCAGTAAAATCAGATGGCCCATGTACGCCTCTGATCCGCCCCGAACCTCTTAATTATATTTTATATTATAACATTGAATGTCATAGCTCTTTTAGGTAGTGCATGTGTTTCTTATGACAGATTATTCAATTGTATGTTTCGCCTTTGTTCGTTATTGAGCGTGGACAGTTTACCAACCTGATTATTGGAATATTTTGTCTAATTGCATTTGATGATATCTTGGGATATTACCAAATATTAATTCAACGCCCGACATTGTTTCTAGCTTAGAATATTCTGGAAACGAAATTGCTGACAATATAATGTAATTTCCCACTAACATCTAATGAATTCCAGAGTATTTTCTGTAGTGTCATTGGTAAGGAATACATATGTCATGGCATTCAAGACTATTGAAATTCATTCGGAACGCTCTAATATTCTTTTTACCTGTGATAGGACATTTAAGAGCGATTCTTATTTATTTAATAATGCTGTAAGTGACGTTTAAATTTTTGCTTTCTATCTACTGAAATATATTATTTGTTGATTTTATTAAACATGTTGATTTCGCTTTTATCTGTTACATAGCTTAGGACCTAGATTCGTAACAAGGAGAAATCGTAAGAAGGAGAAACGCTAATATCCTCCCTCTGTTGCCTGACAATATTGAAGTTTTGGCGGACGATGCAGTTCTCAAGAGAAAAATGGAAAACCATAAATAACCGAAAATATGGTGCACAATATAGTCTTGAAATGTGACAAAAATATTTGTCTACACTTATTTCAAACCACGTTTTATAGTTTTGTGTCCTATATAATGTAAGCTTTCATTTTGTAGGAATGTGTGAACTAAATAAATATACCAGCACAAAGGTTTTATAAGACAAGAACAACATTTGTGGCTGACGAAGACCACATGTTGATACATGCACAATGGATCGAATGTATGGTCCTTCTAATACAAATGATGTTGCACTTATACAATGCATATATTTAGGGAATCTGATGTACATAACATTAATAAATATGGTGGTAATATTTCCGTTGCTACAATATAAATATAGTCATTTAAAACACGTCATTTATCATATCCAAATGCCCAAGTTAAATATTGTGAATACGTCAGTTTTTTATTTGTGATGTTGTGAAGTTTGTCTGACATACAGGGCACGGATTTCATTAATATTGTTTTTCCACTGTCCGCTATTAGAAACGTGGTGACAAGGACACAACTGGTCATTTTTGAATAAAATGCGCTATAGTAATGTGGCCGTATATGCAATTTATAAAATTTAGAGGCGATTAGAAAATTAAAATAAATATGTATGGCTATCGATCTTTTGCTTTCATTTGTTTGACAAGGAACCTATTTTAAAATATGGGGATGCAAGAGAGTTTTCATTTTTCACATATAAGAAAACTCATGTAATGATGTAGTCATTCATGTGAGCACATAACAAAATAATACAGTTGTTTAGAAAGTAAACGTAGTGGAGTATATTGATCAGAATTAATTAGTATGTTGTTATCTTGAACACTAATTAACATGCAGAATAAAATTACTTACCTGTATCTGTGGTAGCAAGGCACTGAAGCTCTAAATGAAGAAGTCTCCGGATTGGCAGCCGCTGTGATAGCTTGTTTAATCGATGGTCAATTTATACCTATACTCCGGGTTTTTTCATCCACGATGTCAGAATTAATTGTGCATGATCAATGATAGCGCAGAAATGAAAGATGTAAATTAATGCTAATGTGCTTTCGCAAAATTTTCCATTTTGTAAACTGATCAAACATTTTGAAAGATGACAAATTGGAGAATTCAAATTGTGTGTCTTCCGCTGAATAATTTATAAAACATCTACAAGGATAGGAAGATGTATAAAAAATACCATGGTACAGGCGGCAAATTTTATTTATATAACTTCATGATATCGTTACTAATTTCCATACAGAGACAAAGAGACATTTTTTGTTACGTATATTTTTTCATATTATCTCTTGGCCTTTTAATATCTGTATGTTATGCATGTCTATATTATGTACTTGACATTGTCCTAAACCAAAATATAGCCTTGCTAGTGACTAGTGACATTTTATTATATAAAGAACATAATAAATGGTAATATTGTCTCTATGATTGTGGATCAAATAGTCAGTTCCTTATAAAAGTAAACATTTTTCCTACAATTTGGGTTGAAAGATACAGTCTTGACTTGGACCTTAGAATCTAGTAGAATGGAAAATTCATTAAGTGGCAGACTATTATAATAAAATGGTAATCGGGACCCAGATTAAAGGAGGCGTACACAAACTTGTTTATGTGAAAATGACTAATTCTTGCCTTACGATATAAAGCAGAATCATTCTTACTGTTGTTTCCACTTTTTGATTTGGTAGGATCAATTTATTCAAATTGTTATTCACTGGGAATTCAGTGTGCTGATCAATAATATTTTTGATCTAGAACATTGATTTAGAATTATGGTGAATTCAGACATGGAGACTTTGGATTATTTTATTATGTCGTATTGAAAAACTCTCAGGACATCGCCACATTCCAAGTCATTGGCCTATTAGCACGTTTGAGATTATAGGTACATCAGCATATTCCATATTGAAACCTAATGGAAATAAAACTGGGATTAAAGTGGGACTTCATCGATGTGAACTTATCATGGGACTTAATTCACAATACTGTAAGTGGGTTTTAAATTTTCCCTTCGTATTCTAGGGAAATAAATTATTTGATGAATTAAACAAAAGCTGTTAGTTTTCGTTTTTATCTGTTACTTAGTTTAATATCACCGAGTCGTACTAGAAAACGGGTTCTCTTCCGTGATACAATTTACTCTAAGTATATCAAAAAACTTTACTAAGAAAGTTTCGACACAGAAAGGCTTTCAGAGTGTTATTTAAAGTTGAGAACTTTATTATATATCCTGCCCAGAATGTGTTAAAGTTGTTAGAAAAGGACGGATTATTCCAGTTTGCCATATAATATGATTACCTCTGATGGGAGACTTAGGAGGACTTGGTGACCATCTGAGATAGCCACTAATGACAAGTGGTCAGTGAGCTGTCAGGTTGTTGTATATCAGTCATATGTACTCAGGGAATTCTTAGTCTAGTCCATGAAATTCATTTGGCTGGTCATGTTGGGGTGCATAAGACTCGTCACAAGATATTTAATCATTTTTATTAGCGGAAAAGTGAAAGTAATATTTGAAATTAATATAGCTTTTGTCACAGTTGTCAAATGTTAGGAAAACACACTCAGAAGATAACTAAATATCAGTTGCAATCTATTCTTGCATTTGACGAACCATTTTGTAAAATAATGGCAGACTATATAGTTCCCTTACCTGAGACAAAGGCAGAGGACCAATATTTTCTGACCATCATATTTGCATTCACGAGTTTCTCGTAGGCTATTCTATGAAGAATATTAAAAGTAAAACCGTAGGAAAAACTGTGTTTAAGATTTTCTTTTTACACAATTTGGCCTTCCGAATTCCATTCACTCTGATTAGGGATACAATTGTATGTCTGGAGTTTTCACAGTGATACAGAAATTAGGCATCCTGCAATTCTGCCTATTACTCTGAAAGCCAAAGGATTTAGAAAGATTTAATCAAATTTTGAAGCTATGATTCTGCGATATTGTTTTGATACCGGTAATGACTGGGACGAAGATTTTCATTTACTATTTTTTGCACTTAGGCAATCAGTTCAAGAGTTGTTAGAATTTAGACCTTGCGAATTAGTTCTTGGACATACTATTCGTGGATAATTGAAGTTATTAAAGGAGATGCTTTTTTTCAACAGAACTTTAACAATTAATCTTCTTGCCTATGTTAGTGATTTCAATGAGAAGGTGTCAAAGGCTTGTGAAGTTACAAGAGCTATAATTCACTATACTCGGTGAAAAATGAAATTAAGGTATGACCAACATACAAAGAAAAGAGTTTTCATCCTGGTATTAGAATTCTAGATCTCCTGCCCATACCTCAAAATCTTCTTCGGGCTCTACGTAACTAAATTAAATTCTATCAAGACCTCCAGAGTATGTTGATAACGAAATATATGTTAATCACGCAGTTAATTTAGTTGTGCATGTGAGGATTTCAGTGATGGAATGACATTTGATTGTAGTCACTTTGGTGTGAACAACAAATGTTTGCACACGAACAAATAACATTGTATCAAGACGTTGAAATTGGAATTTGAACACTTATTCAAGAACATCCATACAGATTGACTCCTCTCATACAGGAATGTTTGAAGAAAGAAATTGGAGAAAACGTCGTTAGATATAGAGATACCCATGACTGAAGAAATTTAATGTAAAATTAAATTAGAAGCTTTCAATGATCATTTACGTTCAGTAGAATTGCCCCAATACAAAAAAAATGAGAAGGAAATGAGGAAACAAAAGATGAGGAAAATCAAAAATGCATACCGGCCTTTTCTGAAACATGATAACTCCTCTTAAACTACAAATTTGCAAAAGGAATTAGAATCAATTTCGTAGATTTCATAAACTTTAATGTCACGGTTACATGCCTCTCTCGTTTGGTTAAATAACATGTACAAAATAGAGCATATAGATTTTATAAAATTAAAATTACAAATTACAACAGCTCGCAAACAAAGAAACTTTCTAACTATGCAAACATCGAGGAAGTAGTTTTGAAATTGCTGTTTGGAAGTCATGCCATCAATGGCAACCCGATTTACTCGTGGTTTAATATTTAATATCACCAGCACTTTTGGAATACAGAACAAAAATGTTTCGACAATAAGATGGTTATAATTATTTTTGTTCGGTAAGATGATTTTAGGAAGAAAATAGTATAATTTATTACAATCTCATCAGTTTTACAGAACAGTCTGGAAATTTCACCATTGGGCATATTCACATGGATTGTTCTAGGCAAATACAGTAATTTGCATATTTTACAAAATGTTTGGGGATCTTTTTAAAAGCAAATCTAATTAATGTATCGTCTATATTTCCTACAGTATGGCAAATTAAAAATGAAATATTCATTTATCCTTGAATGTAATTTTTATTAAAATGCATTATTATATGCGTGGAGTTTTGATTGTGCAGAGTGACAGAGTGGGCCATTATTTGTCACTTTGTAGGCTCTTTATGTGATAATCTATCAGCAGTGCAAAGAAACAAGCAATACCATCTTCTGTCATCGAACGATTTTGAGTGGAAGGTCTGAATGACACAAGTGCACATTTCCAGAGAGGTATATAGCTTCTTCCGCTTTATGTCAGAAATATTTTCTCGATAAGATCTAATGAAAAACTTTAATCCGATATATATTGCATCTATTATCCTACATACATCAATACATGCTTACATACATGCATTCATACATATATACATACATACATAGATACATAGATACATACATACATACATTCATCCATAGGAACAAGAATACATACATACATACATTCATACATACATACATACATACATACATACGTACATACATACATACATACATACATACATACATACATACAAAGATTGATGCATACATACATACATACATACCACATTTTTCCATCCATCCATCCATACATCCATGCATCCACGCATCCATCCAGTCATCCATCCATTCATCCATCTATGCATTCATCCATACATACATACGTATAAGTTTACTTTTACATACATACATACATACATACATACATACATACATACATACATACATACATACATACATGCATGCATACATACATACATACATACATACATGCATGCATACATACATACATTTATACCTACCTACCTACCTACCTACCTACATACATACATACATACATGCATACATACATACATAGAAACATAGATACATATATACATACATACATACATGCATGCATGCATGCATACATACATACATACATACATTCATACATACATACATAGATACATGCAGACATACATACATACATACATACATATATACATGCATACATATATGCGTATATAAATTCATACATACATTCAGACATACATGCATACATACATACATTTATACCTACCTACCTACCTACCTGCATACATACATGCATCATTCATACATTTATACATTTATACATATATACATACATACATACATACATACATACATACATACATACATACATACATACATACATGCATACATACATATATACATACATACGTACATTGATGAATACGAATATATATTCATCCATCCATCCATCCATCCATCTATCCAACCATTCATACATACATACATTTATTTTTAAATAGATACATACATACATACATACATACATACATACATACATACATGCATGCATACATACAGACAGACATACATACATACATACATACAGACAGACAGACATACATACATACATATATACATGCATACATGCATACATATATGCGTACATAAATTCATACATACATACATACATGCATACATACATACATACATTGATACCTACCTACCTACCTACCTACCTACATACATACATACATAGATACATATATAGATACATAGATACATTCATGCATAGATTTATACATACATACATACATATATTCATAGATACATACATGCATATATACATACATACATACATGCATACATTTATACATACATACATACATACATACATGCATACATACATACATACATACATACATACATACATTCATTGATGAATACAAATATACTCATAGATATTTTACGGGTTCAATAAATGGTGTTTTTATTTTAGTTAGCTGTAATTCAGTATTTAGTATGTAGAATCTTTAACCGGTAATTTACGATTTCTTCAGAAAAGGGCTTGTCTTTTATGGAGAAAATATATTTTCTCGGTTGATTGTGAATAGGGTCTTGTAACAGCAAAGATCAGACTTCAAGATTGTATTTGACATATTCCATCATGCTGGAAGTTCGTTGCGTGTATCTGAATTATGAAATTTAATTTAGTTTAATTTCTCTTCATTTCTATTCTTATTCTCAGTATAGTGTCAATTGTAGCCATTAAAGTATATGAAAGGAATGCAAGATATGCATTTCAACTACATAAACTGAATATTGAATTACCGTACATCTAGAATCAAATATTTGATTGGGCAGAATTTGAATTTTAGTTAAATTTGAGAAATTTGATAACTTAAGACTAGATTTGACAAGAAGATTAATGTTTTGAAGACTCAGTTACGCCGCAAGAGACAGTGGCAGCGGTCAGTATATGTCATGTCTTCATGTTTTTGCTATGGCCAGCCATGATATATCTTCGGAATAAGCATTCATCATCTAGTTTCAGTCTCTCTGTCATCTGGAATTTTTAATTCAATTACGTATTAAATTATAAATTCTGTAGCATGTATGGTAATGCATATTTAGAAAGAACTGATTTCCCGACATAATTTATAATAGGTATGATTTATCAAAACGTGTTTATTCCGGGACGTACTGCAGTGGACCAGACGACCTGTTCAAACTGTTTAATTATCCAGTTCAAGTACATGCATGATTATGCATGGAGATAACTCATATTTTGCTTAAATGGCAACAATCCCTTTATGTTGGAAAGTTGCTACGTCTGTCCCAGATGCAGAAAATAGCAAGTGTTAATGCGGTGCAGTGCATGAAAGATGACGTTTCGCGTCTTATATTACACCAATGTAGCATATACCATTTTAAATCTTTGGAAAAATCTTATTTTGCGATTTTGAATTGCAGTTTCGAATGTAAATCATTGTATCGTGAATATTAGTTAATACTAAAGACAAATGGGATTGTTTATAAGAAATATATTCTGAACGAAATGAATAGTTTGCATTTTCATGCTATGTTGATAACATTTCTATTTAGAAAATGCAACGAAGAAACTCAGTGAAAGGAAACCAAGAAGCAAATGATAGGGACATGGACCACATTTCTACTGTTCAGTCTCCTTTTGGTGTAGGAAACTTGTACCGAATTATTGTTTATGGCAACAGTGCTCAAAAAGTGAATTGGAACTATGCAACTTTCAAACCTTCGTGACTCTCCGCTCGTACTGGTGAAATCAGATCACTCGTACAACGAATTATCAAATTTATGGCAATACGTTTATCTAGGAGTTTTGAAGTACTCTGTCGCTTGAGTACAAATTGAGAGGTTCTTGTCAACTTGTTACTGTATATTACAGCCTATTCATTAAATCTATAATCTGTAATTTGCATGTCATGTTGAACCATGCTCGAAAATGAAGTAACGTCCCTATTGAGTCGAAGAGCATGAAAGATAGATTGGATTTCGTTGCTTTGTAGATCTGACTTGACGATGAGTCCTAAACAATGAACAGCGCGAGCAATAGAGAGCTTTATTGTCACCATCTTGTCGTTCGAATTCTCTTCCTTCAATTAATTTTCATAGATGAATTACAGATGTAAATGTTTATTGCACATCAAGAATGCAAGAGCTGCATTTCATTTTATATAAAATCTTCATCGATTGATGCACTGGTGTCTGGAACAAACTGATAAACATGATAAACTGGTCTATATTCCTCAACTATAACGTTTTTTTTTGTATTTTAGTGTTGCCATAGGTTGATTCATGGCAAATTAAGCTCTGATTGCTTCGGTACCAATGTCGGAAAAGCTGATCATTCTTTTTGATTTTAACACCAGAGTTGGCGCGGACTACAAGTCGTGGAAGGGAGTTATTGGTAGAGATGGAATTGGCAAATGCAACAGCAATGGACAACTGCTTTTGAGGAGGTGCGCAACATATGATTTCCTGATCACAAACACCATCTTCCGTCTGCCTAACCGTAATTAAACAACTTTGAGGCACACACTGTCTAAGGACTGGTGTTCACTATTGCATATGAATCCATTGGCGTCACTGCGCGAAAGCAACAAAACTGGTATCTGACGAGAAGTGTCAAGAAATACAGTCCCTGCTACAGGTGAAGCATCGTCTCCATCGTGCATACAACATTGAGCCGAAGTCCGCTGCAAAGAATGATGCCTTCAGCAGAGTCCTCCAAGGTGTTCAGAAGAAACTGCGCGAAATGCAGGACACATCAATGAGCCGATGTAGTCTCCAGAATGTATTTTACTGTATGTTAATCTTGTTTATGACCTTTTGGAATTTCTTTTTTTTTTTTCATTACTATTTTCCAATTTAGGCCTTTGGAGGTGCTTGTATGTATGTATGTATGTATGTATGTATGTATGTATGTATGTATGTATGTATGTATGAATGCATGTATGTATGGATGTATGTATGTATGTATGCATGTATGTATGTATGTATGTATGTATGTATGTATGTATGTATGTATGTATGTACAAGATTGAATTTCATAAAAAGTATATTCAATGGACTGTGAAGCTGTTTTCCGTTAATTATACGTGGCCTTTTAACTTCTTCGAATCTTCTAAACAACTATTTCTTATGATGAAAGCGTGGAATCTTCCGAAAATGATGTTTCATAATATAATTCAGGAATTCCCTTGAAATAAGTTTAAGTTCGATTTTGTTACTGTTAACAGCAACATTTTACATATAAAATGTTCTGCCTTTAAAAGATTGAAGTAAAACGTAAAAGATATTGAATGTAAGAGAATAAAAACCTGTTCATTTTTCCCATCTTGAAATATTATACCTATGTTTAGAAAGAAGGTTTTTATTTTACGTGCTATACCGTTTTAAAACAATATTAACAATTTCAGCCTACCGAAATAGACCTTGCTGATGAGTAGAAAGAAGAAAATTGTTTTGTGAATTTTATATTGTTAAATGGATTGGTTTGCATACATTAATGTCTTGCAGTTTTTATCTGGATTACTATATCACTAGAGTGATGTTTCTAAACTCTCTTGGACAATGCTTATTTGTATTGCCTAATAATGTAATTTTATTCGTCTTCGAAAAACTCGTAATATAGTCTCTAATACACACGTTCTCTATTCTAGTCGTTGCGTTTTTTTTCATGGCGTTGTTTGGATTAGGAGGCGACTTGTTTGTACGCTTAGGGCAAGTCTTGGTCACTATTGGTTAATACTCACTGGACCTTTTAATATTCAGAATAAACACTATTTCTGCAGGAAGACTTCTTCTTTCTCCAAAAAACACATATTTTGGTTAGTCAGGTATTTTTGAAGAACAATAAAAAGTGGACAATCGAGTCATGATGATTACGTTAATGTATTTAATTTTCGGTCGAGTTGTGTACATCTGATAGCATAGTCCACTCTCCTATTGAGAAGGTCATTTTTGTTTTGGTTACCGATTTTTAAGTTGTATTGTACAAATTAGGATTACTTTCATCCTCTTTATCGGATGGCATTACCCTGTTAGGTGTCGTCCTCGCATGTAGATACATGATTTCATTGATCTTTGAGACCTCTTTTTCCTATTGCAATTTTGAGTGGGATGGCAAGGTTTCTCTGGCGTACGTATTTTACTGTATGTTAATCTTGTTTATTACCTTTTAGAATTTCATTTTTTTTTTTGCATCACTATGTTCAAATTTAGGCCTTTGGAGTTGCTTCCGCTATTGGTACATCTTCGTCTAATGGGAATATCCGAATTAGTTCCCAGTTTTAAAACTATAAAATGGCAACTACGCTATTTACATGACATGGATACAATGTGAGCTTATTCGACTCTAAAATAGTGTCTGAACATATGGCTCAGGTTTAGTTGACTTCCCACAGTGAGCGAACTACCATGCTTCTAAGCAGTGGCTATGATGTAATGAAAGTGAACACCATCTGGTCATTGTCTCTATCACTTTGCAAAACTATATCACGTGTCATGATGATACTGCCAAAACTTTGTAGCCTTTTAGTTTATTGCCCCGTTGGCTAATCAGGATTCGAATTCGAGATTTGTTATACACTTATTGCACAGTATATATTGGGAGATGGGTAATATATACAACTAATATTCACCGCGTTTAGCCGACATAACTCAATATTCAACAAAATTGTGGTCTGCATTATCTCTTTTCAATTAAATATTGAATCAATATTAAAGGATCACATCTGTCGATCTGTTACGGGACAGGAAAAATTGATTTGTTGTTTTATCATGTACAGAAAGGTTGTTTTTGGCGGTCAATTATGCGACAAAATTCTTTAATCTGCCGGCTAATAATGCGATTTAATTTCTCATATGCAGTTGAAACAGTTGAGCCTATTATGAAACTGCAGATCATTGTTGACGTTGTTGGATGCTTCTTACATACGGATGTTGGGGACATTCCATAATCTTCATATACACTTTGAAAATCTATAAATATCAGGAAAGAAAAATATTCTTCAATGTTTTCGAAGACCATCTATGACAATATTAGACATATGCAGCTCATAAATACTTATATATCTTATATGATAACTACTTTACATAAGGAATATGAAACATATTGCTGAACGCTGTTTTATTTTAAAGAAAACTAGAAGGGAAGGAGACGGTGATGACCACCAAAACGGTTCGCAATTGTACGAGAATGTTTGGGAGAGAGAGAGTGAAAGTGAACCTTGTAGAACTGAAACACTATCATGATAAAAACAACTTTTTGATTTTATCAGTAATTGGAATTTATTGTTGTATAAGATATTAATTCCAACATAACAATATTCCAAAGAGAGGTGTCTTATTCTGTCCATTCTGGCCCAGTCCTTACTTATGTATGTTCTTCTTAATATCTGTAAAATACGAAAGAAGAATCAAGTGAGTATGTGCTGGATATATTGGTAAAAGCAAAACATTATGTTTATGCTAATAAATATATGAAGGGAGAAAAGCGATAATGTGAGTACTTCGAATTGTAGGATTTAGATGTACAATGAGTATGAGGAGATTGTGGTGGAGAACTTAATATTGAAGAAGCACTGTATCTTAATTCTCTAATATATAATTGTCTAAGATGAAGAGTACAAAATCTTACTTCACAGGGGGTTTAATGTGAGGGTATCCACCCCAAGCACCGAATCTTCCCCAAGGCCTGAAATATCCACCATATCCACCGCCGTATCCCCAGGGAATTCCACCACTGTATCCACCATATCCTCCATAACCTCCAATTCCACTGTAGCCGCTGTAACCGGTTTTCGGGATGGCTGCGATAGCACAAACCATGCAAGCAAGAAGAACTAGTACAGCCCTCATTCTCGTCTGCCCAACAAAATAAGTAGCACAAAAATAATCATAATTAGTGTTATGAACACCGAAGAACGTGTAATAACGAACAAATATTAATTCTGAGGTACAGAACAATCTATATTCCTTAAAAGCAAACCTAAATTTGTGTAACGCAGTAAAATCAGATGGCCCACGTACGCCTCTGATCCGCCCCGAACCTCTTAATTATATTTTATATTATAACATTGAATGTCATAGCTCTTTTAGGTAGTGCATGTGTTTCTTATGACAGATTATTCAATTGTATGTTTCGCCTTTGTTCGTTATTGAGCGTGGACAGTTTACCAACCTGATTATTGGAATATTTTGTCTAATTGCATTTGATGATATCTTGGGATATTACCAAATATTAATTCAACGCCCGACATTGTTTCTAGCTTAGAATATTCTGGAAACAAAATTGCTGACAATATAATGTAATTTCCCACTAACATCTAATGAATTCCAGAGTATTTTCTGT
Organism: Sinohyriopsis cumingii; assembly: GCA_028554795.2. NCBI lineage: Eukaryota > Metazoa > Mollusca > Bivalvia > Unionida > Unionidae > Sinohyriopsis > Sinohyriopsis cumingii. Next base: position 144,835,579 of record CM068829.1, read on the forward strand.
AGTGTCATTGGTAAGGAATACATATGTCATGGCATTCAAGACTATTGAAATTCATTCGGAACGCTCTAATATTCTTTTTACCTGTGATAGGACATTTAAGAGCGATTCTTATTTATTTAATAATGCTGTAAGTGACGTTTAAATTTTTGCTTTCTATCTACTGAAATATATTATTTGTTGATTTTATTAAACATGTTGATTTCGCTTTTATCTGTTACATAGCTTAGGACCTAGATTCGTAACAAGGAGAAATCGTAAGAAGGAGAAACACTAATATCCTCCCTCTGTTGCCTGACAATATTGAAGTTTTGGCGGACGATGCAGTTCTCAAGAGAAAAATGGAAAACCATAAATAACCGAAAATATGGTGCACAATATAGTCTTGAAATGTGACAAAAATATTTGTCTACACTTATTTCAAACCACGTTTTATAGTTTTGTGTCCTATATAATGTAAGCTTTCATTTTGTAGGAATGTGTGAACTAAATAAATATACCAGCACAAAGGTTTTATAAGACAAGAACAACATTTGTGGCTGACGAAGACCACATGTTGATACATGCACAATGGATCGAATGTATGGTCCTTCTAATACAAATGATGTTGCACTTATACAATGCATATATTTAGGGAATCTGATGTACATAACATTAATAAATATGGTGGTAATATTTCCGTTGCTACAATATAAATATAGTCATTTAAAACACGTCATTTATCATATCCAAATGCCCAAGTTAAATATTGTGAATACGTCAGTTTTTTATTTGTGATGTTGTGAAGTTTGTCTGACATACAGGGCACGGATTTCATTAATATTGTTTTTCCACTGTCCGCTATTAGAAACGTGGTGACAAGGACACAACTGGTCATTTTTGAATAAAATGCGCTATAGTAATGTGGCCGTATATGCAATTTATAAAATTTAGAGGCGATTAGAAAATTAAAATAAATATGTATGGCTATCGATCTTTTGCTTTCATTTGTTTGACAAGGAACCTATTTTAAAATATGGGGATGCAAGAGAGTTTTCATTTTTCACATATAAGAAAACTCATGTAATGATGTAGTCATTCATGTGAGCACATAACAAAATAATACAGTTGTTTAGAAAGTAAACGTAGTGGAGTATATTGATCAGAATTAATTAGTATGTTGTTATCTTGAACACTAATTAACATGCAGAATAAAATTACTTACCTGTATCTGTGGTAGCAAGGCACTGAAGCTCTAAATGAAGAAGTCTCCGGATTGGCAGCCGCTGTGATAGCTTGTTTAATCGATGGTCAATTTATACCTATACTCCGGGTTTTTTCATCCACGATGTCAGAATTAATTGTGCATGATCAATGATAGCGCAGAAATGAAAGATGTAAATTAATGCTAATGTGCTTTCGCAAAATTTTCCATTTTGTAAACTGATCAAACATTTTGAAAGATGACAAATTGGAGAATTCAAATTGTGTGTCTTCCGCTGAATAATTTATAAAACATCTACAAGGATAGGAAGATGTATAAAAAATACCATGGTACAGGCGGCAAATTTTATTTATATAACTTCATGATATCGTTACTAATTTCCATACAGAGACAAAGAGACATTTTTTGTTACGTATATTTTTTCATATTATCTCTTGGCCTTTTAATATCTGTATGTTATGCATGTCTATATTATGTACTTGACATTGTCCTAAACCAAAATATAGCCTTGCTAGTGACTAGTGACATTTTATTATATAAAGAACATAATAAATGGTAATATTGTCTCTATGATTGTGGATCAAATAGTCAGTTCCTTATAAAAGTAAACATTTTTCCTACAATTTGGGTTGAAAGATACAGTCTTGACTTGGACCTTAGAATCTAGTAGAATGGAAAATTCATTAAGTGGCAGACTATTATAATAAAATGGTAATCGGGACCCAGATTAAAGGAGGCGTACACAAACTTGTTTATGTGAAAATGACTAATTCTTGCCTTACGATATAAAGCAGAATCATTCTTACTGTTGTTTCCACTTTTTGATTTGGTAGGATCAATTTATTCAAATTGTTATTCACTGGGAATTCAGTGTGCTGATCAATAATATTTTTGATCTAGAACATTGATTTAGAATTATGGTGAATTCAGACATGGAGACTTTGGATTATTTTATTATGTCGTATTGAAAAACTCTCAGGACATCGCCACATTCCAAGTCATTGGCCTATTAGCACGTTTGAGATTATAGGTACATCAGCATATTCCATATTGAAACCTAATGGAAATAAAACTGGGATTAAAGTGGGACTTCATCGATGTGAACTTATCATGGGACTTAATTCACAATACTGTAAGTGGGTTTTAAATTTTCCCTTCGTATTCTAGGGAAATAAATTATTTGATGAATTAAACAAAAGCTGTTAGTTTTCGTTTTTATCTGTTACTTAGTTTAATATCACCGAGTCGTACTAGAAAACGGGTTCTCTTCCGTGATACAATTTACTCTAAGTATATCAAAAAACTTTACTAAGAAAGTTTCGACACAGAAAGGCTTTCAGAGTGTTATTTAAAGTTGAGAACTTTATTATATATCCTGCCCAGAATGTGTTAAAGTTGTTAGAAAAGGACGGATTATTCCAGTTTGCCATATAATATGATTACCTCTGATGGGAGACTTAGGAGGACTTGGTGACCATCTGAGATAGCCACTAATGACAAGTGGTCAGTGAGCTGTCAGGTTGTTGTATATCAGTCATATGTACTCAGGGAATTCTTAGTCTAGTCCATGAAATTCATTTGGCTGGTCATGTTGGGGTGCATAAGACTCGTCACAAGATATTTAATCATTTTTATTAGCGGAAAAGTGAAAGTAATATTTGAAATTAATATAGCTTTTGTCACAGTTGTCAAATGTTAGGAAAACACACTCAGAAGATAACTAAATATCAGTTGCAATCTATTCTTGCATTTGACGAACCATTTTGTAAAATAATGGCAGACTATATAGTTCCCTTACCTGAGACAAAGGCAGAGGACCAATATTTTCTGACCATCATATTTGCATTCACGAGTTTCTCGTAGGCTATTCTATGAAGAATATTAAAAGTAAAACCGTAGGAAAAACTGTGTTTAAGATTTTCTTTTTACACAATTTGGCCTTCCGAATTCCATTCACTCTGATTAGGGATACAATTGTATGTCTGGAGTTTTCACAGTGATACAGAAATTAGGCATCCTGCAATTCTGCCTATTACTCTGAAAGCCAAAGGATTTAGAAAGATTTAATCAAATTTTGAAGCTATGATTCTGCGATATTGTTTTGATACCGGTAATGACTGGGACGAAGATTTTCATTTACTATTTTTTGCACTTAGGCAATCAGTTCAAGAGTTGTTAGAATTTAGACCTTGCGAATTAGTTCTTGGACATACTATTCGTGGATAATTGAAGTTATTAAAGGAGATGCTTTTTTTCAACAGAACTTTAACAATTAATCTTCTTGCCTATGTTAGTGATTTCAATGAGAAGGTGTCAAAGGCTTGTGAAGTTACAAGAGCTATAATTCACTATACTCGGTGAAAAATGAAATTAAGGTATGACCAACATACAAAGAAAAGAGTTTTCATCCTGGTATTAGAATTCTAGATCTCCTGCCCATACCTCAAAATCTTCTTCGGGCTCTACGTAACTAAATTAAATTCTATCAAGACCTCCAGAGTATGTTGATAACGAAATATATGTTAATCACGCAGTTAATTTAGTTGTGCATGTGAGGATTTCAGTGATGGAATGACATTTGATTGTAGTCACTTTGGTGTGAACAACAAATGTTTGCACACGAACAAATAACATTGTATCAAGACGTTGAAATTGGAATTTGAACACTTATTCAAGAACATCCATACAGATTGACTCCTCTCATACAGGAATGTTTGAAGAAAGAAATTGGAGAAAACGTCGTTAGATATAGAGATACCCATGACTGAAGAAATTTAATGTAAAATTAAATTAGAAGCTTTCAATGATCATTTACGTTCAGTAGAATTGCCCCAATACAAAAAAAAAATGAGAAGGAAATGAGGAAACAAAAGATGAGGAAAATCAAAAATGCATACCGGCCTTTTCTGAAACATGATAACTCCTCTTAAACTACAAATTTGCAAAAGGAATTAGAATCAATTTCGTAGATTTCATAAACTTTAATGTCACGGTTACATGCCTCTCTCGTTTGGTTAAATAACATGTACAAAATAGAGCATATAGATTTTATAAAATTAAAATTACAAATTACAACAGCTCGCAAACAAAGAAACTTTCTAACTATGCAAACATCGAGGAAGTAGTTTTGAAATTGCTGTTTGGAAGTCATGCCATCAATGGCAACCCGATTTACTCGTGGTTTAATATTTAATATCACCAGCACTTTTGGAATACAGAACAAAAATGTTTCGACAATAAGATGGTTATAATTATTTTTGTTCGGTAAGATGATTTTAGGAAGAAAATAGTATAATTTATTACAATCTCATCAGTTTTACAGAACAGTCTGGAAATTTCACCATTGGGCATATTCACATGGATTGTTCTAGGCAAATACAGTAATTTGCATATTTTACAAAATGTTTGGGGATCTTTTTAAAAGCAAATCTAATTAATGTATCGTCTATATTTCCTACAGTATGGCAAATTAAAAATGAAATATTCATTTATCCTTGAATGTAATTTTTATTAAAATGCATTATTATATGCGTGGAGTTTTGATTGTGCAGAGTGACAGAGTGGGCCATTATTTGTCACTTTGTAGGCTCTTTATGTGATAATCTATCAGCAGTGCAAAGAAACAAGCAATACCATCTTCTGTCATCGAACGATTTTGAGTGGAAGGTCTGAATGACACAAGTGCACATTTCCAGAGAGGTATATAGCTTCTTCCGCTTTATGTCAGAAATATTTTCTCGATAAGATCTAATGAAAAACTTTAATCCGATATATATTGCATCTATTATCGTACATACATCAATACATGCTTACATACATGCATTCATACATATATACATACATACATAGATACATAGATACATACATACATACATTCATCCATAGGAACAAGAATACATACATACATACATTCATACATACATACATACATACATACATACATACATACATACATACATACATACATGCAAACATACATACATACATACATACATACATACATACATACATACATACAAAGATTGATGCATACATACATACATACATACCACATTTTTCCATCCATCCATCCATACATCCATGCATCCACGCATCCATCCAGTCATCCATCCATTCATCCATCTATGCATTCATCCATACATACATACGTATAAGTTTACTTTTACATACATACATACATACATACATACATACATACATACATACATACATACATACATACATACATACATACATACATACATACATGCATGCATACATACATACATACATACATACATACATACATGCATGCATACATACATACATTTATACCTACCTACCTACCTACCTACCTACATACATACATACATACATGCATACATACATACATAGAAACATAGATACATATATACATACATACATACATGCATGCATGCATGCATACATACATACATACATACATTCATACATACATACATAGATACATGCAGACATACATACATACATACATATATACATGCATACATATATGCGTATATAAATTCATACATACATTCAGACATACATGCATACATACATACATTTATACCTACCTACCTACCTACCTACCTACCTGCATACATACATGCATCATTCATACATTTATACATATATACATACATACATACATACATAGATACATACATACATACATACATGCATACATACATATATACATACATACGTACATTGATGAATACGAATATATATTCATCCATCCATCCATCCATCCATCTATCCAACCATTCATACATACATACATTTATTTTTAAATAGATACATACATACATACATACATACATACATACATACATACATACATACATACATGCATGCATACATACAGACAGACATACATACATACATACATACAGACAGACAGACATACATACATACATATATACATGCATACATGCATACATATATGCGTACATAAATTCATACATACATACATACATGGATACATACATACATACATTGATACCTACCTACCTACCTACCTACCTACATACATACATACATACATAGATACATATATAGATACATAGATACATTCATGCATAGATTTATACATACATACATACATATATTCATAGATACATACATGCATATATACATACATACATACATGCATACATTTATACATACATACATACATACATACATGCATACATATATACATACATACATACATACATACATACATACATACATACATACATACATACATTCATTGATGAATACAAATATACTCATAGATATTTTACGGGTTCAATAAATGGTGTTTTTATTTTAGTTAGCTGTAATTCAGTATTTAGTATGTAGAATCTTTAACCGGTAATTTACGATTTCTTCAGAAAAGGGCTTGTCTTTTATGGAGAAAATATATTTTCTCGGTTGATTGTGAATAGGGTCTTGTAACAGCAAAGATCAGACTTCAAGATTGTATTTGACATATTCCATCATGCTGGAAGTTCGTTGCGTGTATCTGAATTATGAAATTTAATTTAGTTTAATTTCTCTTCATTTCTATTCTTATTCTCAGTATAGTGTCAATTGTAGCCATTAAAGTATATGAAAGGAATGCAAGATATGCATTTCAACTACATAAACTGAATATTGAATTACCGTACATCTAGAATCAAATATTTGATTGGGCAGAATTTGAATTTTAGTTAAATTTGAGAAATTTGATAACTTAAGACTAGATTTGACAAGAAGATTAATGTTTTGAAGACTCAGTTACGCCGCAAGAGACAGTGGCAGCGGTCAGTATATGTCATGTCTTCATGTTTTTGCTATGGCCAGCCATGATATATCTTCGGAATAAGCATTCATCATCTAGTTTCAGTCTCTCTGTCATCTGGAATTTTTAATTCAATTACGTATTAAATTATAAATTCTGTAGCATGTATGGTAATGCATATTTAGAAAGAACTGATTTCCCGACATAATTTATAATAGGTATGATTTATCAAAACGTGTTTATTCCGGGACGTACTGCAGTGGACCAGACGACCTGTTCAAACTGTTTAATTATCCAGTTCAAGTACATGCATGATTATGCATGGAGATAACTCATATTTTGCTTAAATGGCAACAATCCCTTTATGTTGGAAAGTTGCTACGTCTGTCCCAGATGCAGAAAATAGCAAGTGTTAATGCGGTGCAGTGCATGAAAGATGACGTTTCGCGTCTTATATTACACCAATGTAGCATATACCATTTTAAATCTTTGGAAAAATCTTATTTTGCGATTTTGAATTGCAGTTTCGAATGTAAATCATTGTATCGTGAATATTAGTTAATACTAAAGACAAATGGGATTGTTTATAAGAAATATATTCTGAACGAAATGAATAGTTTGCATTTTCATGCTATGTTGATAACATTTCTATTTAGAAAATGCAACGAAGAAACTCAGTGAAAGGAAACCAAGAAGCAAATGATAGGGACATGGACCACATTTCTACTGTTCAGTCTCCTTTTGGTGTAGGAAACTTGTACCGAATTATTGTTTATGGCAACAGTGCTCAAAAAGTGAATTGGAACTATGCAACTTTCAAACCTTCGTGACTCTCCGCTCGTACTGGTGAAATCAGATCACTCGTACAACGAATTATCAAATTTATGGCAATACGTTTATCTAGGAGTTTTGAAGTACTCTGTCGCTTGAGTACAAATTGAGAGGTTCTTGTCAACTTGTTACTGTATATTACAGCCTATTCATTAAATCTATAATCTGTAATTTGCATGTCATGTTGAACCATGCTCGAAAATGAAGTAACGTCCCTATTGAGTCGAAGAGCATGAAAGATAGATTGGATTTCGTTGCTTTGTAGATCTGACTTGACGATGAGTCCTAAACAATGAACAGCGCGAGCAATAGAGAGCTTTATTGTCACCATCTTGTCGTTCGAATTCTCTTCCTTCAATTAATTTTCATAGATGAATTACAGATGTAAATGTTTATTGCACATCAAGAATGCAAGAGCTGCATTTCATTTTATATAAAATCTTCATCGATTGATGCACTGGTGTCTGGAACAAACTGATAAACATGATAAACTGGTCTATATTCCTCAACTATAACGTTTTTTTTTGTATTTTAGTGTTGCCATAGGTTGATTCATGGCAAATTAAGCTCTGATTGCTTCGGTACCAATGTCGGAAAAGCTGATCATTCTTTTTGATTTTAACACCAGAGTTGGCGCGGACTACAAGTCGTGGAAGGGAGTTATTGGTAGAGATGGAATTGGCAAATGCAACAGCAATGGACAACTGCTTTTGAGGAGGTGCGCAACATATGATTTCCTGATCACAAACACCATCTTCCGTCTGCCTAACCGTAATTAAACAACTTTGAGGCACACACTGTCTAAGGACTGGTGTTCACTATTGCATATGAATCCATTGGCGTCACTGCGCGAAAGCAACAAAACTGGTATCTGACGAGAAGTGTCAAGAAATACAGTCCCTGCTACAGGTGAAGCATCGTCTCCATCGTGCATACAACATTGAGCCGAAGTCCGCTGCAAAGAATGATGCCTTCAGCAGAGTCCTCCAAGGTGTTCAGAAGAAACTGCGCGAAATGCAGGACACATCAATGAGCCGATGTAGTCTCCAGAATGTATTTTACTGTATGTTAATCTTGTTTATGACCTTTTGGAATTTCTTTTTTTTTTTCATTACTATTTTCCAATTTAGGCCTTTGGAGGTGCTTGTATGTATGTATGTATGTATGTATGTATGTATGTATGTATGTATGAATGCATGTATGTATGGATGTATGTATGTATGTATGCATGTATGTATGTATGTATGTATGTATGTATGTATGTATGTATGTATGTATGTATGTATGTACAAGATTGAATTTCATAAAAAGTATATTCAATGGACTGTGAAGCTGTTTTCCGTTAATTATACGTGGCCTTTTAACTTCTTCGAATCTTCTAAACAACTATTTCTTATGATGAAAGCGTGGAATCTTCCGAAAATGATGTTTCATAATATAATTCAGGAATTCCCTTGAAATAAGTTTAAGTTCGATTTTGTTACTGTTAACAGCAACATTTTACATATAAAATGTTCTGCCTTTAAAAGATTGAAGTAAAACGTAAAAGATATTGAATGTAAGAGAATAAAAACCTGTTCATTTTTCCCATCTTGAAATATTATACCTATGTTTAGAAAGAAGGTTTTTATTTTACGTGCTATACCGTTTTAAAACAATATTAACAATTTCAGCCTACCGAAATAGACCTTGCTGATGAGTAGAAAGAAGAAAATTGTTTTGTGAATTTTATATTGTTAAATGGATTGGTTTGCATACATGAATGTCTTGCAGTTTTTATCTGGATTACTATATCACTAGAGTGATGTTTCTAAACTCTCTTGGACAATGCTTATTTGTATTGCCTAATAATGTAATTTTATTCGTCTTCGAAAAACTCGTAATATAGTCTCTAATACACACGTTCTCTATTCTAGTCGTTGCGTTTTTTTTCATGGCGTTGTTTGGATTAGGAGGCGACTTGTTTGTACGCTTAGGGCAAGTCTTGGTCACTATTGGTTAATACTCACTGGACCTTTTAATATTCAGAATAAACACTATTTCTGCAGGAAGACTTCTTCTTTCTCCAAAAAACACATATTTTGGTTAGTCAGGTATTTTTGAAGAACAATAAAAAGTGGACAATCGAGTCATGATGATTACGTTAATGTATTTAATTTTCGGTCGAGTTGTGTACATCTGATAGCATAGTCCACTCTCCTATTGAGAAGGTCATTTTTGTTTTGGTTACCGATTTTTAAGTTGTATTGTACAAATTAGGATTACTTTCATCCTCTTTATCGGATGGCATTACCCTGTTAGGTGTCGTCCTCGCATGTAGATACATGATTTCATTGATCTTTGAGACCTCTTTTTCCTATTGCAATTTTGAGTGGGATGGCAAGGTTTCTCTGGCGTACGTATTTTACTGTATGTTAATCTTGTTTATTACCTTTTAGAATTTCATTTTTTTTTTTTGCATCACTATGTTCAAATTTAGGCCTTTGGAGTTGCTTCCGCTATTGGTACATCTTCGTCTAATGGGAATATCCGAATTAGTTCCCAGTTTTAAAACTATAAAATGGCAACTACGCTATTTACATGACATGGATACAATGTGAGCTTATTCGACTCTAAAATAGTGTCTGAACACATGGCTCAGGTTTAGTTGACTTCCCACAGTGAGCGAACTACCATGCTTCTAAGCAGTGGCTATGATGTAATGAAAGTGAACACCATCTGGTCATTGTCTCTATCACTTTGCAAAACTATATCACGTGTCATGATGATACTGCCAAAACTTTGTAGCCTTTTAGTTTATTGCCCCGTTGGCTAATCAGGATTCGAATTCGAGATTTGTTATACACTTATTGCACAGTATATATTGGGAGATGGGTAATATATACAACTAATATTCACCGCGTTTAGCCGACATAACTCAATATTCAACAAAATTGTGGTCTGCATTATCTCTTTTCAATTAAATATTGAATCAATATTAAAGGATCACATCTGTCGATCTGTTACGGGACAGGAAAAATTGATTTGTTGTTTTATCATGTACAGAAAGGTTGTTTTTGGCGGTCAATTATGCGACAAAATTCTTTAATCTGCCGGCTAATAATGCGATTTAATTTCTCATATGCAGTTGAAACAGTTGAGCCTATTATGAAACTGCAGATCATTGTTGACGTTGTTGGATGCTTCTTACATACGGATGTTGGGGACATTCCATAATCTTCATATACACTTTGAAAATCTATAAATATCAGGAAAGAAAAATATTCTTCAATGTTTTCGAAGACCATCTATGACAATATTAGACATATGCAGCTCATAAATACTTATATATCTTATATGATAACTACTTTACATAAGGAATATGAAACATATTGCTGAACGCTGTTTTATTTTAAAGAAAACTAGAAGGGAAGGAGACGGTGATGACCACCAAAACGGTTCGCAATTGTACGAGAATGTTTGGGAGAGAGAGAGTGAAAGTGAACCTTGTAGAACTGAAACACTATCATGATAAAAACAACTTTTTGATTTTATCAGTAATTGGAATTTATTGTTGTATAAGATATTAATTCCAACATAACAATATTCCAAAGAGAGGTGTCTTATTCTGTCCATTCTGGCCCAGTCCTTACTTATGTATGTTCTTCTTAATATCTGTAAAATACGAAAGAAGAATCAAGTGAATATGTCCTGGATGTATTGGTAAAAGCAAAACATTATGTTTATGCTAATAATTATATGAAGGGAGAAAGGCGATAATGTGAGTACTTCGAATTGTAAGATTTAGATGTACAATGAGTATGAGGAGATTGTGGTGGAGAACTTAATATTGAAGAAGCACTGTATCTTAATTCTCTAATATATAACTGTCTAAGATGAAGAGTACAAATTCTTACTTCACAGGGTGTTTAGTGTGAGGGAATCCACCCCAAGCACCGAATCTTCCCCAAGGCCCGAAATATCCACCATATCCACCGCCGTATCCCCAGGGAATTCCACCACTGTATCCACCATATCCGCCATAACCTCCAATTCCACTGTAGCCGCTGTAACCGGTTTTCGGGATGGCTGCGATAGCACAAACCATGCAAGCAAGAAGAACTAGTACAGCCCTCATTCTCGTCTGCCCAACAAAATAAGTAGCACAAAAATAATCATAATTAGTGTTATGAACACCGAAGAACGTGTAATAACGAACAAATATTAATTCTGAGGTACAGAACAATCTATATTCCTTAAAAGCAAACCTAAATTTGTGTAACGCAGTAAAATCAGATGGCCCACGTACGCCTCTGATCCGCCCCGAACCTCTTAATTATATTTTATATTATAACATTGAATGTCATAGCTCTTTTAGGTAGTGCATGTGTTTCTTATGACAGATTATTCAATTGTATGTTTCGCCTTTGTTCGTTATTGAGCGTGGACAGTTTACGAACCTGATTATTGGAATATTTTGTCTAATTGCATTTGATGATATCTTGGGATATTACCAAATATTAATTCAACGCCCGACATTGTTTCTAGCTTAGAATATTCTGGAAACGAAATTGCTGACAATATAATGTAATTTCCCACTAACATCTAATGAATTCCAGAGTATTTTCTGTAGTGTCATTGGTAAGGAATACATATGTCATGGCATTCAAGACTATTGAAATTCATTCGGAACGCTCTAATATTCTTTTTACCTGTGATAGGACATTTAAGAGCGATTCTTATTTATTTAATAATGCTGTAAGTGACGTTTAAATTTTTGCTTTCTATCTACTGAAATATATTATTTGTTGATTTTATTAAACATGTTGATTTCGCTTTAATCTGTTACATAGCTTAGGACCTAGATTCGTAACAAGGAGAAATCGTAAGAAGGAGAAACACTAATATCCTCCCTCTGTTGCCTGACAATATTGAAGTTTTGGCGGACGATGCAGTTCTCAAGAGAAAAATGGAAAACCATAAATAACCGAAAATATGGTGCACAATATAGTCTTGAAATGTGACAAAAATATTTGTCTACACTTATTTCAAACCACGTTTTATAGTTTTGTGTCCTATATAATGTAAGCTTTCATTTTGTAGGAATGTGTGAACTAAATAAATATACCAGCACAAAGGTTTTATAAGACAAGAACAACATTTGTGGCTGACGAAGACCACATGTTGATACATGCACAATGGATCGAATGTATGGTCCTTCTAATACAAATGATGTTGCACTTATACAATGCATATATTTAGGGAATCTGATGTACATAACATTAATAAATATGGTGGTAATATTTCCGTTGCTACAATATAAATATAGTCATTTAAAACACGTCATTTATCATATCCAAATGCCCAAGTTAAATATTGTGAATACGTCAGTTTTTTATTTGTGATGTTGTGAAGTTTGTCTGACATACAGGGCACGGATTTCATTAATATTGTTTTTCCACTGTCCGCTATTAGAAACGTGGTGACAAGGACACAACTGGTCATTTTTGAATAAAATGCGCTATAGTAATGTGGCCGTATATGCAATTTATAAAATTTAGAGGCGATTAGAAAATTAAAATAAATATGTATGGCTATCGATCTTTTGCTTTCATTTGTTTGACAAGGAACCTATTTTAAAATATGGGGATGCTAGAGAGTTTTCATTTTTCACATATAAGAAAACTCATGTAATGATGTAGTCATTCATGTGAGCACATAACAAAATAATACAGTTGTTTAGAAAGTAAACGTATTGGAGTATATTGATCAGAATTAATTAGTATGTTGTTATCTTGAACACTAATTAACATGCAGAATAAAATTACTTACCTGTATCTGTGGTAGCAAGGCACTGAAGCTCTAAATGAAGAAGTCTCCGGATTGGCAGCCGCTGTGATAGCTTGTTTAATCGATGGTCAATTTATACCTATACTCCGGGTTTTTTCATCCACGATGTCAGAATTAATTGTGCATGATCAATGATAGCGCAGAAATGAAAGATGTAAATTAATGCTAATGTGCTTTCGCAAAATTGTCCATTTTGTAAACTGATCAAACATTTTGAAAGATGACAAATTGGAGAATTCAAATTGTGTGTCTTCCGCTGAATAATTTATAAAACATCTACAAGGATAGGAAGATGTATAAAAAATACCATGGTACAGGCGGCAAATTTTATTTATATAACTTCATGATATCGTTACTAATTTCCATACAGAGACAAAGAGACATTTTTTGTTACGTATATTTTTTCATATTATCTCTTGGCCTTTTAATATCTGTATGTTATGCATGTCTATATTATGTACTTGACATTGTCCTAAACCAAAATATAGCCTTGCTAGTGACTAGTGACATTTTATTATATAAAGAACATAATAAATGGTAATATTGTCTCTATGATTGTGGATCAAATAGTCAGTTCCTTATAAAAGTAAACATTTTTCCTACAATTTGGGTTGAAAGATACAGTCTTGACTTGGACCTTAGAATCTAGTAGAATGGAAAATTCATTAAGTGGCAGACTATTATAATAAAATGGTAATCGGGACCCAGATTAAAGGAGGCGTACACAAACTTGTTTATGTGAAAATGACTAATTCTTGCCTTACGATATAAAGCAGAATCATTCTTACTGTTGTTTCCACTTTTTGATTTGGTAGGATCAATTTATTCAAATTGTTATTCACTGGGAATTCAGTGTGCTGATCAATAATATTTTTGATCTAGAACATTGATTTAGAATTATGGTGAATTCAGACATGGAGACTTTGGATTATTTTATTATGTCGTATTGAAAAACTCTCAGGACATCGCCACATTCCAAGTCATTGGCCTATTAGCACGTTTGAGATTATAGGTACATCAGCATATTCCATATTGAAACCTAATGGAAATAAAACTGGGATTAAAGTGGGACTTCATCGATGTGAACTTATCATGGGACTTAATTCACAATACTGTAAGTGGGTTTTAAATTTTCCCTTCGTATTCTAGGGAAATAAATTATTTGATGAATTAAACAAAAGCTGTTAGTTTTCGTTTTTATCTGTTACTTAGTTTAATATCACCGAGTCGTACTAGAAAACGGGTTCTCTTCCGTGATACAATTTACTCTAAGTATATCAAAAAACTTTACTAAGAAAGTTTCGACACAGAAAGGCTTTCAGAGTGTTATTTAAAGTTGAGAACCTTATTATATATCCTGCCCAGAATGTGTTAAAGTTGTTAGAAAAGGACGGATTATTCCAGTTTGCCATATAATATGACTACCTCTGATGGGAGACTTAGGAGGACTTGGTGACCATCTGAGATAGCCACTGATGACAAGTGGTCAGTGAGCTGTCAGGTTGTTGTATATAAGTCATATGTACTCTGGGAATTCTTAGTCTAGTCCATGAAATTCATTTGGCTGGTCATGTTGGGGTGCATAAGACTCATCACAAGATATTTAATCATTTTTATTAGCGGAAAAGTGAAAGTAATATTTGTAATTAATATAGCTTTTGTCACAGTTGTCAAATGTTAGGAAAACACACTCAGAAGATAACTAAATATCAGTTGCAATCTATTCTTGCATTTGACGAACCATTTTGTAAAATAATGGCAGACTATATAGTTTCCTTACCTGAGACAAAGGCAGAGGACCAATATTTTCTGACCATCATATTTGCATTCACGAGTTTCTCGTAGGCTATTCTATGAAGAATCTTAAAACTAAAACCGTAGGAAAAACTGTGTTTAAGATTTTCTTTTTACACAATTTGGCCTTCCGAATTCCATTCACTCTGATTAGGGATACAATTGTATGTCTGGAGTTTTCACAGTGATACAGAAATTAGGCATCCTGCAATTCTGCCTATTACTCTGAAAGCCAAAGGATTTAGAAAGATTTAATCAAATTTTGAAGCTATGATTCCGCGATATTGTTTTGATACCGGTAATGATTGGGACGAAGATTTTCATTTACTGTTTTTGCAGCTAGGCAATCAGTTCAAGAGTTGTTAGAATTTAGACCTTGCGAATTAGTTCTTGGACATACTATTCGTGGATAATTGAAGTTATTAAAGAAGATGCTTTTTTTCAACAGAACTTTAGCAATTAATCTTCTTGCCTATGTTAGTGATTTCAATGAGAAGGTGTCAAAGGCTTGTGAAGTTACAAGAGCTACAATTCACTATACTCGGTGAAAAATGAAATTAAGGTATGACCAACATACAAAGAAAAGAGTTTTCATCCTGGTATTAGAATTCTAGATCTACTTCCCATACCTCAAAATCTTCTTCGGGCTCTACGTAACTAAATTAAATTCTATCAAGACCTCCAGAGTATGTTGATAACGAAATATATGTTAATCACGCAGTTAATTTAGTTGTGCATGTGAGGATTTAAGTGATGGAATGACATTTGATTGTAGTCACTTTGGTGTAACCAATCTTCTTATGTGAATCAGAAACTTTCACATCTACAAATACAAAAAAAGAGTGAAATCAAACAGCTATTTTTGGAATATGAACAACAAATGTTTGCACACGAACAAATAACATTGTATCAAGACGTTGAAATTGGAATTTGAACACTTATTCAAGAACATCCATACAGATTGACTCCTCTCATACAGGAATGTTTGAAGAAAGAAATTGGAGAAAACGTCGTTAGATATAGAGATACCCATGACTGAAGAAATTTAATGTAAAATTAAATTAGAAGCTTTCAATGATCATTTACGTTCAGTAGAATTGCCCCAATAAAAAAAATGAGAAGGAAATGAGGAAACAAAAGATGAGGAAAATCAAAAATGCATACCGGCCTTTTCTGAAACATGATAACTCCTCTTAAACTACAAATTTGCAAAAGGAATTAGAACCAATTTCGTAGAATTAATAAACTTTAATGTCACGGTTACATGCCTCTCTCGTTTGGTTAAATAACATGTACAAAATAGAGCATATAGATTTTATAAAATTAAAAATACAAATTACAACAGCTTGCAAACAAAGAAACTTTCTAACTATGCAAACATCGAGGAAGTAGTTTTGAAATTGCTGTTTGGAAGTCATGCCATTAATGGCAACCCGATTTACTCGTGGTTTAATATTTAATATCACCAGCACTTTTGGAATACAGAACAAAAATGTTTCGACAATCAGATGGTTATAATTATTTTTGTTCGGTAAGATGATTTTAGGAAGAAAATAGTATAATTTATTACAATCACATCAGTTTTACAGAACAGTCTGGAAATTTCACCATTGGGCATTTCACATGGATTGTTCTAGGCAAATACAGTAATTTGCATATTTTACAAAATGTTTGGGGATCTTTTTAAAAGCAAATCTAATTAATGTATCGTCTATATTTCCTACAGTATGGCAAATTAAAAATGAAATATTCATTTATCCTTGAATGTAGTTTTTATTAAAATGCATTATTATATGCGTGGGGTTTTGATTCTGCAGAGTGACAGAGTGGGCCATTATTTGTCACTTTGTAGGCTCTTTATGTGATAATCTATCAGCAGTGCAAAGAAACAAGCAATACCATTTTCTATCATCGAACGATGTTGAGGGGAAGGTCTGAATGACACAAGTGCACATTTCCAGAGAGGTATATAGCTTCTTCCGCTTTATGTCAGAAATATTTTCTCGATAAGATCTAATGAAAAACTTTAATCCGATATATATTGCATCTATTATCGTACATACATCGATACATGCTTACATACATGCATTCATACATATATACATACATACATAGATACATAGATACATACATACATACATTCATACATTCATCCATAGGAACAAGAATACATACATACATTCATACATACAATCATACATACATACATACATACATGCAAACATACATACATACATACAAAGATTGATGCATACATACATACATACATACCACATTTTTCCATCCATCCATCCATACATATATGCATCCACGCATCCATCCAGCCATCCATCCATTCATCCATCTATGCATTCATCCATACATACATACGTATAAGTTTACTTTTACATACATACATACATACATACATACATACATACATACATACATACATACATGCATGCATACATACATGCATATATGCATACATACATACATACATTTATACCTACCTACCTACCTACCTACATACATACATGCATACATACATACATAGATACATACATACATATATACATACATACATACATGCATGCATGCACGCATACATATATACATACATAGATACATTCATACATACATACATACATACATACATACATACATACATACATACATATATACATGCATACATGCATACATATATCCGTATATAAATTCATACATACATACAGACATACATGCATACATGCATACATTTATACCTACCTACCTTCCTACCCACCTACCTACCTACATACATACATACAAACATACATACATACATACATATATACATACATACATTCATGCATACATTTATACATACATACATATATACATACATACATATATACATACGTATATACATACATGCATACATTCATACATTTATACATATATACATACATACATACATGCATACATACATATATACATACATACGTACATTGATGAATACAAATATATTCATCCATCCATCCATCCATCAATCCATCTATCCAACCATTCATACATACATACATTTATTTTTAAATAGATACATACATACACACATACATACATACATACATACATACATACATACATGCATACATACATACAGACAGACATACATACATAGATACATACATACATACAGACAGACAGACATACATAGATACATACATACATATATACATGCATACATGCATACATATATGCGTACATAAATTCATACATACATATATACATGCATACATACTTACATACATACATACATACATTCATACCTACCTGTCTACTTACCTACATACATAGATACATATATAGATACATAGATACATTCATGTACACATTTATACATACATACATACATATATTCATAGATACATACATACATATATACATACATATATACATACATACATACATAGATGCGTACATTTATACATACATACATGCATACATACATACATACATACATACATACATACATACATTGATGAATACAAATATACTCATAGATATTTTACGGATTCAATAAATGGTGATTTTATTTTAGTTAGCTGTAATTCAGTATTTAGTATGAAGAATCTTGAACCGGTAATTTACGATTTCTTCAGAAAAGGGCTTGTCTTTTATGGAGAAAATATATTTTCTCGGTTGATTGTGAATATGGTCTTGTAACAGCAAAGATCAGACTTCAAGATTGTATTTGACATATTCCATCATGCTGGAAGTTCGTTGTGTGTATCTGAATTATGAAATTTAATTTAGTTTAATTTCTCTTCATTTCTATTCTTATTCTCAGTATAGTGTCAATTGTAGCCATTAAAGTATATGAAAGGAATGCAAGATATGCATTTCAACTACATAAACTGAATATTGAATTACCGTACATCTAGAATCAAATATTTGTTTGGGCAGAATTTGAATTTTAGTTAAATTTTGAGAAATTTGATAACTTAAGTCTAGATTTGACAAGAAGATTAATGTTTTGAAGACTAAGTCACGCCGCAAGAGACAGTGGCAGCGGTCAGTATATGTCATGTCTTCATGTTTTTGCTATGGCCAGCCATGATATATCTTCGGAATAAGCATTCATCATCTAGTTTCAGTCTCTCTGTCATCTGGAATTTTTAATTCAATTACGTATTAAATTATAAATTCTGTAGCATGTATGGTAATGCATATTTAGAAAGAACTGATTTCCCGACATAATTTATAATAGGTATGATTTATCAAAACGTGTTTATTCCGGGACGTACTGCAGTGGACCAGACGACCTGTTCAAACTGTTTAATTATCCAGTTCAAGTACATGCATGATTATGCATGGAGATAACTCATATTTTGCTTAAATGGCAACAATCCCCTTATGTTAAAAAGTTGCTACTTCTGTCCCAGATGCAGAAAATAGCAAGTGTTAATGCGGTGCAGTGCATGAAAGATGACCTTTCGCGTCTTATATTACACCAATGTAGCATATACCATTTTAAATCTTTGGAAAAATCTTATTTTGCGATTTTGAATTGCAGTTTCGAATGTAAATCATTGTATCGTGAATATTAGTTAATACTAAAGACAAATGGGATTGTTTATAAGAAATATATTCTGAACGAAATGAATAGTTTGCATTTTCATGCTATGTTGATAACATTTCTATTTAGAAAATGCAACGAAGAAACTCAGTGAAAGGAGACCAAGAAGCAAATGATAGGGACATGGACCACATTTCTACTGTTCAGTCTCCTTTTGGTGTAGGAAACTTGTACCGAATTATTGTTTATGGCAACAGTGCTCAAAAAGTGAATTGGATCTATGCAACTTTCAAACCTTCGTGACTCTCCGCTCAAACTGGTGAAATCAGATCACTCGTACAACGAATTTTCAAATTTATGGCAATACGTTTATCTAGGAGTTTTGAAGTACTCTGTCGCTTGAGTACAAATTGAGAGGTTCTTGTCAACTTGTTACTGTATATTACAGCTTATTCATTAAATCTATAATCTGTAATTTGCATGTCATGTTGAACCATGCTCGAAAATGAAGTAACGTCCCTATTGAGTCGAAGAGCATGAAATATAGATTGGAATTCGTTGCTTTGTAGGTCTGACTTGACGATGAGTCCTAAACAATGAACAGCGCGAGAAATAGAGAGCTTTATTGTCACCGTCTTGTCGTTCGAATTCTCTTCCTTCAATTAATTTTCATAGATGAATTACAGATGTAAATGTTTATTGCACATCAAGAATGCAAGAGCTGCATTTCATTTTATATAAAATCTTCATCGATTGATGCACTGGTGTCTGGAACAAACTGATAAACATGATAAACTGGTCTATATTCCTCAACTATAACGTTTTTTTGTATTTTAGTGTTGCCATAGGTTGATTCATGGCAAATTAAGCTCTGAATGCTTCGGTACCAATGTCAGAAAAGCTGATCATTCTTGTTGATTTTAACGCCAGAGTTGGCGCGGACCACATGTCGTGGAAGGGAGTTATTGGTAGAGATAGAATTGGCAAATGCAACAGCAATGGACAACTGCTCTTGAGGAGGTGCGCAACATATGATTTCCTGATCACAAACACCATCTTCCGTCTGCCTAACCGTAATTAAACAACTTGGATGCACACACTGTCTAAGGATTGGCATCATTTCTGCTACATCTTAGCATTTAGGAATGATTGGCAGGATGTCCGTGTGACCAAGGCCATGTGTGGTGCTGACTGCTGGACAGACCAGAGGCTATTGATTTCCAAGATGTATCTTAGAATTCAACCTCCCAGACGTCCACAGGGAATTAAAGTCCCAAAACGACTCATCGTCTCTAGCTTGAAAGCCTGCAACACTGAGCAAGCTCTGTCTGAAGGTCTGACAAGCCAGCTAGAAACCATAGACTCTGATACCAACGACGTGGAGAAATGCTGGGCGGCCTTCAAACATCTGGTGTTCACTATTGCATCTGAATCCATTGGCGTCACTGCGCGAAAGCACTAAGACTGGTTCGACGAGAACTGTCAAGAAATACAGTCCCTGCTAGAGGTGAAGCATCGTCTCCATCGTGCATACAACATTGAGCCGAAGTCCGCTGCAAAGAATGATGCTTTCAGCAGATTCCTCAAGGTGTTCAGAAGAAACTGCGCGAAATGCAGGAGACATCAATGAGCCGATGTACTCTCGTGTATGTATTTTACTGTATGTTAATCTTGTTTATTACCTTCATTGCTATTTTCAAATTTAGGCCTTTGGAGGTGCATGTATGTATGTATGTATGTATGTATGTATGTATGTATGCATGTATATGTATGTATGTATGTATGAATGCATGTATGTATGTATGTATGTATGTATGTATGTATGTATGTATGTATGTATGTATGTGTGTGTGTATGTATGTACAAGTTTGAATTTCATAAAAAATATATTTAATGGACTGTGAAGCTGTTTTCCGTTAATTATACGTGGCCTTTTAACTTCTTCGAATCTTCTAATCAGCTATTTCTTATGATGAAAGCGTGGAATCTTCCGAAAATGATGTTTCATAATATAATTCAGGAATTCCCTTGAAATAAGTTTAAGTTCGATTTTGTTACTGTTAACAGCAACATTTTACATATAAAATGTTCTGCCTTTAAAAGATTGAAGTAAAACGTAAAAAATATTGAATGTAAGAGAATAAAAACCTGTTCATTTTTCCCATCTTGAAATATTATACCTATGTTTAGAAAGAAGGTTTTTATTTTACGTGTTATACCGTTTTAAAACAATATTAACAATTTCAGCCTACCGAAATAGACCTTGCTGATGAGTAGAAAGAAGAAAATTGTTTTGTGAATTTTATATTGTTAAATGGATTGGTTTGCATACATTAATGTCTTGCAGTTTTTATCTGGATTACTATATCACTAGAATGATGTTTCTAAACTTTCCTGGACTATGCTTATTTGTATTGCCTAATAATGTAATTTTATTCGTCTGCGAAAAATTTGTATTATAGTCTCTAATACACACGTTCTCTATTCTAGTCGTTGCGTTTTTTTCATGGCGTTGTTTGGATTAGGAGACGACTTGTTTGTACGCTTAGGGCAAGTCTTGGTCACTATTGGTCAATACTCACTAGACTTTTCAATATTCAGAATAAACACTATTCCTGCAGGAAGACTTCTTGTTTCTCCAAAGAACACATATTTTGGTTAGTCAGGTATTTTTGAAGAACAATAAAAAGTGGACAATCGAGTCATGATGATTACGTTAATGTATTTAATTTTCGGTCGAGTTGTGTACATCTGATAGCATAGTCCACTCTCCTATTGAGAAGGTCATTTTTGTTTTGGTTACCGATTTTTAAGTTGTATTGTACAAATTAGGATTACTTTCATCCTCTTTATCGGATAGCATTACCCTGTTAGGTGTCGTCCTCGCATGTAGATACATGATTTCATTGATCTTTGAGACCTCTTTTTCCTATTGCAATTTTGAGTGGGATGGCAAGGTTTCTCTGGTGTATGTATTTTACTGTATGTTAATCTTGTTTATTACCTTTTAGAATTTCATTTTGTTTTGCATCACTATGTTCAAATTTAGGCCTTTGGAGTTGCTTCCGCTATTGGTACATCTTCGTCTAATGGGAATATCCGAATTAGTTCCCAGTTTTAAAACTATAAAATGGCAACTACGCTATTTACATGACATGGATACAATGTGAGCTTATTCGACTCTAAAATAGTGTCTGAACACATGGCTCAGGTTTAGTTGACTTCCCACAGTGAGTGAACTACCATGCTTCTAAGCAGTGGCTATGATGTAATGAAAGTGAACACCATCTGGTCATTGTCTCTATCACTTTGCAAAACTATATCACGTGTCATGATGATATTGCCAAAACTTTGTAGCCTTTTAGTTTGTTTCCCCGTAGGCTAATCAGGATTCGAATTCGAAATTTGTTATACACTTATTGGACAGTATATATTGGGAGATGGGTAATATATACAACTGATATTCACCGCGTTTAGCCGACATAACTCAATATTCAACAAAATTGTGGTCTGCATTATCTCTTTTCAATTATATATTGAATCAATATTAAAGGATCACATCTGTCGATCTGTTACGGGACAGGAAAAATTGATTTGTTGTTTTATCATGTACAGAAAGGTTGTTTTTGGCGGTCAATTATGCGACAAAATTCTTTAATCTGCCGGCTAATAATGCGATTTAATTTCTCATATCCAGTTGAAACAGTTGAGCCTCTTATGAAACTGTAGATCATTGTTGACGTTGTTGGATGCTTCTTACATACGGATTTTGGGGACATTCCATAATCTTCATATACACTTTGAAAATCTATAAATATCAGGAAAGAAAAATATTCTTCAATGTTTTCGAAGACCATCTATGACAATATTAGACATATGCAGCTCATAAATACTTATATATCTTATATGATAACTACTTTACATAAGGAATATGAAACATATTGCTGAACGCTGTTTTATTTTAAAGAAAACTAGAAGGGAAGGAGACGGTGATGACCACCAAAACGGTTCGCAATTGTACGAGAATGTTTGGGAGAGAGAAAGTGAAATTGAACCTTGTAGAACTGAAACACTATCATGATAAAAACAACTTTTTGATTTTATCAGTAAATGGAATTTATTCTTGGATAAGATATTAATTCCAACATAACAATATTCCAAAGAGAGGTGTCTTATTCTGTCCATTCTGGCCCAGTCCTTACGTATGTATGTTCTTCTTAATATCTGTAAAATATGAAAGAAGAATCAAGTGAGTATGTGCTGGATGTATTGGTAAAAGCAAAACATTATGTTTATGCTAATAATTATATGAAGGGAGAAAAGCGATAATGTGAGTACTTCGAATTGTAAGATTTAGATGTACAATGAGTATGAGGAGATTGTGGTGGAGAACTTAATATTGAAGAAGCACTGTATCTTAATTCTCTAATATATAATTGTCTAAGATGAAGAGTACAAATTCTTACTTCACAGG
This sequence comes from Sinohyriopsis cumingii, assembly GCA_028554795.2. Taxonomy (NCBI): domain Eukaryota; kingdom Metazoa; phylum Mollusca; class Bivalvia; order Unionida; family Unionidae; genus Sinohyriopsis; species Sinohyriopsis cumingii. The sequence continues at coordinate 144,860,015 of CM068829.1, forward strand.
GGGTTTAATGTGAGGGTATCCACCCCAAGCACCGAATCTTCCCCAAGGCCCGAAATATCCACCATATCCACCGCCGTATCCCCAGGGAATTCCACCACTGTATCCACCATATCCGCCATAACCTCCAATTCCACTGTAGCCGCTGTAACCGGTTTTCGGGATGGCTGCGATAGCACAAACCATGCAAGCAAGAAGAACTAGTACAGCCTTCATTTTCGTCTGCCCAACAAGATAAGTAGCACAAAAATAATCATAATTAGTGTTATGAACACCGAAGAACGTGTAATAACGAACAAATATTAATTTTGAGGTACAGAACAATCTATATTCCTTAAAAGCAAACCTAAAATTGTGTAACGCAGTAAAATCAGATGGCCCACGTACGCCTCTGATCCGCCCCGAACCTCTTAATTATATTTTATATTATAACATTGAATGTCATAGCTCTTTTAGGTAGTGCATGTGTTTCTTATGACAGATTATTCAATTGTATGTTTCGCCTTTGTTCGTTATTGAGCGTGGACAGTTTACCAACCTGATTATTGGAATATTTTGTCTAATTGTATTTGATGATATCTTGGGATATTACCAAATATTTATTCAACGCCCGACATTGTTTCTAGCTTAGAATATTCTGGAAAGGAAATTGCTGACAATATAATGTAATTTCCCACTAACATCTAATGAATTCCAGAGTATTTTCTGCAGTGTCATTGGTAAGGAATACATATGTCATGGCATTCAAGACTATTGAAATTCATTCGGAACGCTCTCTTATTCTTTTTACCTGTGATAGGACATTTAAGAGCGATTCTTATTTATTTAATAATGCTGTAAGTGACGTTTAAATTTTTGCTTTCTATCTACTGAAATATATTATTTGTTGATTTTATTAAACATGTTGATTTCGCTTTAATCTGTTACATAGCTTAGGACCTAGATTCGTAACAAGGAGAAATCGTAAGAAGGAGAAACACTAATATCCTCCCTCTGTTGCCTGACAATATTGAAGTTTTGGCGGACGATGCAGTTCTCAAGAGAAAAATGGAAAACCATAAATAACCGAAAATATGGTGCACAATATAGTCTTGAAATGTGACAAAAATATTTGTCTACACTTATTTCAAACCACGTTTTATAGTTTTGTGTCCTATATAATGTAAGCTTTCATTTTGTAGGAATGTGTGAACTAAATAAATATACCAGCACAAAGGTTTTATAAGACAAGAACAACATTTATGGCTGACGAAGGCCACATGTTGATACATGCACAATGGATCGAATGTATGGTCCTTCTAATACAAATGATGTTGCACTTATACAATGCATATATTTAGGGAATCTGATGTACATAACATTAATAAATATGGAGGTAATATTTCCGTTGCTACAATATAAATATAGTCATTTAAAACACGTCATTTATCATATCCAAATGCCCAAGTTAAATATTGTGAATACGTCAGTTTTTTATTTGTGATGTTGTGAAGTTTGTCTGACATAGAGGGCACGGATTTCATTAATATTGTTTTTCCAATGTCCACTATAGGAAACGTGGTGACAAAGACACAACTGGTCATTTTTGAATAAAATGCGCTATAGTAATGTGGCCGTATATGCAATTTATAAAATTTAGAGGCGATTAGAAAATTAAAATAAATATGTATGGCTATCGATCTTTTGCTTTCATTTGTTTGACAAGGAACCTATTTTAAAATATGGGGATGCAAGAGAGTTTTCATTTTTCACATATACGAAAACTCATGTAATGATGTAGTCATTCATGTGAGCACATAACAAAATAATACAGTTGTTTAGAAAGTAAACGTATTGGAGTATATTGATCAGAATTAATTAGTATGTTGTTATCTTGAACACTAATTAACATGCAGAATAAAATTACTTACCTGTATTTGTGGTAGCAAGGCACTGAAGCTCTAAATGAAGAAGTCTCCGGATTGGCAGCCGCTGTGATAGCTTGTTTAATCGATGGTCAATTTATACCTATACTCCGGGTTTTTTCATCCACGATGTCAGAATTAATTGTGCATGATCAATGATAGCGCAGAAATGAAAGATGTAAATTAATGCTAATGTGCTTTCGCAAAATTGTCCATTTTGTAAACTGATCAAACATTTTGAAAGATGACAAATTGGAGAATTCAAATTGTGTGTCTTCCGCTGAATAATTTATAAAACATCTACAAGGATAGGAAGATGTATAAAAAATACCATGGTACAGGCGGCAAATTTTATTTATATAACTTCATGATATCGTTACTAATTTCCATACAGAGACAAAGAGACATTTTTTGTTACGTATATTTTTTCATATTATCTCTTGGCCTTTTAATATCTGTATGTTATGCATGTCTATATTATGTACTTGACATTGTCCAAAACCAAAATATAGCCTTGCTAGTGACTAGTGACATTTTATTATATAAAGAACATAATAAATGGTAATATTGTCTCTATGATTGTGGATCAAATAGTCAGTTCCTTATAAAAGTAAACATTTTTCCTACAATTTGGGTTGAAAGATACAGTCTTGACTTGGACCTTAGAATCTAGTAGAATGGAAAATTCATTAAGTGGCAGACTATTATAATAAAATGGTAATCGGGACCCAGATTAAAGGAGGCGTACACAAACTTGTTTATGTGAAAATGACTAATTCTTGCCTTACGATATAAAGCAGAATCATTCTTACTGTTGTTTCCACTTTTTGATTTGGTAGGATCAATTTATTCAAATTGTTATTCACTGGGAATTCAGTGTGCTGATCAATAATATTTTTGATCTAGAACATTGATTTAGAATTATGGTGAATTCAGACATGGAGACTTTGGATTATTTTATTATGTCGTATTGAAAAACTCTCAGGACATCGCCACATTCCAAGTCATTGGCCTATTAGCACGTTTGAGATTATAGGTACATCAGCATATTCCATATTGAAACCTAATGGAAATAAAACTGGGATTAAAGTGGGACTTCATCGATGTGAACTTATCATGGGACTTAATTCACAATACTGTAAGTGGGTTTTAAATTTTCCCTTCGTATTCTAGGGAAATAAATTATTTGATGAATTAAACAAAAGCTGTTAGTTTTCGTTTTTATCTGTTACTTAGTTTAATATCACCGAGTCGTACTAGAAAACGGGTTCTCTTCCGTGATACAATTTACTCTAAGTATATCAAAAAACTTTACTAAGAAAGTTTCGACACAGAAAGGCTTTCAGAGTGTTATTTAAAGTTGAGAACCTTATTATATATCCTGCCCAGAATGTGTTAAAGTTGTTAGAAAAGGACGGATTATTCCAGTTTGCCATATAATATGATTACCTCTGATGGGAGACTTAGGAGGACTTGGTGACCATCTGAGATAGCCACTGATGACAAGTGGTCAGTGAGCTGTCAGGTTGTTGTATATAAGTCATATGTATTCAGGGAATTCTTAGTCTAGTCCATGAAATTCATTTGGCTGGTCATGTTGGGGTGCATAAGACTCATCACAAGATATTTAATCATTTTTATTAGCGGAAAAGTGAAAGTAATATTTGAAATTAATATAGCTTTTGTCACAGTTGTCAAATGTTAGGAAAACACACTCAGAAGATAACTAAATATCAGTTGCAATCTATTCTTGCATTTGACGAACCATTTTGTAAAATAATGGCAGACTATATAGTTCCCTTACCTGAGACAAAGGCAGAGGACCAATATTTTCTGACCATCATATTTGCATTCACGAGTTTCTCGTAGGCTATTCTATGAAGAATATTAAAACTAAAACCGTAGGAAAAACTGTGTTTAAGATTTTCTTTTTACACAATTTGGCCTTCCGAATTCCATTCACTCTGATTAGGGATACAATTGTATGTCTGGAGTTTTCACAGTGATACAGAAATTAGGCATCCTGCAATTCTGTTTATTACTCTGAAAGCCAAAGGATTTAGAAAGATTTAATCAAATTTTGAAGCTATGATTCTGCGATATTGTTTTGATACCGGTAATGACTGGGACGAAGATTTTCATTTACTGTTTTTTGCAGTTAGGCAATCAGTTCAAGAGTTGTTAGAATTTAGACCTTGCGAATTAGTTCTTGGACATACTATTCGTGGATAATTGAAGTTATTAAAGGAGATGCTTTTTTTCAACAGAACTTTAACAATTAATCTTCTTGCCTATGTTAGTGATTTCAGTGAGAAGGTGTCAAAGGCTTGTGAAGTTACAAGAGCTATAATTCACTATACTCGGTGAAAAATGAAATTAAGGTATGACCAACATACAAAGAAAAGAGTTTTCATCCTGGTATTAGAATTCTAGATCTCCTGCCCATACCTCAAAATCTTCTTCGGGCTCTACGTAACTAAATTAAATTCTATCAAGACCTCCAGAGTATGTTGATAACGAAATATATGTTAATCACGCAGTTAATTTAGTTGTGCATGTGAGGATTTAAGTGATGGAATGACATTTGATTGTAGTCACTTTGGTGTAACCAATCTTCTTATGTGGATCAGAAACTTTCACATCTACAAATACAAGAAAAGAGTGAAATCAAACAGCTATTTTTGGAATATGAACAACAAATGTTTGCACACGAACAAATAACATTGTATCAAGACGTTGAAATTGGAATTTGAACACTTATTCAAGAACATCCATACAGATTGACTCCTCTCATACAGGAATGTTTGAAGAAAGAAATTGGAGAAAACGTCGTTAGATATAGAGATACCCATGACTGAAGAAATTTAATGTAAAATTAAATTAGAAGCTTTCAATGATCATTTACGTTCATTAGAATTGCCCCAATACAAAAAAAAATGAGAAGGAAATGAGGAAACAAAAGATGAGGAAAATCAAAAATGCATACCGACCTTTTCTGAAACATGATAACTCCTCTTAAACTACAAATTTGCAAAAGGAATTAGAATCAATTTCGTAGATTTCATAAACTTTAATGTCACGGTTACATGCCTCTCTCGTTTGGTTAAATAACATGTACAAAATAGATCAGATAGATTTTATAAAATTAAAGTTACAAATTACAACAACTCGCAAACAAAGAAACTTTCTAACTATGCAAACATCGAGGAAGTAGTTTTGAAATTGCTGTTTGGAAGTCATGCCATAAATGGCAACCCGATTTACTCGTGGTTTAATATTTAATATCACCAGCACTTTTGGAATACAGAACAAAAATGTTTCGACAATAAGATGGTTATAATTATTTTTGTTCGGTAAGATGATTTTAGGAAGAAAATAGTATAATTTATTACAATCTCATCAGTTTTACAGAACAGTCTGGAAATTTCACCAGTGGGCATATTCACATGGATTGTTCTAGGCAAATACAGTAATTTGCATATTTTACAAAATGTTTGGGGATCTTTTTAAAAGAAAATCTAATTAATGTATCGTCTATATTTCCTACAGTATGGCAAATTAAAAATGAAATATTCATTTATCCTTGAATGTAATTTTTATTAAAATGCATTATTATATGCGTGGGGTTTTCATAGTGCAGAGTGACAGAGTGCGCCATTATTTGTCACTTTGTAGGCTCTTTATGTGATAATCTATCAGCAGTGCAAAGAAACAAGCAATACCATCTTCTGTCATCGAACTATTTTGAGTGGAAGGTATGAATGACGCAAGTGCACATTTCCAGAGAGGTATATAGGTTCTTCCGCTTTATGTCAGAAATATTTTCTCGATAAGATCTAATGAAAAACTTTAATCCGATATATATTGCATCTATTATCGTACATACATCGACACATGCTTACATACATGCATTCATACATATATACATAGATACATAGATAAATAGATACATACATACATATATTCATACATTCATCCATAGGAACAAGAATACATACATACATTCATACATACATATTTAGATACATGCATACATACACACATACATTCACACATGCAAAAATACATACATACATACAAAGATTGATGCATACATACATACATACATACATACATACCACATTTTTCCATCGATCCATTCATCCATCTATGCATTCATCCATACATACATACGTATACGTTTACTTTTACATACATACATACATACAAGCATACATACATACATACATACAGACATACATGCATGCATACATACATACATACATACATGTATACATACATACATACATTTATACCTACCAACCTACCTACCTGCATACATACATACATACATACATACATACATACATACATACATGCATGCATGCATGCATGCATGCATGCATGGATACATACATACATACATACATACATACATACAGACATACATGCATGCATATATACATGCATACATTCATACATATATGCGTATATAAATTCATACATACATACAGACATACATGCATACATGCATACATTTATACCTACCTACCTACCTACATACATACATACATACATATATACATACATACATACATTGATGCGTACATTTATACATACATACATATATACATACATACATACATATATACATACGTATATACATACATGCATACATTCATACATTCATACATATATACATACATGCATACATACATATATACCTACATACGTACATTGATGAATACAAATATATTCATCCATCCATCCATCCATCCATCTATCCATTCATTCATACATACATACATTTATTTTTAAATAGATACATACATACATACATACATACATACATACATGCATACATACATACAGGCAGACATACATACATACATACATACATACATACATACAGACATACATACATACATACATACATACATATATACATGCATACATGCATACATATATGCGTACATAAATTCATACATACATACATACATGCATACATACATACATACATTGATACCTACCTACCTACCTACCTACATACATACATACATACATAAATACATAGATACATATATAGATCCATACATACATTCATGCATACATTTATACATACATACATATATTTATATATACATACATACATACATTTATACATACATATATACATACATACATACATGCATACATTTATACATACATACATACATGCATACATACATGCATACATATATACATACATACATACATATATACATACATACATACGTACATTGATAAATACAAATATACTCATAGATATTTTACGGGATCAATAAATGGTGTGTTTATTTTAGTTGGCTGTCATTCAGTGTTTAGTATGAAGAATCTTTAACCGGTAATTTACGATTTCTTCAGAAAAGGGCTTGTCTTTTAGGAGAAAATATATTTTCTCGGTTGATTGTGAATAGGGTCTTGTAACAGCCAAGATCAGACTTCAAGATTGTATTTGACATATTCCATCATGCTGGAAGTTCGTTGCGTGTATCTGAATTATGAAATTTTATTTAGTTTAATTTCTCTTCATTTCTATTCTTATTCTAAGTATAGTGTCAATTGTAGCCATTAAAGTATATGAAAGGAATGCAAGATATGCATTTCAACTACATAAACTGAATATTGAATTACCGTACATCTAGAATCAAATATTTGATTGGGCAGAATTTGAATTTTAGTTAAATGTGAGAAATTTGATAACTTAAGACTAGATTTGACAAGAAGATTAATGTTTTGAAAACTCAGTTACGCCGCAAGAGACAGTGGCAGCGGTCATTATATGTCATATCTTCATGTTTTTGCTATGGCCAGCCATGATATATCTTCGGAATAAGCATTCATCATCTTGCACTGGTGTCTGGAACAAGCTGATAAACACGATAAACTGGTCTATATTCCTCAACTATATCGTTTTTTTGTATTTTAGTGTTGCCATAGGTTGATTCATGGCAAATTAAGCTCTGAATGCTTCGGTGCCAATGTCAGAAAAGCTGATCATTCTTGTTGATTTTAACGCCAGAGTTGGCGCGGACCACATGTCGTGGAAGGGAGTTATTGGTAGAGATAGAATTGGCAAATGCAAAAGCAATGGACAACTGCTCTTGAGGAGGTGCGCAACATATGATTTCCTGATCACAAACACCATCTTCCGTCTGCCTAACCGTAATTAAACAACTTGGATACGCACACTGTCTAAGGATTGGCATCATTTCTGCTACATCTTAGCATTTAGGAATGATTGGCAGGATGTCCGTGTGACCAAGGCCATGTGTGGTGCTGACTGCTGGACAGACCAGAGGCTATTGATTTCCAAGATGTATCTTAGAATTCAACCTCCCAGACGTCCACAGGGAATTAAAGTCCCAAAACGACTCATCGTCTCTAGCTTGAAAGCCTGCAACACTGAGCAAGCTCTGTCTGAAGGTCTGACAAGCCAGCTAGAAACCATAGACTCTGATACCAACGACGTGGAGAAATGCTGGGCGGCCTTCAAACATCTGGTGTTCACTATTGCATCTGAATCCATTGGCGTCACTGCGCGAAAGCACTAAGACTGGTTCGACGAGAACTGTCAAGAAATACAGTCCCTGCTAGAGGTGAAGCATCGTCTACATCATGCATACAACATTGAGCCGACGTCCGCTGCAAAGAATGATGCTTTTAGCAGATTCCACCAAGGTGTTCAGAAGAAACTGCGCGAAATGCAGGAGACATCAATGAGCCGATGTACTCTCGTGTATGTATTTTACTGTATGTTAGTCTTGTTTATTACCTTTTGGAATTTCTTTTTTTTTTCATTACTATTTTCAAATTTAGGCCTTTGGAGGTGCATGTATGTATGTATGTATGTATGTATGTATGGATGTATGTATGTATGTATGTATGTATGTAAGTATGTATGCATGTATATGTATGTACGTATGTATGAATGCATGTATGTATGTATGTATGTATGTATGTATGTATATATGTATGTGTGTATGTATGTACAAGTTTGAATTTCATATAAAGTATATTTAATGGACTGTGAAGCTGTTTTCCGTTAATTATACGTGGCCTTTTAACTTCTTTGAATCTTCTAATAAGCTATTTCTTATGATGAAAGCGTGGAATCTTCCGAAAATGATGTTTCATAATATAATTCAGGAATTCCCTTGAAATAAGTTTAAGTTCGATTTTGTTACTGTTAACAGCAACATTTTACATATAAAATGCCCTGCCTTTATAAGATTGAAGTAAAACGTAAAAACTATTGAATGTAAGAGAATAAAAACCTGTTCATTTTTCCCATCTTGAAATATTATACCTATGTTTAGAAAGAAGGTTTTTATTTTACGTGTTATACCATTTTAAAACAATATTAACAATTTCAGCCTACCGAAATAGACCTTGCTGATGAGTAGAAAGAACAAAATGGTTTTGTGAATTTTATATTGTTAAATGGATTGGTTTGCATACATTAATGTCTTGCAGTTTTTATCTGGATTACTATATCACTAGAATGATGTTTCTAAACTTTCCTGGACTATGCTTATTTGTATTGCCTAATAATGTAATTTTATTCGTCTGCGAAAAACTTGTATTATAGTCTCTAATACACACGTTCTCTATTCTAGTCGTTGCGTGTTTTTCATGGCGTTGTTTGGATTAGGAGACGACTTGTTTGTACGCTTAGGGCAAGTCTTGGTCACTATTGGTTAATACTCACTAGACTTTACAATCTTCAGAATAAACACTATTCCTGCAGGAAGACTTCTTGTTTCTCCAAAGAACACATATTTTGGTTAGTCAGGTATTTTTGAAGAACAATAAAAAGTGGACAATCGAGTCATGATGATTACGTTAATGTATTTAATTTTCGGTCGAGTTGTGTACATCTGATAGCATAGTCCACTCTCCTATTGAGAAAGTCATTTTTGTTTTGGTTACCGATTTTTAAGTTGTATTGTACAAATTAGGATTACTTTCATCCTCTTTATCGGATAGCATTACCCTGTTAGGTGTCGTCCTCGCATGTAGATACATGATTTCATTGATCTTTGAGACCTCTTTTCCTATTGCAATTTTGAGTGGGATGGCATGGTTTCTCTGGTGTACGTATTTTACTGTATGTTAATCTTGTTTATTACCTTTTAGAATTTCATTTTGTTTTGCATCACTATGTTCAAATTTAGGCCTTTGGAGTTGCTTCCGCTATTGGTACATCTTCGTCTAATGGGAATATCCGAATTAGTTCCCAGTTTTAAAACTATAAACTGGCAACTTCGCTATTTACATGACATGGATACAATGTGAGCTTATTCGACTCTAAAGTAGTGCCTGAACACATGGCTCAGGTTTAGTTGACTTCCCACAGTGGGTGAACTACCATGCTTCTAAGCAGTGGCTATGATGTAATGAAAGTGAACACCATCTGGTCATTGTCTCTATCACTTTGCAAAACTATATCACGTATCATGATGATATTGCCAAAACTTTGTAGCCTTTTAGTTTGTTGCCCCGTAGGCTAATCAGGATTCGAATTCGAAATTTGTTATACACGTATTGCACAGTATATGTTGGGAGATGGGTAATATATACAACTAATATTCACCGCGTTTAACCGACATAACTCAATATTCAACAAAATTGTGGTCTGCATTATCTCTTTTCAATTATATATTGAATCAATATTAAAGGATCACATCTGTCGATATGTTACGGGACAGGAA